>JAMPIV010013712.1:0-366410 GCA_024509875.1 Oreohelix idahoensis | reverse complement strand
GGCGTCCATCGGGATCAGATAAGCTGGTAAACATGGCAAGAGGTGCAGATTTCAGCACAACTCATGTAAATATCTAGTTCACGAGTTGGATATCTTTTATATCACAATCTTCATACAAAATTTTAACGTATCTGTTATCGTTTAAATTTACTTGGTCAACGAAGCTTTACACTCATATTGCCTCTATGCTTTGACCACAAAAAGAGCTTGACTATACACATATAGGATAGCGTCACTCAAATTTCGCGACTCAAGTATCGGAACCTCAAGTGAAATATCCTTAATGTTTTACTCCCCACTGCGTGACTCGTAAGATGTGGTCATATTTGTTATGGATGATGCATTTGTTTACCCCTGGTAAAGGCTGCAGTTGACTCATTGTTTTAGGTTGATATAAATAGTATCGGATGTAGTTATCCCAGTTTGGTTTGTTATTGTGCATTGTCGTTGATGATAAATCGCCCTAAACACGAAAGACATAATTTCTTATAGGCTCAGTGGTTAAAAATTTACTTTATACCCTCACTCATAGATCCGCTGATACATCATTACTCATACAAACAGTGGCCAATCTACGGCCATGGGAATTTATCTATAAAGATACCGACTAGAAATTTGTCCCTGAGATCTGGTAGTTTTATTTCTGTAACCTATTATGCATAATCGTATATGCTTTTCTCTATAAAAATCGTTCTGTCGCCGATAAACATAATAGTAAGTGTGAAATACTTATAATACCTCTTATACTGTTGCTAGCTTTTCTATACTTGAGTATTCAGCAGTAACTGTTTCAAAAGACACTATTTAGGGCACTTTCATACATCTGATATTTTTTTCAGGTAATACCGAACTTTCGGTAAAGTCAAATAAAACATGAAAAATATTTTATTAAGAATCTTCGTGTATAGATCATAGGAAAGTATGCTCATAATATAATTGTAAATGTTTCAGTTGGCCCAGCCGAATTTGCCCCCAACTAGACCCATCACCAACTTTTATTAGCCTCATAGGCTCTGTCTAGACTAGGTAAGGCATTTTATTTATTGGCTGCGTAAGTGGTCTTTATAAAAGGATACAATTCACACCACCAATTAACATAAAAGCCCTAATTTTGAAATACACAGAAAAAACCCACACTCGAAAATTTTAAACTAATTAAACGTCACCACCCGCTAACGTGACATATTTTTCAATAATGTTTAAATGTACTGATAACGTCTCGAAACAACTTGAGCTACAAGTTTTGACTAAAAATTTTACAAATTAATGAAATTCGTCCTAGTCAAGTATATAATAACTTTAGTTCATCAATACTATGACAGTAGGGCCTCCACGCACGTTATTTCCACACCACAATTACTCTATAATAATTCTTAACACAGTAACATTAAGATAAGCAACATCTGAGAGATTGACGCAATATAATATATAAAGCCAATAATTTATAATAAATAATAACAATAATATATAAATTGTTGCAATATATTAATTCTTGTAAAAAAGACTGTCGGAGGCCTGTAGCTTCCACTCAAGGAAATTTGCAGTGTTTTTGAGAACAGTTAACCCAACAAAAGATTAACTATACATATATTACACTTTATGCAAGTAACAGGTTAATCTACCTAATTTTTCATGATGATGACTACGGCTTTGGTTAGCAGGGATATATGTCAATAAAATAAACTTAAGAATTAATTAAAAAAAAAAACACTTAAAACAATGAGTGGATTCACGCATCAATATTGGGAATGTACATCTGTAAGAGGTAAATCGTAGGCCGCGCTTGCCAGGACATCAGTAGTGCTTGACTGAGTGATCGCTAGGACACCTTGAATTGCATCAGGTAGCTCCATAGTTCTGGGTTACTCACTGATCTCGAACAAGGAAGGCTACTCGGGAAGGACAGCTCATGACGACCCTGCAATAGACTTTCGTCTGTTACATGGTTTACATAACCCTATCCATAAGTGGTAGATTTATTGGAGGTACTGGGATCAGAGTATGAATCTGTGGGACCATCTGACACTGTGGTAGACTGTCATATAATTGTGTTAGTGACGGGGCGTGATGACTTATACGGTAGTGGAGGATTACCATAACAATCTGTTAACAGTTCGGCTATCCTTGGATGATAGGTGGGCACGTCTTCTGTCTTTGTGGTTAAGTTCAATTTGTTCGTTTTAACGGGAGCACGCTTTGGTAGGGGCGGGTTAAGTGTGTTGTGGCATTTTTCATGGACAGGGCTGATCTCATGGTAGTATTCTCGGTTTCGTGTTCTCTTTGTGTATGGTGGGTTGTCGTCGTTGCGTTCGCTTCGGAGTACTTGAATGTTTTTTGCCTAGGAATGCTGCTTATCCCTAGTTTTGATGAATATGTATTTGATCTATGTAATAGAACGTGTTCTGTTTGGTGCTCACCTATGAGTTGTCTTGATGAAGAAAGGAGTTTCGTTGATATAGACCGAATACGTTGTTGTGTTTCACATAAATAGCTCAGGAGATGGTCTTGTCTGGTGGGGTCGGCCTATGCGACGTTTGTGATAGCCATAGCAAGGTGGAATAATGGATGACATAAAATATGGAGGTGTTTACGGACAAAAATTTTTGTTTTATGTAGTGAGTCAGTTGCAGTGTTCGCGGCAATTGACAACCTCACCTCAAACGTTCGATAAACCCGCGCGTTAGCGCATCAAAGTGATTTAAAAACTGTTTCACGATAATAGACGCACGTGAGTTCGAGAACCCACACGACACAACGAGACACTTATTTGCCCGTAAATCTCGGGAGACAAAGAAGTCTGCTTTTAGACAAGTAACGGCGCTGAGTATACATGAATCTGTTTTTTATACACTCTGTCCGTGTAGTGAAATTTCTATGGCCGTTTCGGTGACCACAATTACAACTCATTTAATATTACACAAATGTCTTCATTAGTTGTAATATAAACTCACGTAGAATAATGACTAGATCTTAGCTGTAGTTATGGGAAAGAACTAATAAATAAAAACATAACAATAATAATAACAAGTATAAAATAACACATGATATCAAATCTAGAGTAAGCTAAGATTTTGGTAGACAATCGATTCCAAATCCCATTCACCGAGTACATCAATATCAGCTGATGCTAATAAAAAAGTGTGAATATTACATTGCATACGAAACACACTGACACTTTCAATCTTAAACATAGCGCACTAAAATCATTGACAACTGCATGCACTGATACCAATTATCCCAGTGACTATAAACTTCTCAGCAAATAATAATATCAATTGTCAAACATCCATGTCATCATAATACATCTGATAAAAATATCCGAAATGTTTGATATTACCATCCAACATGCGTTTCCGAAACTGGTTGATTCCAAATAATTTACATTGGACTCCAGACAGTGTGTCGCTTGCTAAAAACAGCGATGGCAGACGAAGAGAAGAACATAGCAGGAAGTGCTCGTATACAGCTCGCTGTTCGAAGCATTGTTTGACAACATACAGTCATACACACACTAGCTCCAATCTCTCAGTGCTAGTCATAACTTGAAGTGGCTGACGAACCCTTGAATAATAAAAATTCGAGAACTCACGTTCTCCATTTTACATTGTTGTCTTTGATCTTTACAAATAATCCCAAAAGGGGCTTCTCCCCGCTCATAACATGAAAGATAAAATTCGTAGGTATGCAAACCCAAGTTTTTAAACCTATTTTCATGTTTATAACACAAAACACGTTTTACTTACGAAGGAGCGCTGATGTCAGGAATCAAGAGTACAGTACATGCGCTCAACAATAATTAGCGCTGGATGATAAAGCAACTATAGGAACTGTTCGAAGAAACAAGCAGACTACAAGTAAACTTAACTGAAACATAATGAGACATGAGTCGTGACACCCTAGTATGCAGGATTTACTTATTACTCCGTTAGTACAAATCTATGGTATTTCGTGTGACCACATGTTAAGAATTTTTTACACAGTCGTTTTCATTATGATGATATGCAAGGGGAATACATTGCTGGACAGCTGCAGTAAATATGTGAAAAAAATATATATCAATAATAACAGTATAATGCACACATTTATATAATAAACTAGACTAGGTACACAGTCACAACGACATCATGATTCAACTCAACCGAGCAGAATCCACCTAATTGTAGCTAGACTCTTTTCAGTCCTTGAGGAATTTATTTAAAAAAAAAAACTTATGATCTTGTTTTGATTTTCCAATAAAATATCTATTGAACGCCATATGTTAGTGCACGCTTGGACACATGATGAACAATGATACTGGGTTGCCTTTTGAGCAATAACAGCGAAGCGACGGGAACTGAAGCTGCCGTTCGAAATGCCGGTATGTGTCGAATATGCGTGACGATCAATATGTGTCTCTGCAAAAACAGACAGACGTGACACTGTTTCGACACCGCAACAAATATGCGCATCGGCTCTGTCTCAGGGTACGACGCAGGGTTTCGATCCACATTCTGTTTCGACACATAAACACTGTCAGCCAATCTCCTAGTGTGTCAGTTTGTGAAATCGACCGAAGGGCTATCGCTTGTGTCCATTAATATGTCCGTTGATCCCTACATTGTACTGTTGTTCTTGTAATGTTATGATTGTTATGAACGAACCTATTACTTTCTTATTCAAATTAATCCTTTCAGTTCCAGTCCAGGTATCGCTAAACACTGAGACAGTTACCTCTCTTTGTAGGCAGACATCGATCCATTGTAATATTGCCTTTTAGGAGGAGAGTACAGCCCCATAATTATAAACCTGTGTTTTGCTTTACGACATGGGTTGTTGACGCAAGGCTTTCGTATTGATTCTTGCTGCCGCAATTGATGTTCCTGGTGTGAATTTCGTCCCTGAATTAGCTCATGGTAGGGTCCTTCTTACGGTGTGGTTGTTGGTTGTACAGTATCTGATCTGGTTTGCAGGCGTTAATGAACCTGTTCATTTTGTACTGTACTCTGTGGTTAATGGGCGGTTAAAAACCTGTTGCCTTAAATCTTTCACACTAATTAGGGTTTACTATTCGGGCGAACGTGTATCCTCCAACATTTTTGGTGTTACATTGGTTATGCTTGCGGACGTTCGGTTGGTTATTATGTTCTTTGAGGGGGATCTCCAGAAGCTTCAGGTTAATAGAAGAGGTTGTTACCGAGTGATTTGTTTTTTCTATAATTAGAAAATTCGCTTCTGTAGCGTTGATCAAACGAAGTGTTTACATATTGGAAGTATCTTCTCTAAGATGAAGTCAATTTCCCTCCTTTTGAGTGTAGGTTCGCGTTTATACTGCGCTTGATCGATTTTATAGACAATTAGTCGCTCACGATACTGGCAAAATACGTGTCTCGATGGTTGTCCCTCCATTTTTGAGCATCAGACTCCTGGCCAGCATGTGCGCATTTATTCAATGTGAGTGACTTCTGGGTGATTTTCACGTGATAAATGTTTCATCTGTTTGTCGTGCTAGTTTCTTTAGGGGTCCCAATTGGCATTTTCTATGCCAGGCACAGGTAGTGAGAGAAAGTAATGTGTATTTGTACTGTGTCGTCTCATTGGAAAGGGTCGGGTTGCTGCAGGGACGGCAAACGTGGATTGTATTTGACATAGGAGTATAAGTATGCTAGAGTTAATGTTGAATGATTTCAGCTGTCTGCTCAGATGACAGACGCTGGGGTCTGATGATGTAGATGATCTATTGCGACGCTGGGGTATACTTCATTGTACGAGTTCCAATTTTGTGGCAGGGTGATACAAATTAAGTTTTGTGCAGACTAATTTAAAACTGACAAAAGTCCGTCTTCCAAGCCATGAACTCACTTAACTGGTGGCAGTTGGCTATTGTACCATTGATCTGGTTTTTTGTATGATTATAAAGGTGCACCAGATAGTAGTGGTGCTTGTGACGAAATCTTCTACATAGGCACCTTGCTTATTCTGATCATCGTATCGATCACTGGGTCACATTTCTGGTAGTACTTTGGTTTCACGTTGTTGCGAAATGCCGCAATAATGAAATTGTACATTGTAGAGGAAAAGTATCAGTAAGCACAATGTTTCATTCAATTTGCCTATTTTAATGGTTTAAATCCGACTCTTCTGTTAAATCCCTGAAGTTTAAAGCCGCAGTTGCCCTGTTTTGGTCTTTGGGGTGTATAATTTATTGATCGTGGAACGGACGCAAACTACAGTCCCTCTAGTGGCTTTTTTCACCTGCGAGCCCGTGGCGATATCCCAAGCGTGACCATGTATACATTGCCTAATGGGATTGAAATTGGCCTGTGAAATTCAATTGGTCCGCTGGAATCCTTATCTCGTTTAAGGGGGGTGGGGGGAGGGGGGGGGGAAAAACGGGGGTTGGTAGCCAAGGGAAAATACACTGGCCGGACCTCCCCCTTACTTTACAGGGGTGTCAGTAACGAGTTCACGTGGTCATTGTTTAATAGCAATCGTAGAAGGCATTTCGCACCATTTATTCAAAAAGGAAATTGTATAGTTAATAAATTCCTGGTATTTTTCTAAATTCCATCTGGTTAAAAATCAAAATCATTGTCATTTTCACAAATTCTTCTAATCCAAAAAAAGAAATGCACCGATATAAAAAATCCTTGGAAATTATTAGAATTTGAAATGTCTGTGTCAAAAATCTATTATTGTGTGACACAAGACCCACACAAGATCTTTGCTCAATGGGATCTTGATGGAGAGAGCCAATAAGAAGAATTTTTACTGTTAATTCAGTTGGTGGGATTGTACGTGCTAAATTTAAATTTATTGAGCTAATATATTGACAAAAACATGATGCAAGAAAATACATTTATCCGAGCATGTAGTTACCAAACTGGTTTTTTCTGTTAGCAACTTTATTTGACATTATGTGGTTACTTTCTCAATTTTCTCCAGCTGGCGTAGTTTTGTGGATCGTTAAAGACTGCAACCAAGGGGAGTGTGGGTTCAATTCTCTACAAAAGTACAACAACAGGAGGCTGACACTTGGAGTCATGGGCCCATTAGGTGAGGCCCGCCCCCTTAGGTTGTAATAGGCGATAAGTACGGGGATGAACAACATTCGATACGATTGGGGGGCCTACTTCTGATAAATCCGTTTTCCAACATGTTGAAATCCTCAGTATAGGAGGTTTTCTTTTCATCATTGGATTTGTGGACTTTGAAAAAGGCTCTTTACCCCGATAGTGTTAGACAGGAGAATCACTTTGGAATATGAGAAAAGGCATTATGGATGTTCCCCATGAAGTTCATTAACTTAATAAAGAAGACATATGTAGGAAATGACATGCAGAGTTCTTCATGAAAGGACACTTACAGAAAAATCCGTTTATGGATTAGGAACAGGAGTGCGACAAGAATGCTCTCATCATCTCCTGTCTTTTCATACTAGCTATCGACTCTCATCATCATGTGACGTATTCTTTCTAGAGAACGTTGTCTCAATTTACAGCTGCCTTGAACGCATCACGATTTCTGGGACAAGTCACCTGCATCAGGCCAAATAGACAAAGTTCCGCTCTCTGTGTGTCCTGGGTCCACCGTCGTCTATGGTCGACCCCTTTCCCCTTTTTCCAGGGACATGCCTTCCATCACTGTTTTTTCCAGACTATTATGTCTTTTTATATGACCGAAAAATTTCAGCTTCCTTATTGCGATGGTATTTAGGAGCCAATGTTCCTGTACGTTTAGTGAGTGCAGTACTTCTCTGTTGGTCTTTTTTTCTGTCCAGGGTATTCTCAACATCCTTCTGTAGCATTTCATTTCGAATGATGTAATCTTTTTTGCAACTGTTTTATTGAGTGTCCAAGTCTCGCAGCCGTATGTTGCTACTGGGAATATACATGCTCTGATCAGTTGTAACTTTGTTTCTTTGCTTGTGCCTTGCCATAGGTTTTTCATCTGTATTAGCTTATGTGAAGCAATTGCAAGTCTTCTTTTAATTTCTACTGCACAGTCGCCAGAGCTGTTAATGATTGATCCTAAGTATTCGAATTCATTGACACTTTCCAGTTCTTCGTTATCAATTTCAAATTTCTGGTTTGGTACTTTACTTTGTCTGTTGTCAATACTTTGGTCTCTCTTGGTGTTTAAGGTATAGATTCTGGGCCTCGCTGTGTTTTTTGGTGGACAGAGAAGTATTGTTCAAGTCCTTTTGGGTTTGGTCGATAGGAGGACTGTGTACGTCCTGCATATCAGATTTCCGGGATCTGGGTACCCGGGTGTTCGATGTTAAAATGAGTCAATCTCTTGTGTGTTCTTGGTCATTTATTACAGTCTTCTCATGATATTTATCGGCATAACCTGTTAAAACAGGATAAGGGGAAAGGTTACAGCCTTAAAAAAAAAACAAACAAAAAAAAAAAACAAAAAAAAACACAACAAAAAAAAAAAAAAAACAAAAAAAAAAAAACCTTGTCTTACTCCTTCTGTACTATCAAAACCTGGGTCTATGGAAACCATCGAACAATCACTCAAACGAGAAATTGGAGAATTCTATTAGAATCCTGGACTCTAACAACAGCTTGATGATCTGGATTTTGCAGGATGCCTTGGCTCTTCTGTTCCCGATAACCATAATCAGATGCAAGGACAACAATAAAAATGCTTGATGAGAGGTTTCACAAACAAGTGGGTTCTGAAAATGTACAATAGTAAAGACAAAGATAATGAAGGGATTAAATGGCAAGAAAAGATAACAAGATTGAACTTGAAGAAACACACCCAATACAAGATGTAGAATCGTAGACATATCTTGGCAGTAATATAGACAAAGTTGGAGGGACAGACAATGATAACAAAATAAGAATACAAAAAGCAAGAGGAGCTTTCATTGCACTGGGAAACATATGGAGAACACAAGAAAGCAAGTCCAACACGAAAAAAAGAATCTTTAACTCAAATGTGAAGTCCTATTGTACGGCTCTGAGACATGGAGAGCAACAAAAACAACAATCAAAAAGCTACAGACTTTTATAAACGGGAGCTTGCGTAGAATAGAAGGACTGAAATGGTATGACAAAGTCACAACTGTGAAATTGATGACGAGAAACAGACAAGTGACAGTGGAACAAGAGTTGAGAAGAAGACGCTGGCGATTGGTAGGACACACATTGAGGAAAACTGTTGATAGCATTACAAGGCAGTCTTTGTTCTGGAATCCACAGGGAAAGAGAGGCAGAGGTAGACCAAAAACACATGGAGAAGAGAACTGGATACAGAGGTGAAAATGATGAGGAAAACATGGAGAAGAACTTGAGAGCGTGATGGCACGGGACAGGAATGGACTTGGCATGTGTTTCTTGAAGGCCATTTGATTCTTGGGGAATAAGGGGTATTGATTGGAATTGTAAAAACTGGCTATTATGAGATTATTGTTTCATGTCAACTAAAAAACTGGCTATATGAGATTAATTGTTTCATGTCAACTAAAAAAACTGGCCTATTTGAGATTTAATTGTTTTCATGTCAACTAAAAAACTGGATATATGAGATTAATTGTTTCATGTCAACTAAAAACAGACTATATGAGATTAATTGGTTCATGTCAACTAAAGACTGACTATATGAGATTAATTGTTTTCATGTTCAACTAAAACTGAATGACATATATGAGATTAATTGTTTCATGTCAACTAAAAACTGACTATATGGGATCAATTGTTTCATGTCAAACTAAACGACCCTGACTATATGAGATTAATTGTTTTCATGTCAAACTAAAGACTGACTATATGAGATTAATTTGTTTCATGTCAACTTAAAAAATCTGGCTATATGAGATTAATTGTTTCATGTCAACTAAAAAACTGGCTATATGAGATTAATTGTTTCATGTCAACTAAACGGGAACTGACTATATGAGATTAATTGTTTCCATGTCAAACTAAAAAATACTGACTATATGAGATTAATTGTTTCATGGTCAACTAAATACTGGCTATCATGAGATTAATTGTTTTTCATGTCAAACTGATAAATCTGGACTAAATGAGAAGTTAATTGTTTCATGTCAACTAAAGACTGGCTATATGGAGATTAATTGTTTCATGTCAAACTAAAAAAACTGACTATATGAGAGTTAATTGTTTTCATGTCAACTAAGAACTAGCTATATGAGATTAATTGTTTCATGTCAAACTAAAGACTGGCTATATGAGATTAATTGCTTCATGTCAAACTAAAAACTTTACTATATGAGGTTAATTGTTTCATGTCAACTAAGAACTAGCTATATGAGATTAATTGTTTCATGTCAACTAAAGACTGGCTATATGAGATTAATTGTTTCATGTCAACTAAGAACTAGCTATATGAGATTAATTGTTTCATGTCAACTAAAAACTAGCTATATGAGATTAATAGTTTCATGTCAACTAAAAACTAGCTATATGAGATTAATTGTTTCATGTCAACTAAGAACTAGCTATATGAGATTAATTGTTTCATGTCAACTAAAGACTGGCTATATGAGATTAATTGTTTCATGTCAACTAAGAACTAGCTATATGAGATTAATTGTTTCATGTCAACTAAAGACTAGCTATATTGAGATTAATTGTTTCATGTCAACTAAAAAAACTAGCTATATGAGATTACTTGTTTCATGTCAGCTAAGAACTAGCTATATGAGATTAATTGTTTCATGTCAACTAAAAACTGACTATATGAGATTAATTGTTTCATGTCAACTAAAAAACTGGCTATATGAGATTAATTGTTTCATGTCAACTAAAGACTGGCTATATGAGATTAATTGTTTCATGTCAACTAAAGACTGGCTATATGAGATTAATTGTTTCATGTCAACTAAGAACTAGCTATATGAGATTAATTGTTTCATGTCAACTAAAAACTGACTATATGAGATTAATTGTTTCATGTCAACTAAGAACTAGCTATATGAGATTAATTGTTTCATGTCAACTAAAAACTAGCTGTATGAGATTAAGTGTTTCATGTCAACTAAGAACTAGCTATATGAGATTAATTGTTTCATGTCAACTAAGAACTAGCTATATGAGATTAATTGTTTCATGTCAACTAAAGACTGGCTATATGAGATTAATTGTTTCATGTCAACTAAGAACTAGCTATATGAGATTAATTGTTTCATGTCAACTAAGAACTAGCTATATGAGATTAATTGTTTCAACTAAGAACTAGATATATGAGATTAATTGTTTCATGTCAACTAAGAACTAGCTATATGAGATTAATTGTTTCATGTCAACTAAAAAACTAACAATATGAGATTAATTGTTTCATGTCAACTAAAGAACTAGCTATATGAGATTAATTGTTTCATGTCAACTAAAGGAAATTAGTATATGAGATTAATTGTTTCATGTCAAACTAAGAACTAGCTATATGAGATTAATTGTTTCATGTCAAAACTAAAAAACTGACTATATGAGATTAATTGTTTCATGTCAACTAAAAACTAGCTATATGAGATTAATTGTTTCATGTCAACTAAAGACTGGCTATATGAGATTAATTGTTTCATGTCAACTAAGAATTAGCTATATGAGATTAATTGTTTCATGTCAACTAAGAACTAGCTATATGAGATTAATTGTTTCATGTCAACTAAGAACTAGCTATATGAGATTAATTGTTTCATGTCAACTAAGAAAACTTAGATATATTGATTTAATTGTTTCTGTAAACTAAAACTAGCTATATGAGATTAATTGTTTCATGTCAACTAAAAACTAGCTATATGAGATTAATTGTTTCATGTCAACTAAGAACTAGCTATATGAGATTACTTGTTTCATGTCAGCTAAACACTAGCTATATGAGATTAATTGTTTCATGTCATAAAAGAACTAGCTATATGAGATTAATTGTTTTCATGTACTAAAAAACTAGCTTTATGAGATTAATTGTTTCATGTCACCTAAGAACTAGCTATATGAGATTAATTGTTTCATGTCAACTAAGAACTAGCTATACTGAGATTAATTGTTTCATGTTCAACTAAGAACTAGCTATATGAGATTAATTATGTTTCATGTCAACTAAGGAACTGGCTTATATGAGGTTAATTGTTAATAATGTCAACTAAAAACTACTATATGAGATTAATTGTTGTCATGTCAACTAAGAACTAGCTATATGAGATTAATTGTTTCATGTCAACTAAAACTAGCTATATGAGATTAATATGTTTCTGTTTCAACTAATGTAGATTAATATGAGATTACTGCATTGTTTCATGTCAACTAAGAACTAGCTATATGAGATTAATTGTTTCATGTCAACTAAGAACTAGCTATATGAGATTAATTGTTTCATGTCAACTAAAGACTGGCTATATGAGATTAATTGTTTCATGTCAACTAAGAACTAGCTATATGAGATTAATTGTTTCATGTCAACTAAGAACTAGCTGTATGAGATTAATTGTTTCATATGTCAAAACATGTCTTAAGAACTAGCTATATGAGATTAATTGTTTCATGTCAACTAAGAACTAGCTATATGAGATTAATTGTTTCAATGGTCAACTAAGAACCCCAGCTAGCTAATATTCAACTAAGAACTGAGATATAAATTGTTTCAGGTCTCAACTAAGAACTCATATGAGATAATTGTTTCATGTCAACTAAGAACTAGCTATATGAGATTAATTGTTTCATTCAACTAAGAACTAGCTATATGAGATTAATTGTTTCATGTCAACTAAGAACTAGCTATATGAGATTAATTGTTTCAGGTCAACAAAGAACTAGCTATATGAACGATTAATCGTTTTAACAGCCCTTTAGGTTGTTGGTTTCATTGTTCTCCATGTGTCAGAGCCATACAATAAGACCAGACTTGACATTTGAGTTGAAGATTCTTAAACTTCGTGTTATGTTGGTTGGTAATGTTTGACAATATCTTTCAGATATAAGATACATTATGTTCGTGTTATGTTGGTTGGTAATGTTTGACAATATCTTTTAGATATAAGATACATTATGTTGTATTATGTTGGTTGGTAATGTTTGACAATATCTTTTAGATATAAGATACATTATGTTCGTGTTATGTTGGTTGGTAATGTTTGACAATATCTTTCAGATATAAGATACATTATGTTGTATTATGTTGGTTGGTAATGTTTTGACAATATCTTTTAGATATAAGATTCATTATGTTGTTGGTTATGTTGTTGGTAATGTTTTGACAATATCTTTTAGATATAAGATACATTATGTCGTGTTATGTTGGTTGGTAATGTTTGACAATATCTTTTAGATATAAGAATACATTATGTTCGTGTTATGTTGGTTGGTAATGTTTGACAATATCTTTGAGATATAAGATACATTTTGTTTATGTTATTTTGGTTGGTAATGTTTGACAATATCTTTCAGATATAAGATACATTATGTTCGTGTTATGTTGGTTGGTAATGTTTGACAATATCTTTCAGATATAAGATACATTATGTTGTGTTATGTTTGGTGGTAATGTTTGACAATATCTTTCAGATATATAAGAATACATTTTGTTCGTGTTATGTTGGTTGGTAATGTTTGACAATATCTTTCAGATATAAGATACATTATGTTCGTGTTATGTTGGTTGGTAATGTTTGACAATATCTTTCAGATATAAGATACATTATGTTCGTGTTATGTTGGTTGGTAATGTTTGACAATATCTTTCAGATATAAGATACATTATGTTCGTGTTATGTTGGTTGGTAATGTTTGACAATATATCTTTCAGATATAAGATACATTATGTTTCGTGTTATGTTGGTTGGTAATGTTTGACAATATCTTTCAGATATAAGATACATTATGTTCGTGTTATGTGGTTGGTAATGTTTGACAATATCTTTCAGATATAAGATACATTATGTTCGTGTTATGTTTGGTTGGTAATGTTTGACAATATTTTTCAGATTTAATTAAGATACATTATGTTCGTGTTATGTTGGCTGGTTGTGTAGATATATGAGAACATGTCTGTTTATGTTGGCTGGTTTACATTTCACAAGTTTTCTAAAAAAAATATGTTAAAACAGAGGTCAGCAACATGTAAGTCACAAGAGATAATTTGGTAGATTTCTATGTGATAAAAGGGAGGGAAGTGGAAAATTCAGTCTATCAACATATTGACTAGTCCTGTTTAGCCGGCAGTTTTTAAAATTCAGTGTCCCCAGGATTACAAGTAAATGTTTGACTGTTTAGCTGACAGTTAGACACATACATAACATATGTTGATTCTCTAATTGCAAAGGCCTCTTGAAGGCTGAACCTCATAAAGCGGGGGGTTGGCAAGCACTAATTGGGGAGCCAACCAGTGCACCCAACGACAACTGTACTTGGGATTACATGCGCACAGCTATGAATTACTCTCTAGCCCTGCAAGCCACTTCTAGCCCAACACTTAGACTGAAACTAGATCACATACAAAAACCAGGCACTCAGATTCATCTGCAGAGGCTTGCAAACTACCCTGACCAGCACGTGAGATTTCCTCCATTGTAGAACCCCTAGAACTAAGGAGAGAGAAATCAGTTTATCCTAACGGCAGAAAGTTTTTCTTGTGAGCTGACAAGGATGACCACATCTCCAAGTACCAAATTAAATAGACCTCCTTTGCTAGAAGGTACCAAGAGCTTTCGTGGAAGCACTACATACCAGAGACTATAATGTCTACTTAAGCTGTACCTGACTTACCACCCCACATAGAACCAAAAAAACAATAATACTTACAAACCTGCTGCAACCCGCAAACAAAAGCGTGATATCTACCATGCTCAGGGCCGTAGATACGGGGGGGGGGGGCGCCTCTTTAAGTTCCTTAGGTAACAAATTTGGCGCAGGCTCCCGTTCCTTCTTGGTTTTCCCTCTCGTGGTTACTGTTGCCACAATTGGCTCTTCCGGTTTCCCAATAAACACATATCTACCGCCAAGTATGACTGGGTAGATCGGGTCATCCATAACAGTGCCTCAAATAAGTGAAACAATAACCAAAATAAACTAAATTATTTTAAAGTTGTTTTTTTCACTTCTGATTTGCGTCACCTTGCACATTAAAAATAATATTAGTACCCACAAACGTACACAAATGACGCTCTCTACAGGGTCTGGAATCTAACCGAACTGTCGTTTGTTGAGTGTACAACTATGGTAATATAGTGCGAACATAAAACTTGCAAACGATCAAGGGGAAACAACCGTATAAAATATTAATATTTACAAGAAGGATTTTTATACCAATGTTAGTTTGATTTTCATTATATTTTCTCAGTAGTTGGTGTATACAAATGTATGAAGCTTGTATGTTGTGTTCATAAAAAGACCATTGGACAATGAATGCTAGGGTTATAATTATTTGGTTTTGTTTTGTTTTTCAAGCTGCCCTCGACAATAAGAGAACAAGGTATATGGTTTGTAACTAGGCTGCGAACTAACAACCTAAGGGGGATAACTATATTGTGTTTTTTAAACCTTTACAAATAATATTAAATTTACTTTTAATGCTGTTAGTATCCAAATACATTGCCAGTGAACATTAAATAATTTTATTGGCTCAACAAATCTGCAAGGGATACTTCATGTTATATACATTTTAAATTTATTTATGTATGTTATTCAATTTGTTGACAGCAAGAAGATCGTACATTATATGTGTAATGCCATCAGCGGGACGGCAAAGAATAAGTAACTCTGGTTTCTCTTCACAACGATTAAATCTTTCGCCTTTTACTAAAGATTTCCGTGGAGAGGAGCAATATAATGAGTCTAAAGACTATTTTTCAAACCCTACCAAGTAGGGTCACAATTCAATGAACGAGTGGTAACGGCAAATTCAAATTTGCATCTAGATAGTCAAGTTGACACCGTAAGAATTGTCAATTTTGGCTAATTCGCTAATCCGTCAACATTTACAGCACTCATACGGAGAAACGGAAACTGGATAAAATATATGCGCCAATGGAGTTTGATCAAATGAAAGCAGTTAGTAGATGCAGTACTAAAAATAGAGATTATTATTTATTGTGAATATTTGAATAAAAGCGAGTGTGACTATAAACAGTTTTAGATAAAATGTTACTTGAGACTCGACGTGGAAGGTCCGTTAGGGACTGGAGACTTGTTAGGAAAGACTTGAAGACAACTCTTTTGGTTAACTGTAACGTGTGTGTAATGTTTCAAATTTGTGTTACGTATCTGTTTGTAAAAACATTGTTTTTAAAAAGGCGGTGTAAAGTGTGTAGGCCTATGTAGGCTACATGCACATTTATGCGAAAGATGTAATGAAAACATGCATGAATAAATCTTCGTCCTTCTCTGGAATGCAGATGATTTATTTTTGATGATGAGAAATTTCTCGTTCAACCTCCGATGGGTTATAATTAGGATATATATTGTTTTCAATTGCAAATAAAATAAACAATTGCCGATAAGCTAAAGTAGCTTGACGTCTCCTGTCCAATTATTACAAATAGGGCAAATCAAAATTACCAGTTTTGTTTGCAGCGTCAAATAAATAAATAAATAACAATTAAAAAAAGAGAGATTAAACATAAATAATATTAGTAATAAACAAAAAATGCCAAACAAAAATAAGAAACGGGGAGGGGTGTAAAGGCCTGAAGTGACTTTCATTTGTCATAAGTAATATGTTTTATAAGAACATCCAGACAACCACCTTCCCTGCCCAATGCCCACCAATCACTGAATATTAACATGTGTTCTTGTTAACTACTGTTTGACTATATTATGTAGTTCCCCAGGTCTGTCTATTCTTCACACCTGTTCTATATTTATAGGTAAATTTGATGCATGCAACTAATCTAATAATTTTCATTTGTTTATACCTCTTATATTTTAACAAGAAATTTTCTATATTAGTGTCTTGAAAACATTCTGCACAGTAAAGTTCTTCTGTTCTGAAATATCTCTTTCCCAGCTGTAGTCTGAGAAGTTTCTTATTATTAGGAATTGTCAATTGCCTAGATATCTGACATTTTCTTGTTGGAGCCTTGAGCATATTATATGCACGTCTTCCTTTCAGATTGTTATCCCACTTTGCTGTCCATTCATCTGAAATTATTTCTTTAATTAAGCTTTTAATCTCGGATTTACTCATCCCTACCTTTATTAGATTTTTATGTCTACCTTTCTTGGCATCTTTATTTGCCTTTTCATTTCCCTCTATTCCAACATGTTATGGTATCCTCTGGAATATAAGCATGAAGTAGCCAGAGATATCTCCTCCGCTATATCAGGTCTGCTGCATTCTCAAACGTTTCTAAGAGCTTGAATTTTTGAAAGTGAGTCTGTTTACATTGTTAGTTTCTGGGTAGGATTGTGACGGAGGTTGGTTGTGTCATTTTCCTCCCGTTCTTTCCCTCCTATTTATTTCTTAATTTTACGCACATAAACCTGCCCCATCTCCGCGACTTAGATTTGTCGACCTCTGTTCATACTGCGTTAGTGTTATGTCACAGCTAATTGACCATTCTTAAGGATTAACTGTAATCGCTTAAGTTGTTGAATCTGATTTGCTTCCTACGGTAAACGGGAAAATGATTGTGGACTTTTCGAAATACTTTTCCGCTAAGTCCAGCATGTCCGTCTAAGCGCATTGTTCACTACAAACACGTTTAGATATTTGGGCGGAAAATACAAAAAAAGACCAAATATTGTCTGAGGAAAATGTCTAGGTGCAACGATATGTCGCGACTTATCCTTCTGGGGACCAGGAAAGTACGGGTGATAATTGCTTAAATCACTTCCGTCAAGACATTGTCTGTGTAATTATTACAGAGAAACCCGTCTGGTAAACAAATTAGTTAGGACACTATCTGAAGGCTACAAATTTGGTTACAAATCATTATTAAAAAGTTAAATATGAGGACGGAAGAAGTCGGGCCATATGTGGCAGATAAGGTCATGAGTTTAAATTTTAAATGTTTTTTTTAAAACACGCGGGAATTGTATATAACAGACCCCCCCGACCCACTACATTCTAACTCATGAACTGGATCATAGAGAGTCAGAAATAAATATTTATTCTGATTGGGAGTTTTGTCAAAAACGCCAGGTGGAAGAATGGGCAGGAGAACCTAGCAAATTTGCTAAAACACACTGCATTCCAAAACCGTCAAAGTAGACAGCTCGGACTGAAGCCATGAAAGAAAATAGTTAGGATTCTGACCTTATATGACTAGACTAAATACGTATAGGAACTCCTTCTGAACAGTACAGCAATGAAGATCTACCATTTAATACGGAAACCAGACTCCTGCAGGACCTACTCACAAAGTCACAGGGGGGTTCTAACCAGAAATAATACACCTGATGCGTTTTTGATGCATCTTTATCAAGTTGCTAAGATTATTCAACTGAGCAAGAAGTCTATCTTACCTATTGGGGTGAGTTGTAACATATTTTATATACTTTAAATTTGACATGTTTGAACTTGCTGATAGTTATAAAGGCCCATACGAGGCTGGCAAGCCCAGCATGTGAAAATGATGTATTCATAAACCACCACAGCAAAGCGGTGGCGATTGCTTCGTGCTAGTTCTCACAGGGAACCAAAAGCAGAGTTGACCTCAGACTCCAAGTGGAGCAAAGGAGTGGATGATAATGAAGAAATTTACTATCTTTTGTAATGTCGTATGTATACTTAAACTTGTTTAGCCAAGCATAATCCAGTGCACTTGCTGCTGTTAAGTTGCAATTTTTCAATTAATTTAAATAAAAGAATGATGATGTTTCATCATATCTCCTGAGTTATATGATGTACACTCATGGAGATTATTCAGAGAAACGAATCGAATTATATGCAGTGGAAAAGGCGCCTGAATAATATCAGGAAAACAATGACTTAGCAGAGGTTTCGTTCTTTTATTTCCTATACAGTTTGTGATACGAATCGAAGAGACCATCTGAGTTACTACTCTACGATACCAGTTGTACTACTATTCCGTGGCTCAAAGCTTGTGATCGACACTGGAAACCTACGTTCCACAGATGGTGAAGATACCTGCCTTGACCAGAAGAAGTTACCTTTTCAACTGATCTGGAGATGTGCTCTCCCATACAGACGAATTGACGGAAATAGCAGCATCAACACTTCAGCGTTTTAGCAGCCAAATTACATTTCTAGCAGGCCAAATACAAAAGAATTTTGTTATTTTCTTAACTTTCTAAAGCCGACATCTTTTCTATGAAGACACCTACATTTTATTAATCACCAGCTCTTATTTATTTACATTTGTTCAACAGTAATTGATCATTTCATTTGTTATATGTTGTTTACAAATTCATAGTTGATTTAGATATTACAGAGAAAAGTGAGCACATGTGAATCAATATCTTATATATACATATATAATTTAATTTAGCTCGTACAAGCCACCAACAGAATTAACAGTAAAATTCTTCTTATTGGCTCTCTGTCTCTCTCTGTCTCTCTCTCTCTCTCTCTCTCTCTCTCTCTCTCTCTCTCTATATATATATATATATATATATATATATATATATATATATATATATATATATATACAGTAGAACTCCGTTTATCCGAACCCCAATTATCCGAACATCCAATTATCCGAACACTTTTTCCAGAAAAAAAAAAAATCAGTCTCCACCAGTCACGTTAGACTACAGTTCTGAATCTTTTGATGCGGCAAGCTTCAAGTGTGTGCGAACAATTTGTAGACAATGAGATGGGCTAATGGACGGTCGCTTACGTACATGAAGTCAGTTAGATCATAAAGTCCGTTAATATCTGGTTTACCAATCCAGTGTACGTGTGCGTTCTAGGCAGAACACTGGCTAAACAGACAGTTCAACTTAAAATAATTGTGTCTGCTACTACAGCAGAATAATTTTGGTGTACACGTATTTCTCTGTGCGACCTGGCATCTTCCAGTAGGCCTAAAGCATATAAAAGGAACCGCAATGTTTTGTCAATTGAAACGAAAACAGAAATTATCAAGAGACTAGGAAAAGGTGAAACTGTGTCTTCATTTGCGAGGATTTTCAATGTTGAGAAAGCTACCGTCTCTGACATCAAAAGTAACAAGGATAAAATTATGAGTTTTGCATCGAAATTGGATAGTGAAAATGGGTCGAAGAAACATAAAACCATGAGAAATGCGAAAGATTTGAAATTGGAAGAGGCTTTGTATATATGGTTTGTGCAAAGAAGAAGCAAAGGGGAACCTATCTCTGGCTCTCTATTGTGTGAAAAGGCACTTCAGTTCAACAGTCAACTTGACGGTCTTCCTGACTTTAAGGCTAGCCAGGGATGGTTAAGAAACTTTAAATCTCGTCATGGCATACGAGAATTGGAGATTCAAGGGGAATCTTCATCTAGCGATGCAACTGCCGCTGAAAATTTTAAAGAAACATTCTTGGCTTTTTTGGAAGAAGAAGGTTATTTACTCGATGATGTGTATAATGCCGATGAGACTGGCTTATACTGGAAATCATTGCCTCAAAAATCAATTGCATCTCAGCGCGAAGCAGCTGCCCCTGGGTTTAAAAAGTGCAAAGAGAGAGTAACAATTTTGGTAGCCGCGAATGCCAGTGGAAGTCATCGTTTACCGGTGCTAATGATCGGCAAAGCCAAAAAAACACGTTGTTTAAAGAATGTGACATGTCTCCCATTGTGCTACAAAGCACAGAAGAGTGCTTGGATGAATAGTGAAATATTTCTTGATTGGTATACAAATCAGTTCATCCCAAATGTGAAGAGGTTGAAAGAACAAGAAAAGAAAACTGGAAAAGTAATTCTTCTACTGGACAATGCACCATCTCATCCAGAGACGGATACATTGAATGCAGTTGATGCAAATTTTAAAGTAATTTTTCTGCTTCCCAATGTAACAGCACTGATTCAACCAATGGATCAGGGTGTTATAGCAAAGCTTAAAAAGATGTACAAGAAGGAAGTCCTGCGTCGTTTATTGTTGGCTGAAGATGAAGAAAGTGTGGTGGCGTTTTCAAAAAAAGCTTGATCTCAAAGACTGCTGCTATATGTAAGCTGATGCTTGGACCACCCTGTCACAAGATAATCTCAACAAGGCTTGGAATAGATTGCTTGGGAAAAAAGGAGGAAATGAAACTACTGCAGTGGACACAAATGATGATTGTATAAATGAAGTTGTGGAACTGTTTCAAGCAATGCCCGGATTTTCGGACTGTGACAAAGATGATGCACACATGTGGCTAGAAGATGATAATGATTCTGGTTTTCAGTTTTTGAATGACGAAGAAATTAAGTCTTTTGTGCAAGAAGAAAACCAAATACATGTAGTGACCGATGATGAAGACTCCTCAGAAGTACATGATGTACTTGTAGATTATGAAGAAAACCCAAAACGTCGACCAAGTCCTGAAGAGGCCTTTATAGCACTAGAAACAGCGATGGCTTGGTACGAGCAAGAAGATGACAGCTGTCCTACACAGCTTCTGCTGTTGAAGAGAATGCGGGACTTAGCAGCCAAAAGCAGACTATCCAGTTTGGCGCAAAAGAGGATTCCTCATTATTTTAAATAGTGGGCTACATCTGTGCAAGTACATGTATACGTAAGTTGCGCCTGGTTTTGAATTGTTTGTAATGTTATTTTGAAAACATTTCTCTTTCTTAACAAAAATAATTAATACAAGTAGAACATGCACTGCAGTGTAATGAAAGATTTTGGTGATACAGTGATCTAATACAGTGTGGGTATTATTATTACAGTACAAGTAAATATGTTTTATAGTGTATTTTCCTTGTGATTGTTAATTATTTTTAGAAATATGTGTACATGTACTCGATACATCATGTAATCCAATTATCCGAACATTTGATTATCCGAACGATGCTCGGTCCCATGGGGTTCGGATAAATGGAGTTCTACTGTATATATATATATATATATATATATATATATATATATATATATATATATATAGAGAGAGAGAGAGAGAGAGAGAGAGAGAGAGAGAGAGAGAGAGAACGAACGAACGCACGAACGAACTTTATTTTCAAAGGGTTGAGAATTGGGCACGCAGGCCCGTCTGACATTCTGCCTTCCTTTCTCTCACCTTTCATACTGAATTCATTTATTCCCATATGCATTTTACATATCAATGTCAAGGAATTCAACGTTGCAAAGTAAAATAAAATAGCACACTCATATTAACATTAACTACTTATAAACATGACATAAAATATGTAGAAAAGTACAAACATCGTCATTAGAACCTACAATTGATATTATAAGAAAAGATAATCTGATTAGGGGGGCATGTAATCAAAACTAATAAAGTATTCGAAAAGTCTACGATTGTATGAATAGGGACTGAAAGAGAGCGAACGAACTTTATTTTCAAAGTGTTGAGAGAAAGGAACTTAGGCCCTTCTAAGAGAGAGAGAGAGAAAGAGAGAGAGAAAGAAAGCGAGAGAGAGAGAGAGAGAGAGAGAGAGAGCCAGCGAGAGAGCGAACGAACTTTGTTTTCAAAGTGTTGAGAAATAGGAACATAGGTTCGTCTAAGAGAGAACGAACGAACGAACTTTATTTTCAAAGGGTTGAGAATTGGGCTCACAGGCCCGTCTGACATTCTGCCCTTCCTTTCTCTCGTCTTTTATACTGATTTCATTTATTCTCACATATATTTTACCCATCAATTCAAGGAATTCAACGTTGTAAAGGTAAAATAATAGCATACTCACATTCACAGTATCTAATTATAAACATGAAATAGAATATGTTGAAAAGTACAAACTAAGTATTACCATGAAACAAAATATGTTGAAAAGCACTAACATCATCATTAAACCTACACTCGATATTATACCATTTGTTCGGAAAAATAATCACATTAGGGGGGCAGATAATCAGAACTCATAAAGTATTCGAAAAGTTTACGATTGTATGAATAGGGACTGAGGTTGTTATGTTTTAGATAATGTGGAAGATAGTTCCAAAGATGAGCAGCAGAGTAAGCTAAGCTTTTCTTGAATAAGTCAAGCCTAGGCTTGGGCACTTGTATTTTGTTAAGGCGTTGACTGCGTCTTTCATTGTATTTGAACATTGGCCATAGATATGTTGGACCATTCTGTGACAGGATTTTGTGAACAAATTTAGCTTTGTTGAACAGAAAGCGCTTTCTTAGAGGCAGTATTTTGAGATCTTTATATAGATCTACACACTGTGTTTGGCAGTTGTCAGAAACTAGACGCACTGCACGCTTTTGTAGTGAATGGAGTCTTTTTGTGTTGGACATAGAACAACCATCCCAGATTGTGGAGCAATAGTCCAGGTTTGTTTGTATGTGAGATATATAGAACAATTTTCGTGCATCTTCATCTAGGAAATGTTTGATTTTAGCTAACTGGTAAACTTTCTGTGCCGTTTGCTTGGTCAGTGCATGAACATGTGAGTTCCAATTTAGATGCTGGTCAACGACTATTCCTAGAGTTTTATGTTCATTAACGTTTCCAATTGGTGAGGTACCAATATAGATCTGAAGTGTTGTTTTCTCAGAATTTTGTAATTTTTGTCTAGTTGATATTAACATGCACTTTGTTTTAATTATATTAATTAGCATGCGATTTCCGATGCTCCACTTAATCAGATTGTCTGTATCTTTTTGTAACGATAGTTCGAGTGTGTTGCAACTTGTATCACTTGTGTAGATAGTACAGTCATCAGCAAATAGGTCACAGGATGCGTGCTCGACGTGTAGTGGAAGGTCATTAATGTATATGGCAAAAAGTAGAGGCCCAAGAATAGAGCCCTGAGGAACGCCGGTATTTATTACGGTTGTGTTTGAGCAAGAGTTATTGTAAGAAACTACATGTTTTCTGTCTGACAGGAATGATTTAATTATCGACACTAGTTGAAGGTTTACTTTTGATGTTTCTAGTTTTCTAATTAAAATAGCGTGATCTATCATATCAAATGCTTTTTTAAAGTCTACAAAAACTGCCCCACATATGTTATCGTTATTAATATTTAAGTGCCAGTTGTCAATCATCTTAGTTAGAGCTGTGTGACATGAATGTTTAGGTCTAAACCCTGACTGACTATCAATTAGCAAGCCATTGTTAACTAGGTGTTGTAGTGTTATTTTATGTATGTGTTTTTCTAGTGGTTTGGATAGCGATGATATTAAGGAGATTGGCCTATAGTTACCAAGGTTATTATTGTCGGAAGAGCCAGGTTTTAAGAGAGGATATACCTTAGCGACTTTAAAGTGCCACGGAAAGTAACTCCGTGCGATACATTGATTGTATATGTATGTAAGCGAATCACTAATAGCTGGAGCCGCATAACGCAGTATTCGATTACTGACTCCATCAAGTCCTGATGAGTTATTATCTTTAAGTCCTAGAAGATAGTTATACACTTCATTAACTGTCATAAACGGAATGTTGGATGGGATTGTGTTGGTACATTTGTTCTCACAAAATACTGACAGCCTGCCTAAGTCACAAGGTGAATTTGGTATTGTAGATTTAAGACTGTTTATTTCTGCCTGAAGGTAATTGCTGAAGTCTGTGGAAGTAAATGAAGTATTAGGAGTTGACGAGACTGACAGATTTCGCTTGTTCGCTAAGGTATTGATTGCTTTCCATATATCTTTACTGTTTGTTTTGTTCTGAACCAAATTTTTAAAGTAATTTTTTTTTTTTCTCTACGAATTAAATATTGCACGTTGTTCCTCTGTGCTCTGTATATGTTAAAGTCCTTGTTTTTGTGAGCATGATCTCTCTGCCTCATGGCGTCTAGCACTGCTTGTGTGATCCAAGGAGATTTGACCTGTCGTTTCACACGAACTTCTTTAGTTGGTGCGTGGTTATCAAACACACAAAGAAAGATACGTATCCAATGGGCAATGGCGTCATCGGGATCAGAAAGCTGGTAAACACTGGCAAGAGGTGCGGTTCGCAAATCATGTAAAAATAGTTCACGGTTGAAATTTTTAAAACTTCTAAATTTAATACTGATATGTTTATTTCTTGGAGCTTTATATTTATTCTTTGACCACGTGCAACATATAGGATAGTGGTCACTCATCGCGACAGTAGGAACAGAGCATTCTATAATGTTTTCTGCACAGGTGACGTAGATGTGGTCAATTGTTGTGGATGATGCATTTGTTACCCTGGTAGGCTGGTTGACTATTTGTTTTAGGTTGTAAGATAGTATGATGTTTTCCCACGTTTGGTTTGTGTTGTGCATGTCGATGTTGAAATCGCCTAGAAGAATAATTTCTTTGGCAGTGGTAAATACTTTATCCATCATAGTGGTGAAATCTTCATACCAGATGGCTCCTGCACTGGGATTTCTATAAAGATACCCGACTAGAAATTGTCCCTGAGTCGGTAGTTTTATTTCTAACCATATGCACTCGGTCTCTGCTGTCTCTAAATCGCTTCTGTGGCGATAACTAATAGAAGTGGAAATATATACTACTATACCTGTTTCTAGCTTTCTACTTGAGTCTCGCCGAACTGTTTTAAAGCCATTTAGGGCAATTTCATCATCTGATATTTTTTTCGTTTAAACGACTTTCGGAAAGTCCAAAAACATGAAAATTTTTATTCAGAATTTGTGTAAGCTCAGGAAGTTTGCCTAATAAATGGTAAATGTTCAGGTGGCCCAGCCGTAGACCATCCTTAATTAGCCATTGTGTCTGATAGGTATGCATTTTATTTTGGCGAGTGGTTTAAAAAAGGAAAATAACAAAAGCAATTTTGAATACAAAACCCACGAAAATTTAAACTAATTAACGTCACCACGTAAGTGAAAATTCAAATGTTAGTACTTAACGTACGAACACTTGGTACAAGTATTGCTAAAAAATTACAATTAACTGAAATTGTCAGTAGTATATTAAAATAGTCACACAACAGTAGGCACGCACGTTTTCACACCACAATACTAAAATTCTAACACAGTAATTAAGCAACACTGAGAGAATGCGAATTAAAAAAGTAAATAAAATACAATAAAATAAAATCTTGCAAATTATGAAAAAACTGTCGGAGGCCTGTAGCCAATGAAATTAGAGTGTTTTGAGAAAGTAACAAAGTACTTATTACTTTATGCGTCACAGTAATCAACTAATTTTTCAAGAGAGATACGGCTTTGGTCGCAGGGATTAAGTCAATAAAATAAAATAAAATATAAAAAAAATAAAAAATGAGTGGATTCATCATCAATATTGGATGTCTCTGTCAGGTAAATAGTAGGGCCCGCGTTGCACAGACATCATTAGTGCTTGGCTGAGTGACGCAGGACTGAATTGCATCAGGTAGCCAAGTTCTGGGTTCCACTGAGCACGACCAGGAAGGCTACGGGAGGAAGCATGACGACTGTAGATTTCGTCTGTAATGGTTCCAACACTAGCAGGAGATTTTTGGGTCTGGGACATTGTGGCACTGCTTGTGGAACTGTCATATAATGTGTTTGTGAGGGGCTGTCTTATAGGTAGTGGAGGAAACATAACATCGTAACGTTCGGCTTCCTGGCTGTAGGTGGCGTTCTGTTTGTGGTTAGGTAATTTGTTGGTTACGGGAGCACTTCTTTGAGGGGCGGGTAAGGTGTGTTGTGCATTTTCATGAAGGGCTGATCTCATGGTAGATCGGTTTGTGTTCTTTGTGTCTGGTGGGTTGTCGTGTTGCGTTTGCTTCGGGTACTTGATGTTTTTTGCTAGGATGCTGCTACCTAGTTTTGATGTATGTATTTGATCTATGTAAAGACGTTTCTTTGGTGCTCCAGAGTTGCTTGTGAAGAAAGGAGTGTTGTTGATATAGCCAATGTTGTTGTGTTCACAATAGCTCTGGAGTGTCTTGTTGTTGGTGTCGGCTATGCGACGTTGGAAGCCATAGCAAGGTGGAATAATGGATGACATAAAAATGGAGGTGTTAGGAAATTTTTGTTTTATTGTAGTGGTCAGTTTGGAAATCGCCGAAGGGCTAACGCTGTGTCCATTAATTATGTCGTTGATCCCTACATGTACTGTTGTTCTTGTAATGTTATGATGTATGTCGAACCTATTAATTCTATCAATTAATCTTTCAGTTCCAGCTCCAGGTATCGCTAAAACTGAGACAGTTTCCTCTTTAGTAGCAGACATCCGATCATTGTATATGCCTTTTAGGAGAGAGTCGCCAATTATAACATGTGTTGCTTTACTACATGGTTGTTGACTCGGCTTTCGTTTTGATTCTTGCTGCCGCCATTGATTTTCCTGGTGTGAATCGTCCTGAATAGTCTGGGTGTTTTCATCGGGTGGTTGTGGTGTCAGTATCTGATCTGGTAGCGGCGTTAATGCCTGTTCATTTTGTACTGAACTCTGGTTAAGGGCGGTAAACCTGTTGCTTACTTTTACACTAATAGGTAAACTTCGTGCGCACGTGTATCCTCAACCTTTTTGGTGTTACATTGGTTTCTGCTTGCGGCGTTCGTTTGTTATATGTTCTTTGGGGGGATCTCCAGAAGCTTCAGGTACTATAAGAGGATGTTCCGAGTGCTTTGTTTTATAAATAGAAAAATCGCTTCGTAGTTGCTCAACGACGTGTTTAATATTGGAATTATCTTCTCTCAGATGCAGTATTTCCTTTTTGAGTAGTTCGTTTTCTGCGCTGATCGATTTATAGACATTAGTCGTCAGATCAGCAATTAGTGTTCGAAGGGTGTCCTCCATTTTGAGCATCTGCTCCTGGCAGCACTGCGCATTTATCATGTGAGTGACTTCTGGGTGATTATCACGTGAGAATGTTTTCATCTGTTTTGTGTGCTAGTTTCTTTAGGGCCCATTGGATATTCTATGGCCAGCACAGGTTGAGAAGATTGAGTATTTGCTACTGTGTCGCTCATTGG
The DNA here is from genome assembly GCA_024509875.1 of Oreohelix idahoensis. Taxonomy (NCBI): domain Eukaryota; kingdom Metazoa; phylum Mollusca; class Gastropoda; order Stylommatophora; family Oreohelicidae; genus Oreohelix; species Oreohelix idahoensis. The sequence continues at coordinate 338,527 of JAMPIV010013712.1, read as the reverse complement.
AAAGTCGCGTGCTGCGGGAGGCAAAGTGGATGTATTTGCAGGAGAAAGTATGCTAGAGTTAATGTTGATGATTTCGCTGTCAGCAGATGAGACGCTGGCGGCTGATGATGTGATATCTATTGCGAGCTGGGGTAAACATATTGTCGAGTCCAATTTTGTGGTACAAATTATGTTTTGTGCAGACTCATTTAAACTGACAAAGTCCGTTTCAGCCATGACTCAATCCAACAGTTACCCTCCCTTTTTTCCCATTTTTTTTTTTTTTTTTTGCTAAGGTGCACAGATTCCCACCCCCCTTCCCCCCATGAAACCTCACAACACCCACTACTATCTTGTGCTAAACACTAATTTTTCAATCATCTACCAACAAAACAGATTTGTCCTTCTTAGTTAGGCTTTAACATTTTTTTTCTAAAAAACCAAGCCACTGCCACTGTAAACTTGACAACGAACATGGCTGGAAAACGGACTTTGACATCAGTTTAAATGATTTGGTTGATCTTTTTTCGCCTAAAACAAGTACTAATTTATACCACAAAATTTTTTTTTTATCGTACAATATTAACAGTTTCTTCATCTTGCAATCGGATATCCACATCTAACCGCCAGCGTACTATCTGCTGATAGCGATATCATCACAACTTAACCCTTAGCATACTTTTTCCTCAAACCTACAATCCACTTGCCTACCTTTTTTTATTCAGCACGCCGGGGAACTTTCCAATGAGCGCCACAGTAACCCCGTTTACTATCTCCAATGCTTTTCAACCTGTGCTGGCCATCTATACATCCAAAAAAGGCAAAAACTACAGAAAAACCCACTAGCCAAAAAACAGATTGGAAACATCTTTTCACACGTTGAAATTATCACCCAGAATTTTTCACTCACATGCGATAAATCGCAGTTGCTGCTAGGAGCTGATTGCGCTCAAAATGGAGGGACACACTTCGAACACCAATTGCTGATTCTGTCAACTAATGGTCTATAAATCGGATTCAGCGCAGGAAAACGACCTACTCCAAAACACTAAATACGCATCTGAGAGAAGATAATTCGATCAATATTATCAACAGTCGTTGAGCAAATTTTCTTTTTTTTTTTTATCTATTTGATTTTTCTATTTATTAACCATACAACAGCACTCGGAACATCCTTCTTATAGTCTTTCTGAAGGCTTTCTGGAACTATCCCCAAAAGAACATATAAACAAACGAACGCTACCGCAAGCAGGAACCAATGTAATCACTCAAAAAGGTTGGGATTTACACTTTTTTTTTCTGACGCAATTTAAGTTTACTTTATTAGATATTTTTTTTTTCTTTGTGTAAAAGTATTAAAACAAACATCAATTAGTTGGTTTAAAAAAATATTCGCCCTTTCACCCCAGAGTTGTCAGTACAAAATGAACAGGCATTAACGAGGACAGATCAGATTAATGACACCCAAACCACCGATTGAAAACACCCCAGATATTGACTTCGGGACGATTTCAACACAGGAAATATCAATGAAACTGGCCGGAATTAGCAAAGAATCAAAAACGAAAAGCCAAGTCAACAACCAATGTAGTAAAGGTCAACCACTTGTTATAATTGGTTTTTTTTCGACTTCACCTAAAATTTCATATTTTTCAATGATCGGAATGTCTGCAATAAAGAGGGACGTAAAACTTTCTCAGTTTTAGCGATTTATCTCTGGATTCGCTGGAATTGATCGATTAATTGATAGTAATTAATAGGTTCGACAGTACATTGCATAACCATTACAAGAAACAAACAGTAATTAGGGAATCAACGACATGCTTTCTTAGACTGCGGCGCAGGTAACACTTTTTTTTAAAAAACAGCGTTAGCCCTTCAAGCGATTTTTAAATATACTTACTACAATATTTGACAAAAATATCCTAACTTTCCATTTTTAGGTGCCGGTCCAATTATTTCCACTTGCTATGGCTTCCAACGTAGCTCGATAGCCGAACCAACAACAAGGGGGACTCCTGAGCTATTGTGAACACAATTATAGATTTTGGCTGGATATATTTTTTTTTTTTTAGGACAACACTCCTTTCTTTACAATTGCAACTCTGGAGCACTTAAAGAAACCCTTTGTTTTCCATAGATCAATATTGGCTGGACAAAAACTAAGGTAGCAGAATCCTAGCAAAACAAAGATCAAAGTAACCTTTTTTTTTAAGCAAAAACGCAACACGGACAAAACTGGCAGACACAAAGATTTTTTTATTTTTTTTTATTACACATGAGATCAGCCTTCATGAAACTTGCCCAAAACACTTAACCCGCCCCTCAAAGAAGTGCTCCCGTAACCAACAAATTGCCTAACCCACAAAAGAATCCTACAGCCAGGAAGCCGAACGTTTTTATCGATGTTATGTTTCCTCCACTACCTATAAGACAGCCCCTCACAAACACTTTTATTGACAGTTCCATCAAGCAGTGACACAATGTCATCTATACCCAAAAATCTCCTGCTAGTGTTGGAACCATTTATCAGACGAAAATCTACAGTTCGTCAAGCTTCCTCCCGTAGCCTTACTGATCGTGCTCAGTGGAACCCAGAACTTGGCTCCCTGATGACATTACGTCCAGCATCACTCAGCAAAGCACTAATGATGTTTGTGCAACACGGGCTTTACTATGTCCTTGACAGAAACATCCATTTTCGATGATTAACCCACTCATTTTTTTTTTTTCTTTTTATATTTTAACTTTATTTTATTGACTTAATTCCTGCGACCAAAGCCGTCTCTCTTGAAAAATTAATTGATTACTGTGGGTGACGCATAAAGTAATAAGTTACTTTGTTACTTTCTCTCAAAACACTTTAATTTCATTGGCTACAGGCCTCGACAGTTTTTTCATAATTTGCAAGATTTTTTCATTTTACTTTATTTTAATTTTACGTTTTAATTCCTCTCTCATATTGCTTAATTACTTTGTTAGAATTTTAGTGTTGTGGTGTGAAAACGTTAGGTAACGTGCGTGCCTACTGTTGTGTGACTATTTTAATATTACTACTGACAATTTCAGTTAATTGTGATTTTTTAGCAATACTTGTACCAAAGTGTTCGTACGTTAAGTACTAACATTTGGCTATGCATTTTTCACTTACTTGGTGACGTTAATTAGTTTAAATTTTCGTGGGTTTCGTATTTAAAATTGCTTTTGTTATTTTCCTTTTTTAAACCACTCGCCAAAATAAAACTGCATACCTATCTAGACACAATGGCTAATTTAAGGATGGTCCTACGGCTGGGCCACCTGAAAACATTTACCATTTATTAGGCAAACAACTTCCTGAGGCTTACACAAATTCTGAATAAAAAAATTTTCCATGTTTTTTTGGACTTTCCGAAAGTCGCTTAAACGAAAAAATATCAGAAGGTGAAATTGCCCGAAATAGTTTTTAAAACAGTTCGGCGAGACTCAAGTAGAAAGCTAGAAACAGGTATTGTAGTGATAATAATTTCCACTTCTATTAGTTATCGCCACAGAAGCGATTTTAGAGACAGCAGAGACCGTGAGTGCATAATGGTTAGAAATAAAAACTACCGACTCAGGGACAGTTTCTAGGTGGGTATCTTTATAGAAATCCCAGTGCAGGATCCATCTGGTATGAAGATTTCACCACTATGTTGGACAAAGCATTTACCACTGCCAAAGAAACTATTCTTCTACGCGACTTCAACATTGACATGCACAACACAAGCCAAACGTGGGAAAACATCATACTATCTTACAACCTAAAACAAATAGTCCAACCTAGCTACCAGGGTAACAAATGCATCATCCACAATAATTGACCACATCTACCGTCACCTGTGCAGACAAGCATTATAGAATGCTCTGTTCCTACTGTCGCGATGAGTGACCAGCTACCCTTATATGTTGCACGTGGTCAAAGAATAAATATAATGCTCCAAGAAATAAACATGTCAGTATTAGATTTAGGGGTTTTAAATATTTTAATCGTGAACTATTTTTACATGGTTTGAGAACTGCAACGCTCTTGCCAGTGTGTTTACCAGCTTTCTGATCCGAGACGCCATTGCCCATTGGATACGTATCTTTCTTTGTGTGTTCTTTGATAACCACGCACCAACTAAAGAAGTTCGTGTTGAAACGACAGGTCAAATCTCCTTGGATCACACAAGATAGTGCTAGACGCCATGAGGCAGAGAGATCAAGCTCACAAAAACAAGGACTTTAAAACATATACAGAGCAACAGAGGAAACAAACGTGCAATATTTAATTCGTAGAGAAAAAAAAATTTACTTTAAAAAATTTGGTTCAGAACAAAACAAACAGTAAAGATATATGGAAAGCAATCAATACCTTAGCGAACAAGCGAAATCTGTCAGTCTCGTCAACCTAATACTTCATTTTACTTCCAACAGATTTCAGCAATTACCTTCAGGCAGAAATAAACAGTCTTAAATCTACAATACCAAATTCACCTTGTGACTTAGGCAGGCTGTCAGTATTTTGTGAGAACAAATTTACCAACACAATCCCATCCAACATTACTTTTATGACATTTAATGAAGTGTATAACTATCTTCTAGGACTTAAAGATAATAACTCATCAGGACTTGACAGAGTCAGTAATCGAATACTGCGTTATTGCGGCACTCCAGCTATTAGTGATTCGCTTACATACATATACAATCAATGTATCGCACGGAGTTACTTTCGTGGCACTTTAAAAGTCGCTAAGGTATATCCTCTCTTAAAACCTGGCTCTTCCGACAATAATAACCTTGGGTAACTATAGGCCAATCTCCTTAATATCATCGCTATCCAAACCACTAGAAAAAAGCACATACATAAAATAACACTACAACACCTAGTTAACAAACGGCTTGCTAATTGATAGTCAGTCAGGGTTTAGACCTAAACATTCATGTCACACAGCTCTAACTAAGATGATTGACAACTGGCACTTAAAATTTTAATAACGATAACATATTGTGTGGGGCAGTTTTTGTAGACTTTAAAAAAAGCATTTGAGTATGATAGATCACGCTATTTTAATTAGAAAAACTAGAAACATCAAAAGTAAACCTTCTTCAACTAGTGTCGATAATTAAATCAATTCCTGTCAGACAGAAAACATGTAGTTTCTTACAATAACTCTTGCTCCAACACCAACCGTAATAAATTACCGGGCGTTCCTAAGGGCTCTATTCTTGGGCCTCTACTTTTTGCCATTATACATTAATGACCTTCTCCACTACACGTCGAGCAGACGCATCCTGTGACCTATTTGCTGATGACCCCTGTACTATCTACACAAGGTGATACAAGTTGCAAACACACTCGAACTATCGTTTACAAAAAGATACAGACAAATCTGATTAAGTGGAGCATCGGAAAAATCGCACATGGCTAATTAATATAATTAAAACAAAGTGCATGCATGTTAATATACAAAGCTAGACAAAAAATTACAAAATTTGATGAAAACACAACACTACAGAATTCTATATTGGTTACCCTCACCATTTGGGAACGTGTACTGAAACATATAAACTCTAGGAATAGTCGTTGACTGCAGCCTCTAAATTGGAAACTCACATGTTTCATCGCACTGACCAAGCAAACGGAACAGGAAAAGTTTAACAGTTAGCTAAAATCAAACATTTCCTAGATTGATGATGCACGAAAATTGGTTCATATAAATCTCACATACAAAACAAAGACATGGGACTAATTGTCCACAATCTGGGGGGGGGGGATGGTTTGGTTCTTTATGTCCAACACAAAAAAAGACTCCATTCACTACAAAAAAGCGTTAGCTGTGCGTCTAGTTTCTGACAACTGCCAAAAACACAGTGTTGTAGATCTATCTAAAGATCTCAAAATACTTGCCTCTAAGAAAGCGCTTTTCTGTTTTCAACAAAAGCTAAATTTGTTCACAATAATCCTGTCACAGATTGGTCCAACATATGCTATGGCCCACTGTTCCAAAATTACCATATGAAAGACGAAGTCATACGCCTTAACAAAATACCAAGTGCCAAAGGCCTTAGGCTTGACTTATTCAAAGAAAAGCTTAAGCTTACTCTGCTGCTCATCTTTGGGAAATCTATCTTCCACATTATCTTAAAACATACAACCCCCTCACAGGTCCCTATTTCATACAATCGTAAAACTTTTCGAATTAATTTATGAGCTTCTGATTTATCTGCCCCCTATTGTGATTAATTTTTCCGAACATAATGGGTATAATATCGAGTGTAGGTTTAATGATGATGTTAGTGCTTTTTTCAAAAATTATTTTGTTTCATGGTAATATTACTTTGTACTGTACTTTATCAAAATATTCTATTTTCATGTTTATATATAATTGGATACTGTGAATGTGGTGTATGGCTATTATTTTACCTTTACAAACGTTGTATTCCTTGTATTGAAGGGTAAAATATATGTGAGGAATAAATGAAATCAGTATAAAAAAGTGGGGGGGGGGGTGGAACACGAGAGAAAGGAAGGGCAGAATGTCCAGGAAGGGCCTGTGGTGAGCCCAATTCTCAACACTTTGAAAATAATGTTCGTTCGTTCGTTCTTCCTTAAGGACGGAACCTATGTTTCCTATTTTCAAAACACTTTTGAAACAACAAAGTTCGTTCGCTCTCTAGCTGGCTCTCTACTCTCTCTCCTCTCTCTCCTTCTCGCCTTTCTTTCTCTCTTCTCTCTCTCTCTTAGAGGGGCCTAAGTTTCCTTTTCTTCTCAACACACTTTGATGATAAAGTTCGATCCGCCTCTCTTTCAGTCCTATTCAGACACTCGTAGACTTCTACGAATACTTTATTAGTTTTTGATTAACATGCCCCCCTCCCCTAATAAGATTATCTTTTCTAATCATTATCAATTGTAGGTTTCTAAATGACGATGTTTTGTTACTTTTCTACATTATTTTATGTCATGTGTTATAATTAGTTAATGTTTAATATGAGGTGTGCTTTTTAATTTTACTTTGCAACGTTGAATTCCTTGAAATTGATATGTAAATGAATATGGGAATAAATGAAATCAGTTTGCAAGGTGAGAGAAAGGAAGGCAGATTGTCAGACGGGGCTTGCTTGCCCAATTTTCAACCCTTTGAAATTAAAGTTCGTTTCGTGCGTTCGCTTCGTTCTCTCTCTCCTCTATTTCTCTCTCTCTCTCTCTCTTCTCTCGTCTCTATATATATATATATATATATATATATATATATATTATAATCAATAATATATATATATACAGTAGAAACCTCCATTTATCCGAAACCCCATGGGACGAGCATTCGTTCGGATAATCAAATGTTACGGATATTGGTATAACATGATGTATCGAGTTCATGTTTACACATATTTCTAAAAATAATTAAAACAATCACAAGGAAAAAACACTATAAAACATATTTAATTGTGCTGTAATAATAATACCCACACTGTATTAGATCACTGTATCACCAAAATCTTTCATTACACTGCAGTGCATGTTCTACTTGTACAGCATTAATTATTTTTGTTATGAAAGAGAAATGTTTTCAATAATAACATTACAAAACAATTCAAAAAACCAGGGCGCAAATTACGTATACATGATTCATTGCAGACAGAATTGATAGCCCACTAATTTATAAATATTGAGGAATCCTCTTTATGGGCGCAAACTGGATAGTCTGCTTTTGGCTGCTAAGTCCCGCATTCTCTTCTCAATCAGCAGAGAAGCTGTGTAGGGACTAGCTGTCATCATCTTGCTCGTTACCTAAGCCTTAGCTGTTTTCCTTGTGCTATAAAGGCCTCTTCAGGACTTGGTCGACGTTTTGGTTTTTCTTCATAATCTACAAGTACATCATGTACTTCTGAGGAGTCTTCATCATCGGTCACTACATGCATTTGGTTTTCTTCTTGCCTCCATAAAGACTTAATTTCTTCGTCATTCAAAACAACTGAAAATCCAGAATTCATTTTATCATCTTCATAGCCAACATTGTGTGCTTCATCTTTGTCACTAGTTCCGACAATCCGGGCATTGCTTGGAAACACGTTCCACAACTTCTTTTATACAAATCATCATTGTGTGTCCTACATGCAGTAGTTTCATTTCCTCCTTTTTTCCCAAGCAATCTATTCCAAGGCGTTGTTGAGATTATCTTGTGACAGGGTGGTCCAAAAGCCTCAGCATTACTTATAGCAGGCAGGTCTTTGAAGATCCGCAAAGCTTTTTTTGTGAATAACGCCCACCACATCTTTCTTCATCTTCAGCCAACAATAAACGACGCTAGGAACTTCCATACTTGTACATCTTTTTTTAAGCTTTTGCTTAAAAACAACCTGATTCTATTGGTAGAATCAGTGCTGTTAACATTGGGAAGCAGATAAACTTACTTTAAAAATTTGCCATCAAAACTGCATTCATGTTATCCGTCTCTGGTTGAGATGGAGCATTGTCCAGTAGAAGAAATTACTTTTCCTGTATCTTCTTTTTCTTGTTCTTTCAACCTCTTCACATTTGGGATGAACTGATTTGTATACCAATCAAGAAATATTTCACTATTCATCCAAGCACTCTTCTGTGCTTTGTAGCACAATGGGAGACATGTCACATTCTTTAAACAACGTGTTTTTTTGGCTGTGCCGATCATTAGAACCGGTAAACGATGGCTTCCACTTCCATCCGCCTACCAAAATTGTTACTCTCTCTTTGCACTTTTTAAACCCAGGGGCAGCTGCTTCGCGCTGAGATGCAAGTGATTTTTGAGGCAATGATTTCCAGTATAAGCCAGTCTCATCGGCATTTTACACATCATCGAGTAAATAACCTTCTTCTTCCAAAAAAGCCAAGAATGTTTCTTTAAAATTTTCAGCGGCAGTTGCATCGCTAGATGAAGATACCCCTTGAACCTCAAATTCTCGTATGCCATGACGAGATTTAAAGTTTCTTAACCATCCCTGGCTAGCTTTAAAGTCGGAAGACCGTCAAGTTGACTGTTGAACTGAAGTGCCTTTTCACACAATAGAGAGCCAGAGATAGGTTCCCCTTTGCTTCTTCTTTGCACAAACCAGATATACAAAGCCTCTTCCAATTTCAAATCTTTCGCATTTCTCATGGTTTTATGTTTCTTCGACCCATTTTCACTATCCAATTTCGATGCAAAACTCATAATTTTATCCTTGTTACTTTTGATGTCAGAGACGGTAGGTTTCTCAACATTGAAAAGCCTCGCAAATGAAGACACAGTTTCACCTTTTCCTAGTCTCTTGATAATTTCTGTTTTCGTTTCAATTGACAAAAAACATTGCGGTTCCTTTCATATGTTTTCGGCCAACTGGAAGATGCAAGATCGCACAGAGAAATACGTGTACACCAAAATTATTCTGCTGTAGTAGCAGACACAATTATTTTAAGTTGAACTGTCTGTTTAGCCAGTGTTCTGCCTAGAACGCACACGTACACTGGATTGGTAAACCAGATATTAACGGACTTTATGATCTAACTGACTTCATGTACGTAAGCGACCGTCCATTAGCCCATCTCATTGTCTACAAATTGTTCGCACACATTTGAAGCTTGCCGCATCAAAAGATTCAGAACTGTAGTCTAACGTGACTGGTGGAGACTGATTTTTTTTTTTTCTGGAAAAAGTGTTCGGATAATTGGATGTTCGGATAATTGGGGGTCGGATAAATGGAGTTCTACTGTATATATATATATATATATATATATATATATATATATATATATATATATAGAGAGAGAGAGAGAGAGAGAGAGAGACAGAGAGAGACAGAGAGCCAATAAGAAGAATTTTTACTGTTAATTCTGTTGGTGGCTTGTACGAGCTAAATTAAATTATATATGTATATATAAGATATTGATTCACATGTGCTCACTTTTCTCTGTAATATCTAAATCAACTATGAATTTGTAAACAACATATAACAAATGAAATGATCAATTACTGTTGAACAAATGTAAATAAATAAGAGCTGGTGATTAATAAAATGTAGGTGTCTTCATAGAAAAGATGTCGGCTTTAGAAAGTTAAGAAAATAACAAAATTCTTTTGTATTTGGCCTGCTAGAAATGTAATTTGGCTGCTAAAACGCTGAAGTGTTGATGCTGCTATTTCCGTCAATTCGTCTGTATGGGAGAGCACATCTCCAGATCAGTTGAAAAGGTAACTTCTTCTGGTCAAGGCAGGTATCTTCACCATCTGTGGAACGTAGGTTTCCAGTGTCGATCACAAGCTTTGAGCCACGGAATAGTAGTACAACTGGTATCGTAGAGTAGTAACTCAGATGGTCTCTTCGATTCGTATCACAAACTGTAGAAGAAATAAAAGAACGAAACCTCTGCTAAGTCATTGCTTTCCTAATATTATTCAGGCGCCTTTTCCACCGTATATCAACCGATTCTTTTATCTGAATAATCTCCACGAGTGAACATCAAATAACTCAGGAGATATGATGAAACATCATCATTCTTTTATTTAAATTAATTGAAAAATTGCAACTTAACAGCAGCAAGTGCACTGGATTATGCTTGGCTAAACAAGTTTAAGTATACATACAACATTACAAATGATAGTAAATTTCTTCATTATCATCCACTCCTTTGCTCCACTTGGAGTCTGAGGTCAACTCTGCTTTTGGTTCCCTGTGAGAACTAGAATGAAGCAATCGCCAGCGCTTTGCTGTGGTGGTTCATGAATATATCATTTTCACATGCTGGGCTTGCCAGCCTCGTATGGGCCTTTATAACTATCAGCAAGTTCAAACATGTCAAATTTAAAGTATATAAAATATGTTACAACTCACCCCAATAGGTAAGATAGACTTCTTGCTCAGTTGAATAATCTTAGCAACTTGATAAAGATGCATCAAAAACGCATCAGGTGTATTATTTCTGGTTAGAATCCCCCTATGACTTTGTGAGTAGGTCCTGCAGGAGTCTGGTTTCCGTATTAAATGGTAGATCTTCATTGCTGTACTGTTCAGAAGGAGTTCCTATACGTATTTAGTCCGGTCCTATAAAGTCAGAATCCTAACTATTTTCTTTCATGGCTTTAGTCCGAGCTGTCTACTTTGACGGTTTTTGAATGCATTGTGTTTTAGCGAATTTGCTAGGTTCTCTTGCCCACTCTTCCACCTGGCGTTTCTGACAAAACTCCCAATCAGAATAAATATTTATTTCTGACTCTCTATGATCCAGTTCATGAGTTAGAATGTAGTGGGTCAGGGGGGTCTGTTATATACAATCCCCGCGTGTTTAAAAAAAAAAAATTTAAAATTTAAACTCATGACCTTATCTCCCACATATGGCCCGACTTCTTCCGTCCTCATATTTAACTTTTTAATAATGATTTGTAACCAAATTTGTAGCCTTCAGATAGTGTCCTAACTAATTTGTTTACCAGACGGGTTTCTCTGTAATAATTACACAGACAATGTCATGACGGAAGTGATTTAAGCAATTATCACCCGTACTTTCCTGGTCCCCAGAAGGATAAGTCGCGACATATCGTTGCACCTAGACATTTTCCTCAGACAATATCTGGTCTTTTTTTGTATTTTCCGCCCAAATATCTAAACGTGTTTGTAGTGAACAATGCGCTTAGACGGACATGCTGGACTTAGCGGAAAAGTATTTCGAAAAGTCCACAATCATTTTCCCGTTTACCGTAGGAAGCAAATCAGATTCAACAACTTAAGCGATTACAGTTAATCCTTAAGAATGGTCAATTAGCTGTGACATAACACTAACGCAGTATGAACAGAGGTCGACAAATCTAAGTCGCGGAGATGGGGCAGGTTTATGTGCGTAAAATTAAGAAATAAATGGAGAAAATAGGAGGGAAAGAACGGGAGGAAAATGACACAACCAACCTCCGTCACAATCCTACCCAGAAACTAACAATGTAAACAGACTCACTTTCAAAAATTCAAGCTCTTAGAAACGTTTGAGAATGCAGCAGACCTGATATAGCGGAGGAGATATCTCTGGCTACTTCATGCTTATATTCCAGAGGATACCATAACATGTTGGAATAGAGGGAAATGAAAAGGCAAATAAAGATGCCAAGAAAGGTAGACATAAAAATCTAATAAAGGTAGGGATGAGTAAATCCGAGATTAAAAGCTTAATTAAAGAAATAATTTCAGATGAATGGACAGCAAAGTGGGATAACAATCTGAAAGGAAGACGTGCATATAATATGCTCAAGGCTCCAACAAGAAAATGTCAGATATCTAGGCAATTGACAATTCCTAATAATAAGAAACTTCTCAGACTACAGCTGGGAAAGAGATATTTCAGAACAGAAGAACTTTACTGTGCAGAATGTTTTCAAGACACTAATATAGAAAATTTCTTGTTAAAATATAAGAGGTATAAACAAATGAAAATTATTAGATTAGTTGCATGCATCAAATTTACCTATAAATATAGAACAGGTGTGAAGAATAGACAGACCTGGGGAACTACATAATATAGTCAAACAGTAGTTAACAAGAACACATGTTAATATTCAGTGATTGGTGGGCATTGGGCAGGGAAGGTGGTTGTCTGGATGTTCTTATAAAACATATTACTTATGACAAATGAAAGTCACTTCAGGCCTTTACACCCCTCCCCGTTTCTTATTTTTGTTTGGCATTTTTTGTTTATTACTAATATTATTTATGTTTAATCTCTCTTTTTTTAATTGTTATTTATTTATTTATTTGACGATGCAAACAAAACTGGTAATTTTTGATTTGCCCTATTTGTAATAATTGGACAGGAGACGTCAAGCTACTTTAGCTTATCGGCAATTGTTTATTTTATTTGCAATTGAAAACAATATATATCCTAATTATAACCCATCGGAGGTTGAACGAGAAATTTCTCATCATCAAAAATAAATCATCTGCATTCCAGAGAAGGACGAAGATTTATTCATGCATGTTTTCATTACATCTTTCGCATAAATGTGCATGTAGCCTACATAGGCCTACACACTTTACACCGCCTTTTTAAAAACAATGTTTTTTTTTTTTACAAACAGATACGTAACACAAATTTGAAACATTACACACACGTTACAGTTAACCAAAAGAGTTGTCTTCAAGTCTTTCCTAACAAGTCTCCAGTCCCTAACGGACCTTCCACGTCGAGTCTCAAGTAACATTTTATCTAAAACTGTTTATAGTCACACTCGCTTTTATTCAAATATTCACAATAAATAATAATCTCTATTTTTAGTACTGCATCTACTAACTGCTTTCATTTGATCAAACTCCATTGGCGCATATATTTTATCCAGTTTCCGTTTCTCCGTATGAGTGCTGTAAATGTTGACGGATTAGCGAATTAGCCAAAATTGACAATTCTTACGGTGTCAACTTGACTATCTAGATGCAAATTTGAATTTGCCGTTACCACTCGTTCATTGAATTGTGACCCTACTTGGTAGGGTTTGAAAAATAGTCTTTAGACTCATTATATTGCTCCTCTCCACGGAAATCTTTAGTAAAAGGCGAAAGATTTAATCGTTGTGAAGAGAAACCAGAGTTACTTATTCTTTGCCGTCCCGCTGATGGCATTACACATATAATGTACGATCTTCTTGCTGTCAATAAATTGAATAACATACATAAATAAATTTAAAATGTATATAACATGAAGTATCCCTTGCAGATTTGTTGAGCCAATAAAATTATTTATTGTTCACTGGCAATGTATTTGGATACTAACAGCATTAAAAGTAAATTTAATATTATTTGTAAAGGTTTAAAAAACACAATATAGTTATCCCCCTTAGGTTGTTAGTTCGCAGCCTAGTTACAAACCATATACCTTGTTCTCTTATTGTCGAGGGCAGCTTGAAAAACAAAACAAAACCAAATAATTATAACCCTAGCATTCATTGTCCAATGGTCTTTTTATGAACACAACATACAAGCTTCATACATTTGTATACACCAACTACTGAGAAAATATAATGAAAATCAAACTAACATTGGTATAAAAATCCTTCTTGTAAATATTAATATTTTATACGGTTGTTTCCCCTTGATCGTTTGCAAGTTTTATGTTCGCACTATATTACCATTAGTACCATAGTTGTGCACTTGGCTTCCTTAGCGCAGTGGTCAGATGGTAACAAATCGATCCATCCAGATGAAAATCGAAAAATACTTTAGAAAACGGCATATATGGGTCGACCCAATTTTTTTTAAAAAACAACTAAACGACAGTTCACAATACAAACAAAAACGTGTTACAACGGGTCAAAATAATATGTTAGATTCCAGACCCTGGTAGAGGTTCCTTTTACGTCATTTTTTAATTACCATAGTTATAAAAAAAAAAAAAAACAAACGACAGTTCGGTTAGATTCCAGACCCTGTAGAGAGCGTCATTTGTGTACGTTTGTGGGTACTAATATTATTTTTAATGTGCAAGGTGACGCAAATCAGAAGTGAAAAAAACAACTTTAAAATAATTTAGTTTATTTTGGTTATTGTTTCACTTATTTGAGGCACTGTTATGGATGACCCGATCTACCCAGTCATACTTGGCGGTAGATATGTGTTTATTGGGAAACCGGAAGAGCCAATTGTGGCAACAGTAACCACGAGAGGGAAAACCAAGAAGGAACGGGAGCCTGCGCCAAATTTGTTACCTAAGGAACTTAAAGAGGCCCCCCCCCCCCGTATCTACGGCCCTGAGCATGGTAGATATCACGCTTTTGTTTGCGGGTTGCAGCAGGTTTGTAAGTATTATTGTTTTTTTGGTTCTATGTGGGGTGGTAAGTCAGGTACAGCTTAAGTAGACATTATAGTCTCTGGTATGTAGTGCTTCCACGAAAGCTCTTGGTACCTTCTAGCAAAGGAGGTCTATTTAATTTGGTACTTGGAGATGTGGTCATCCTTGTCAGCTCACAAGAAACTTTCTGCCGTTAGGATAACTGATTTCTCTCTCCTTAGTTCTAGGGGTTCTACAATGGAGGAAATCTCACGTGCTGGTCAGGGTAGTTTGCAAGCCTCTGCAGATGAATCTGAGTGCCTGGTTTTGTATGTGATCTAGTTTCAGTCTAAGTGTTGGGCTAGAAGTGGCTTGCAGGGCTAGAGAGTAATTCATAGCTGTGCGCATGTATCCCAAGTACAGTTGTCGTTGGGTGCACTGGTTGGCTCCCCAATTAGTGCTTGCCAACCGCTTTATGAGGTTCAGCCTTCAAGAGGCCTTTGCAATTAGAGAATCAACATATGTTATGTATGTGTCTAACTGTCAGCTAAACAGTCAAACATTTACTTGTAATCCTGGGGACACTGAATTTTAAACTGCCGGCTAAACAGGACTAGTCAATATGTTGATAGACTGAATTTTCCACTTCCCTCCCTTTTATCACATAGAAATCTACCAAATTATCTCTTGTGACTTACATGTTGCTGACCTCTGTTTTAACATATTTTTTTTAGAAAACTTGTGAAATGTAACCAGCCAACATAAACAGACATGTTCTCATATATCTACACAACCAGCCAACATAACACGAACATAATGTATCTTAATTAAATCTGAAAAATATTGTCAAACATTACCAACCAACATAACACGAACATAATGTATCTTATATCTGAAAGATATTGTCAAACATTACCAACCAACATAACACGAACATAATGTATCTTATATCTGAAAGATATTGTCAAACATTACCAACCAACATAACACGAACATAATGTATCTTATATCTGAAAGATATTGTCAAACATTACCAACCAACATAACACGAACATAATGTATCTTATATCTGAAAGATATTGTCAAACATTACCAACCAACATAACACGAACATAATGTATCTTATATCTAAAAGATATTGTCAAACATTACCAACCAACATAACACGAACATAATGTATCTTATATCTGAAAGATATTGTCAAACATTACCAACCAACATAACACGAACATAATGTATCTTATATCTGAAAGATATTGTCAAACATTACCAGCAAACATAACACGAACATAATGTATCTTATATCTGAAAGATATTGTCAAACATTACCAACCAACATAACACGAACATAATGTATCTTATATCTGAAAGATATTGTCAAACATTACCAGCCAACATAACATGAACATAATGTATCTTATATCTGAAAGATATTGTCAAACATTACCAACCAACATAACACGAACATAATGTATCTTATATCTAAAAGATATTGTCAAACATTACCAACCAACATAACACGAACATAATGTATCTTATATCTAAAAGATATTGTCAAACATTACCAGCCAACATAACAAGAACATAATGTATCTTATATCTAAAAGATATTGTCAAACATTACCAACCAACATAATACAACATAATGTATCTTATATCTGAAAGATATTGTCAAACATTACCAACCAACATAACACGAACATAATGTATCTTATATCTAAAAGATATTGTCAAACATTACCAACCAACATAATACAACATAATGTATCTTATATCTAAAAGATATTGTCAAACATTACCAACCAACATAACACGAACATAATGTATCTTATATCTAAAAGATATTGTCAAACATTACCAACCAACATAACACGAACATAAGAATCTTCAACTCAAATGTCAAGTCTGGTCTTATTGTATGGCTCTGACACATGGAGAACAATGAAACCAACAACCAAAAGGCTGTTAAAACGATTAATCTCATATAGCTAGTTCTTAGTTGACATGAAACGATTAATCTCATATAGCTAGTTCTTAGTTGACATGAAACAATTAATCTCATATAGCTAGTTCTTAGTTGACATGAAACAATTAATCTCATATAGCTAGTTCTTAGTTGACATGAAACAATTAATCTCATATAGCTAGTTCTTAGTTGACCTGAAACAATTAATCTCATATAGCTAGTTCTTAGTTGAATGAAACAATTAATCTCATATAGCTAGTTCTTAGTTGACATGAAACAATTAATCTCATATAGCTAGTTCTTAGTTGACATGAAACAATTAATCTCATATAGCCAGTCTTTAGTTGACATGAAACAATTAATCTCATATAGCTAGTTCTTAGTTGACATGAAACAATTAATCTCATATAGCTAGTTCTTAGTTGACATGAAACAATTAATCTCATATAGCCAGTCTTTAGTTGACATGAAACAATTAATCTCATATAGCTAGTTCTTAGTTGACATGAAACAATTAATCTCATATAGCTAGTTCTTAGTTGACATGAAACAATTAATCTCATATAGCTAGTTCTTAGTTGACATGAAACAATTAATCTCATATAGCTAGTTCTTAGTTGACATGAAACAATTAATCTCATATAGCTAGTTCTTAGTTGACATACAACGATTAATCTCATATAGCTAGTTTTTAGTTGACATTAAACAATTAATCTCATATAGCCAGTTCTTAGTTGACATGAAACAAATAATCTCATATAGCTAGTTCTTAGTTGACATGAAACAATTAATCTCATATAGCTAGTTCTTAGTTGACATGAAACAATTAATCTCATATAGCTAGTTCTTAGGTGACATGAAACAATTAATCTCATAAAGCTAGTTTTTAGTTTACATGAAACAATTAATCTCATATAGCTAGTTCTTAGTTGACATGAAACAATTAATCTCATATAGCTAGTGTTTAGCTGACATGAAACAAGTAATCTCATATAGCTAGTTCTTAGTTGACATGAAACAATTAATCTCATATAGCTAGTTTTTAGTTGACATGAAACAATTAATCTCATATAGCTAGTTCTTAGTTGACATGAAACAATTAATCTCATATATCTAGTTCTTAGTTGAAACAATTAATCTCATATAGCTAGTTCTTAGTTGACATGAAACAATTAATCTCATATAGCTAGTTCTTAGTTGATATGAAACAATTAATCTCATATAGCTAATTCTTAGTTGACATGAAACAATTAATCTCATATAGCCAGTCTTTAGTTGACATGAAACAATTAATCTCATATAGCTAGTTCTTAGTTGACATGAAACAATTAATCTCATATAGTCAGTTTTTAGTTGACATGAAACAATTAATCTCATATAGCCATTTTTTAGTTACATGAAACAATTAATCTCATATAGCCAGTCTTTAGTTGACATGAAACAATTAATCTCATATAGCTAGTTCTTAGTTGACATGAAACAATTAATCTCATATAGCTAGTTCTTAGTTGACATGAAACAATTAATCTCATATAGCTAGTTTTTAGTTGACATGAAACAATTAATCTCATATAGCTAGTTTTTAGTTGACATGAAACAATTAATCTCATATAGCTAGTTCTTAGTTGACATGAAACAATTAATCTCATATAGCTAGTTCTTAGTTGACATGAAACAATTAATCTCATATAGCTAGTTCTTAGTTGACATGAAACAATTAATCTCATATAGCTAGTTCTTAGTTGACATGAAACAATTAATCTCATATAGCTAGTTTTTAGTTGACATGAAACTATTAATCTCATATAGCTAGTTTTTAGTTGACATGAAACAATTAATCTCATATAGCTAGTTCTTAGTTGACATGAAACAATTAATCTCATATAGCCAGTCTTTAGTTGACATGAAACAATTAATCTCATATAGCTAGTTCTTAGTTGACATGAAACAATTAATCTCATATAGTCAGTTTTTAGTTGACATGAAGCAATTAATCTCATATAGCCAGTCTTTAGTTGACATGAAACAATTAATCTCATATAGCTAGTTCTTAGTTGACACGAAACAATTACTCTCATATAGTCAGTTTTTAGTTGACATGAAACAATTAATCTCATATAGCTAGTTCTTAGTTGACATGAAACAATTAATCTCATATAGCTAGTTTTTAGTTGACATGAAACAATTAATCTCATATAGCTAGTTCTTAGTTGACATGAAACAATTAATCTCATATAGCTAGTTCTTAGTTGACATGAAACAATTAATCTTATATAGCCAGTCTTTAGTTGACATGAAACAATTAATCTCATATAGCTAGTTCTTAGTTGACATGAAACAATTAATCTCATATAGCTAGTTTTTAGTTGACATGAAACTATTAATCTCATATAGCTAGTTTTTAGTTGACATGAAACAATTAATCTCATATAGCTAGTTCTTAGTTGACATGAAACAATTAATCTCATATAGCCAGTCTTTAGTTGACATGAAACAATTAATCTCATATAGCTAGTTCTTAGTTGACATGAAACAATTAACCTCATATAGTAAGTTTTTAGTTGACATGAAGCAATTAATCTCATATAGCCAGTCTTTAGTTGACATGAAACAATTAATCTCATATAGCTAGTTCTTAGTTGACATGAAACAATTACTCTCATATAGTCAGTTTTTAGTTGACATGAAACAATTAATCTCATATAGCCAGTCTTTAGTTGACATGAAACAATTAATCTCATATAGTCAGTTTTAGTTGTCATGAAACAATTAATCTCATGTAGCCAGTATTTAGTTGACATGAAACAATTAATCTCATATAGTCAGTTTTTAGTTGACATGAAACAATTAATCTCATATAGTCAGTCTTTAGTTGACATGAAACAATTAATCTCATATAGCCAGTTTTTAGTTGACATGAAACAATTAATCTCATATAGCCAGTTTTTTAGTTGACATGAAACAATTAATCTCATATAGTCAGTCTTTAGTTGACATGAAACAATTAATCTCATATAGTCAGTCTTTAGTTGACATGAAACAATTGATCCCATATAGTCAGTTTTTAGTTGACATGAAACAATTAATCTCATATAGTCAGTTTTTAGTTGACATGAAACAATTAATCTCATATAGTCAGTCTTTAGTTGACATGAACCAATTAATCTCATATAGTCTGTTTTTAGTTGACATGAAACAATTAATCTCATATAGGCAGTTTTTAGTTGACATGAAACAATTAATCTCAAATAGCCAGTTTTTAGTTGACATGAAACAATTAATCTCATATAGCCAGTTTTTAGTTGACATGAAACAATTAATCTCATATAGCCAGTTTTACAATCAATCAATACCCCTTAGTTCCCCAAGAATCAATGGCCTTCAAGAAACACATGCCAAGTCTTCCTGTCCCGTGCCATCCGCTCAAGTTCTTTCCATGTTTTCCTCATCATTTTCACCTCTGTATCTAGTTCTTTTCTCCATGTGTTTTTTGGTCTACCTCTGCCTCTCTTACCCTGTGAATTCCAGAACAAGGACTGCATTGTAAAGCTATCAACAGGTCTCCTCAATGTGTGCCCTATCCATCACCAGCGTCTTCTTCTCAACTCTTGTTCCACTGTCACTTGTCTGGTTCTTGTCATCAATTCCACATTTGTGACTTTGTCATACCATTTCAGTCCTTCTATTCTACGCAAGCACCCGTTTATGAAAGTCTGTAGCTTATTGGTTGTTGTTTTTGTAGTTCTCCACGTTTCAGAGCCATACAATAGGACTGACTTGACATTTGAGTTAAAGATTCTTATTTTCGTGTTGGACTGGATTTCTCTTGATCACCAAATATTTCCCAGTGCAATGAAAGCTCCTCTTGCTTTTTATATTCTTATTTTGATATCATTGTCTGTCCCTCCAATTTTGTCTATATTACTGCCAAGATATGTGTACGATTCTACATCTTGTATTGGTGTTTCTTCAAGTTCAATCTTGTTATCTTTTCTTGCATTTATTTTCATTATCTTTGTCTTTACCTTGTACATTTTCAGACCCACTTGTTGTGACCTCTCATCAAGCATTTTTATTTTGTCTTGCATCTGATTATGGTTATGGGACAGAAGAGCCAAGTCATCTGCAAAATCCAGATCATCAAGCTGTTTAGTCAGATTCTAATGAATTCCATTTCTGTTGAGTGATGTCGATGTTTCCATAACCCAGTTTGAAGTACAGAAAGGAGTAAGACAAGGCTGTACCCTTTCCCCTTACCTGTTTAACATTTATGCCGAGAATATCATGAGAAACGTAATGAGATGACCAAGAACACACAGAGTTTGACTCATTTAACATCGGCGGGTACCAGATCCCGGAAATCAGATATGCTGACGACACAGTCCTCCTATCGACCAACCCAAAAGGACTTGAACAATTACTTCTGTCCACCAAAAAACACAGCGAGGCCCAGAATCTATACCTAAACACCAAGAAGACCAAAGTATTGACAACAGACAAAGTAAAGACCAAACCAGAATTTGAAATTGATAACGAAGAACTGGAAAGTGTCAATGAATTCGAATACTTAGGATCAATCATTAACAGCTCTGGCGACTGTGCAGTAGAAATTAAAAGAAGACTTGCAATTGCTTCACATAAGCTAATACAGATGAAAAAAACCTATGGCAAGGCACAAGCAAAGAAACAAAGTTACAACTGATCAGAGCATGTATATTCCCAGTAGCAACATACGGCTGCGAGACTTGGACACTCAATAAAACAGTTGCAAAAAAGATTACATCATTCGAAATGAAATGCTACAGAAGGATGTTGAGAATACCCTGGACAGAAAAAAAGACCAACAGAGAAGTACTGCACTCACTAAACGTACAGGAACATTGGCTCCTAAATACCATCGCAATAAGGAAGCTGAAATTTTTCGGTCATATAAAAAGACATAATAGTCTGGAAAAAACAGTGATGGAAGGCATGGTCCCTGGAAAAAGGGGAAGGGGTCGACCTAGACGACGGTGGACCCAGGACATCACAGAGAGTCTGAACTTGTCTTTGGCTGATGCAGGTCGACTTGCCCAGAATCGTGATGCGTTCAGAGCAGCTGTAATGGAGACAACGTTCTAGAAAGAATACGTCACATGATGATGATGAGTCTATTGCTAGTAAGAAAAGACATGGAGATGAGAGGCATTCTTGTCGCACTCCTGTTCTAATCCTAAACGGTTCTGTAAGTTGTCCTTCATGAAGAACTCTGCATGTCATGTCTTCATATGTCTTCTTTATTAAGTTAATGATCTTCATGGGAACTCCATAATGCCTCATCATATTCCAAAGTGATTCTCTGTCTACACTATCAAATGCCTTTTCAAAGTCCACAAATCCATGATGAAAGAAAACTCTATACTGAGTGATTCAACAGGAGGCAAACTGATTATCAGAAGTAGTCCCCCAATCGATCAAGTGTTTCAGCCCCTTACTTTCCTTTACAACCTAAGGGGGGCGGGCCCACCTAGGCCATGACTCCCAAGTGTCAGCCTCCTGTTGTCTTTTGTAGAGAATTGAACCCACTCCCCCTTGGTTGCAGTTTTAAGATCCACAATTCTACGCCAGCTGGAGGAAATTGTGAAAGTAACCTCATTATGTCAAATAAATTGCTACAGAAATAACCAGTTGGTAACTACATGCTCGGTAAATGTAGTTTTCTTGCAGCATGTTTTTGTCAATATATAGCTCATAATTTAATTTAGCTCGTACAAGCCACCAACTGAATTAACAGTAAAATTCTTCTTATTGGCTCTCTCCAGCAAGTCCCAGTGAGCAGACGTGTGTGGGTCGTGTCTCACATTTATAATTTTTGACACAGGCATTTCAAATTATATTTCAAGGATTTTTATATCGGTGCATTTCTTTTTGGATTGTGAATTTTGTGAAAATGACATTGTGTTGATTTAACAGATGGTATTTAAAAAATACCAGGAATTTATTAACTATTCATTTCCTTTTGATAACTGCAAATGCCTTCTACGATGCTATTAACAATGACCACGTGACTCGTTACTGACCCCTGTAAAGAAGGGAAGGTCGGCCAGTGTATTTTCTTGGCTACCAACCCCTCTTAAACAGATAAGGTTTCCAGCGGACCAATGTATTTCACAGGCAATTAATCCCAGTAGGCATGTAAACATGTCACGCTTGGAGATCGGCCACGGCTCGCAGGTAATAAAAGCCGCTAGGGACTGTAGATTGCGTCCGTCCACGATCAAAAATTACACCCTAGACCAAAACAGGGCACTTCGCGTTAAACTTCAGGGATTTAACAAAGAGTCGGATTTAACCTTTAAAATAGCAAATGACGGTAAATGTGCTACTGTACTTTTCCACAATACATTTCATTATGAGGCATTTCGCACAACGTGTACCAAATACTACCAGAATGACCATGTCGAGACGAGAGCAGATAAACAAGGTGCCTTTGTAGAAGATTTCATCACAACACCACTACTATCTGTGCACCTTTATCATACAAAAAACAAGATAATGGTACAAGCAACTGCCACTGTTATTGAGTCATGGCTGGAAACGGACTTTGTCAGTTTAAATGAGTCTGCACAAAACATAATTTGTACCACAAAATTGGACTCGACAATATGTTTACCCCAGCTCGCAATAGATATCACATCATCAGCCGCCAGCGTCTCATCTGCTGACAGCGAAATCATCAACATTAACTCTAGCATACTTTCTCCTGCAAATACATCCACTTTGCCTCCCGCAGCACGCGACTTTCCAATGAGCGACACAGTAGCAAATACTCAATCTTCTCAACCTGTGCTGGCCATAGAATATCCAATGGGCCCTAAAGAAACTAGCACACAAACAGATGAAACATTATCACGTGAAAATCACCCAGAAGTCACTCACATGATAAATGCGCAGTGCTGCCAGGAGCTGATGCTCAAAATGGAGGACACCCTTCGAACACTAATTGCTGATCTGACGACTAATGTCTATAAATCGATCAGCGCAGAAAACGAACTACTCAAAAAGGAAATACTGCATCTGAGAGAAGATAATTCCAATATTAAACACGTCGTTGAGCAACTACGAAGCGATTTTTCTATTTATAAAACAAAGCACTCGGAACATCCTCTTATAGTACCTGAAGCTTCTGGAGATCCCCCCAAAGAACATATAACAAACGAACGCCGCAAGCAGAACCAATGTAACACCAAAAAGGTTGAGGATACACGTGCGCACGAAGTTTACCCTATTAGTGTAAAAGTAAGCAACAGGTTTACCGCCCTTAACCAGAGTTCAGTACAAAATGAACAGGCATTAACGCCGCTACCAGATCAGATACTGACACCACAACCACCCGATGAAAACACCCAGACTATTCAGGACGATTCACACCAGGAAAATCAATGGCGGCAGCAAGAATCAAAACGAAAGCCGAGTCAACAACCATGTAGTAAAGCAACACATGTTATAATTGGCGACTCTCTCCTAAAAGGCATATACAATGATCGGATGTCTGCTACTAAAGAGGAAACTGTCTCAGTTTTAGCGATACCTGGAGCTGGAACTGAAAGATTAATTGATAGAATTAATAGGTTCGACATACATCATAACATTACAAGAACAACAGTACATGTAGGGATCAACGACATAATTAATGGACACAGCGTTAGCCCTTCGGCGATTTCCAAACTGACCACTAGAGATGGCTACTGTGTTTATGTGTCGAAACAATGTGTCGAAACTGCGTCGTACCCGAACGATTCGATGCGCAGATTTTTGCGGTGTCGAAACAGTGTCACGTCCTGTCTGTTTTGCAGAGACACATTGTCTCACGCAGATTCGACACATAGCCTGCTTCGAACAGCAGCTTCAGTTCCCGTCTGCTTCGCTGTTTTGCAAAAGGCACACTGTATCATTGTCTCATGTGTCAAGCGTGCGCTACATATGGCGTTCATAGATAGTATGGAAAATCAAACAAGTCATAATTTTTTTTTAAATAATTCCTCAGGACTGAAAGAGGCTTACTACTATTAGGTGTCTGCTCGGTTTGAGTTGAATCATTGTCGCTGACTGTACCTATTCTAGTTTTATATAATGTGTCATTATTACTGTTATTATTATAATTTTTTTTCACTTTTACTGCAGCTGTCAGCATGTTCCCCTTGCATATCATCATAATGAAAACGACTGTGTAAAATTCTTAACAGTGGTCACACGAAATACCATAGATTTGTACTAACGAGAATAAGTAAATCTGCATACTAGGGTGTCACGACTCATGTCTCATTGTTTCAGTTAATTTACTTGTAGTCTGCTGTTTCGAAACAGTTCCATAGTTCTTTTTCATCCAAGCGCTAATTATACGCATGTTACGGTACTCTTGATTCCTGACTTCAGGCGCTCTCGTAAGAAAACGTGTTTTGTTTATACATAAAATAGTGTTTAAAACTTGTGTTCAACCTCATTTAATCTTCATTTATGGCGGGGAGAAGCCCTGTTTGGGATTATTTTGTAAAGATCAAAGACAACAAAGTAAAATGTAACGTGTGTTCTCGTATTTTATTATTCAAGGGTTCGTCAACTTCAAGTATGACTAGGCACTAGAGATGGCTAGTGTGTGTATGACGGTATGTGTCGAAACAATGCTTCGAAACAGCGAGCGATTCGACACTTCCTGCTTGTTTCTTTCGTCTGCCTCGCTGTTTTGCAGCGACACACTGTCTGAGCCTATGTAAAATTTGAATCAACCGTTCGGAACATTAGTATGGAATATCAAACATGTCATATTTTTCAGGGATGTATTATGATGACTTGATTTTACAAGTGATATTATTTTTGCTGAGAAGTTATAGACACTGGAAATTGTGTCAGTGTTGCAGTTGTCAATGTTTTAGGCGCTATGTTAAAGTTGAAAGTGTCAGTGTGTTCGTATAAATGTAATATACACTTTATTAGCTCTGCTGATATGTGTACTCGGTGTGGATTTGAATCATTGTCTACCAAATCTAGCTTACTCTAGTTTGATATCATGTGTTATTATTACTGTTATTATTATTGTTGTTTTTTTATTATTTTCCCATATACTGCAGCTATCATCATATCTACGTTTTATTACATCATAATGAAGACTTGTGTAAAAATATTGAATTGTGGTCACACGAAACGCCATAGATTTTCACACACGACAGTAAAAACAGTTCATGTATACTCGCGCCGGTACTGTCTATAAGAGACTTCTTTCTCCCCGATACGGGCAATTGTGTCGTTGTGTCGTTGTGTCGACTCACTGTTTCGAAACAGTTTAAATCACTGCGCTAACTGTTTCGAAACAGTTGAGTGTGTCAATTTGCCCACCTCTACTGACCACTACAATAAAACAAAAATTTCCTAACACCTCCATTTTTATGTCATCCATTATTCCACCTTGCTATGGCTTCCAACGTCGCATAGCCGACACCAACAACAAGACACTCCAGAGCTATTGTGAACACAACAACATTGGCTATATCAACAACACTCCTTTCTTCACAAGCAACTCTGGAGCACCAAAGAAACGTCTTTACATAGATCAAATACATACATCAAAACTAGGTAGCAGCATCCTAGCAAAAAACATCAAGTACCCGAAGCGAACGCAACACGACAACCCACCATACACAAAGAACACAAACCGATCTACCATGAGATCAGCCCTTCATGAAAATGCACAACACACCTTACCCGCCCCTCAAAGAAGTGCTCCCGTAACCAACAAATTACCTAACCACAAACAGAACGCCACCTACAGCCAGGAAGCCGAACGTTACGATGTTATGTTTCCTCCACTACCTATAAGACAGCCCCTCACAAACACATTATATGACAGTTCCACAAGCAGTGCCACAATGTCCCAGACCCAAAAATCTCCTACTAGTGTTGGAACCATTACAGACGAAATCTACAGTCGTCATGCTTCCTCCCGTAGCCTTCCTGGTCGTGCTCAGTGGAACCCAGAACTTGGCTACCTGATGCAATTCAGTCCTGCGTCACTCAGCCAAGCACTAATGATGTCTGTGCAACGCGGGCCCTACTATTTACCTGACAGAGACATCCAATATTGATGATGAATCCACTCATTATTTTTTTTTATTTTTATTTTTTTTTTTTTTATTGACTTAATCCCTGCGACCAAAGCCGTATCTCTCTTGAAAAATTAGTTGATTACTGTGACGCATAAAGTAATAAGTACTTTGTTACTTTCTCAAAACACTCTAATTTCATTGGCTACAGGCCTCCGACAGTTTTTTCATAATTTGCAAGATTTTATTTTATTGTATTTTATTTACTTTTTTAATTCGCATTCTCTCAGTGTTGCTTAATTACTGTGTTAGAATTTTAGTATTGTGGTGTGAAAACGTGCGTGCCTACTGTTGTGTGACTATTTTAATATACTACTGACAATTTCAGTTAATTGTAATTTTTTAGCAATACTTGTACCAAGTGTTCGTACGTTAAGTACTAACATTTGAATTTTCACTTACGTGGTGACGTTAATTAGTTTAAATTTTCGTGGGTTTCGTATTCAAAATTGCTTTTGTTATTTTCCTTTTTAAACCACTCGCCAAAATAAAATGCATACCTATCAGACACAATGGCTAATTAAGGATGGTCTACGGCTGGGCCACCTGAACATTTACCATTTATTAGGCAAACTTCCTGAGCTTACACAAATTCTGAATAAAAATTTTCATGTTTTTGGACTTTCCGAAAGTCGTTTAAACGAAAAAATATCAGATGATGAAATTGCCCTAAATGGCTTTAAAACAGTTCGGCGAGACTCAAGTAGAAAGCTAGAAACAGGTATAGTAGTATATATTTCCACTTCTATTAGTTATCGCCACAGAAGCGATTTAGAGACAGCAGAGACCGAGTGCATATGGTTAGAAATAAAACTACCGACTCAGGGACAATTTCTAGTCGGGTATCTTTATAGAAATCCCAGTGCAGGAGCCATCTGGTATGAAGATTTCACCACTATGATGGATAAAGTATTTACCACTGCCAAAGAAATTATTCTTCTAGGCGATTTCAACATCGACATGCACAACACAAACCAAACGTGGGAAAACATCATACTATCTTACAACCTAAAACAAATAGTCAACCAGCCTACCAGGGTAACAAATGCATCATCCACAACAATTGACCACATCTACGTCACCTGTGCAGAAAACATTATAGAATGCTCTGTTCCTACTGTCGCGATGAGTGACCACTATCCTATATGTTGCACGTGGTCAAAGAATAAATATAAAGCTCCAAGAAATAAACATATCAGTATTAAATTTAGAAGTTTTAAAAATTTCAACCGTGAACTATTTTTACATGATTTGCGAACCGCACCTCTTGCCAGTGTTTACCAGCTTTCTGATCCCGATGACGCCATTGCCCATTGGATACGTATCTTTCTTTGTGTCTTTGATAACCACGCACCAACTAAAGAAGTTCGTGTGAAACGACAGGTCAAATCTCCTTGGATCACACAAGAAGTGCTAGACGCCATGAGGCAGAGAGATCATGCTCACAAAAATAAGGACTTTAACATATACAGAGCACAGAGGAACAACGTGCAATATTTAATTCGTAGAGAAAAAAAAATTACTTTAAAAATTTGGTTCAGAACAAAACAAACAGTAAAGATATATGGAAAGCAATCAATACCTTAGCGAACAAGCGAAATCTGTCAGTCTCGTCAACTCCTAATACTTCATTTACTTCCACAGACTTCAGCAATTACCTTCAGGCAGAAATAAACAGTCTTAAATCTACAATACCAAATTCACCTTGTGACTTAGGCAGGCTGTCAGTATTTTGTGAGAACAAATGTACCAACACAATCCCATCCAACATTCCGTTTATGACAGTTAATGAAGTGTATAACTATCTTCTAGGACTTAAAGATAATAACTCATCAGGACTTGATGGAGTCAGTAATCGAATACTGCGTTATGCGGCTCCAGCTATTAGTGATTCGCTTACATACATATACAATCAATGTATCGCACGGAGTTACTTTCCGTGGCACTTTAAAGTCGCTAAGGTATATCCTCTCTTAAAACCTGGCTCTTCCGACAATAATAACCTTGGTAACTATAGGCCAATCTCCTTAATATCATCGCTATCCAAACCACTAGAAAAACACATACATAAAATAACACTACAACACCTAGTTAACAATGGCTTGCTAATTGATAGTCAGGGTTTAGACCTAAACATTCATGTCACACAGCTCTAACTAAGATGATTGACAACTGGCACTTAAATATTAATAACGATAACATATGTGGGGCAGTTTTTGTAGACTTTAAAAAAAGCATTTGATATGATAGATCACGCTATTTTAATTAGAAAACTAGAAACATCAAAAGTAAACCTTCAACTAGTGACGATAATTAAATCATTCCTGTCAGACAGAAAACATGTAGTTTCTTACAATAACTCTTGCTCAAACCCAACCGTAATAAATACCGGCGTTCCTCAGGGCTCTATTCTTGGGCCTCTACTTTTTGCCATATACATTAATGACCTTCCACTACACGTCGAGCACGCATCCTGTGACCTATTTGCTGATGACTGTACTATCTACACAAGTGATACAAGTTGCAACACACTCGAACTATCGTTACAAAAAGATACAGACAATCTGATTAAGTGGAGCATCGGAAATCGCATGCTAATTAATATAATTAAAACAAAGTGCATGTTAATATCAACTAGACAAAAATTACAAAATTCTGAGAAAACAACACTTCAGATCTATATTGGTACCTCACCAATTGGAAACGTTAATGAACATAAAACTCTAGGAATAGTCGTTGACCAGCATCTAAATTGGAACTCACATGTTCATGCACTGACCAAGCAAACGGCACAGAAAGTTTACCAGTTAGCTAAAATCAAACATTTCCTAGATGAAGATGCACGAAAATTGTTCTATATATCTCACATACAAACAAACCTTGACTATTGCTCCACAATCTGGGATGGTTGTTCTATGTCCAACACAAAAAGACTCCATTCACTACAAAAGCGTGCAGTGCGTCTAGTTTCTGACAACTGCCAAACACAGTGTGTAGATCTATATAAAGATCTCAAAATACTGCCTCTAAGAAAGCGCTTTCTGTTCAACAAAGCTAAATTTGTTCACAAAATCCTGTCACAGAATGCTCCAACATATCTGTGGCCAATGTTCAAATACAATGAAAGACGCAGTCAACGCCTTAACAAAATACAAGTGCCCAAGCCTAGGCTTGACTTATTCAAGAAAAGCTTAGCTTACTCTGCTGCTCATCTTTGGAACTATCTTCCACATTATCTAAAACATAACAACCTCAGTCCCTATTCATACAATCGTAAACTTTTCGAATACTTTATGAGTTCTGATTATCTGCCCCCCTAATGTGATTATTTTTCCGAACAAATGGTATAATATCGAGTGTAGGTTTAATGATGATGTTAGTGCTTTTCAACATATTTTGTTTTCATGGTAATACTTAGTTTGTACTTTTCAACATATTCTATTTCATGTTTATAATTAGATACTGTGAATGTGAGTATGCTATTATTTTACCTTTACAACGTTGAATTCCTTGAATTGATGGGTAAAATATATGTGAGAATAAAAGAAATCAGTATAAAAGACGAGAGAAAGGAAGGGCAGAATGTCAGACGGGCCTGTGAGCCCAATTCTCAACCCTTTGAAAATAAAGTTCGTTCGTTCGTTCTCTCTTAGACGAACCTATGTTCCTATTTCTCAACACTTTGAAAACAAAGTTCGTTCGCTCTCTCGCTGGCTCTCTCTCTCTCTCTCTCTCTCTCTCTCTCTCTCTCTCTCTCTCTCTCTCTCTCTCTCTCTAGACGGGCCTAAGTTCCTTTCTCTCAACACTTTGAAAATAAAGTTCGTTCGCTCTCTTTCAGTCCCTATTCATACAATCGTAGACTTTTCGAATACTTTATTAGTTTTGATTACATGCCCCCCCCCCTACTCAGATTATCTTTTCTTATAATATCAATTGTAGGTTCTAATGACGATGTTTGTACTTTTCTACATATTTTATGTCATGTTTATAAGTAGTTAATGTTAATATGAGTGTGCTATTTTATTTTACTTTGCAACGTTGAATTCCTTGACATTGATATGTAAAATGCATATGGGAATAAATGAATTCAGTATGAAAGGTGAGAGAAAGGAAGGGCAGAATGTCGGGAAAATACCACTATAAAACATATTTACTTGTACTGTAATAATAATACCCACACTGTATTAGATCACTGTATCACCAAAAATCTTTCATTACACTGCAGTGCATGTTCTACTTGTATTAATTATTTTTGTTAAGAAAGAGAAATGTTTTCAAAATAACATTACAAACAATTCAAAACCAGGCGCAACTTACGTATACATGTACTTGCACAGATGTAGCCCACTATTTAAAATAATGAGGAATCCTCTTTTGCGCCAAACTGGATAGTCTGCTTTTGGCTGCTAAGTCCCGCATTCTCTTCAACAGCAGAAGCTGTGTAGGACAGCTGTCATCTTCTTGCTCGTACCAAGCCATCGCTGTTTCTAGTGCTATAAAGGCCTCTTCAGGACTTGGTCGACGTTTTGGGTTTTCTTCATAATCTACAAGTACATCATGTACTTCTGAGGAGTCTTCATCATCGGTCACTACATGTATTTGGTTTTCTTCTTGCACAAAAGACTTAATTTCTTCGTCATTCAAAAACTGAAAACCAGAATCATTATCATCTTCTAGCCACATGTGTGCATCATCTTTGTCACAGTCCGAAAATCCGGGCATTGCTTGAAACAGTTCCACAACTTCATTTATACAATCATCATTTGTGTCCACTGCAGTAGTTTCATTTCCTCCTTTTTTCCCAAGCAATCTATTCCAAGCCTTGTTGAGATTATCTTGTGACAGGGGTGGTCCAAGCATCAGCTTACATATAGCAGCAGTCTTTGAGATTAAGCTTTTTGGAAAACGCCACCACACTTTCTTCATCTTCAGCCAACAATAAACGACGCAGGACTTCCTTCTTGTACATCTTTTTAAGCTTTGCTATAACACCCTGATCCATTGGTTGAATCAGTGCTGTTACATTGGGAAGCAGAAAAATTACTTTAAAATTTGCATCAACTGCATTCAATGTATCCGTCTCTGGATGAGATGGTGCATTGTCCAGTAGAAGAATTACTTTTCCAGTTTTCTTTTCTTGTTCTTTCAACCTCTTCACATTTGGGATGAACTGATTTGTATACCAATCAAGAAATATTTTTGTCACTATTCATCCAAGCACTCTTCTGTGCTTTGTAGCACAATGGGAGACATGTCACATTCTTTAAACAACGTGTTTTTTTTTGGCTTTGCCGATCATTAGCACCGGTAAACGATGACTTCCACTGGCATTCGCGGCTACCAAAATTGTTACTCTCTCTTTGCACTTTTTAAACCCAGGGGCAGCTGCTTCGCGCTGAGATGCAAGTGATTTTTGAGGCAATGATTTCCAGTATAAGCCAGTCTCATCGGCATTATACACATCATCGAGTAAATAACTTTCTTCTTCCAAAAAAGCCAAGAATGTTTCTTTAAAATTTTCAGCGGCAGTTGCATCGCTAGATGAAGATTCCCCTTGAATCTCCAATTCTCGTATGCCATGACGAGATTTAAAGTTTCTTAACCATCCCTGGCTAGCCTTAAAGTCAGGAAGACCGTCAAGTTGACTGTTGAACTGAAGTGCCTTTTCACACAATAGAGAGCCAGAGATAGGTTCCCCTTTGCTTCTTCTTTGCACAAACCATATATACAAAGCCTCTTCCAATTTCAAATCTTTCGCATTTCTCATGGTTTTATGTTTCTTCGACCCATTTTCACTATCCAATTTCGATGCAAAACTCATAATTTTATCCTTGTTACTTTTGATGTCAGAGACGGTAGCTTTCTCAACATTGAAAATCCTCGCAAATGAAGACACAGTTTCACATTTTCCTAGTCTCTTGATAATTTCTGTTTTCGTTTCAATTGACAAAACATTGCGGTTCCTTTTATATGCTTTAGGCCTACTGGAAGATGCCAGGTCGCACAGAGAAATACGTGTACACCAAAATTATTCTGCTGTAGTAGCAGACACAATTATTTTAAGTTGAACTGTCTGTTTAGCCAGTGTTCTGCCTAGAACGCACACGTACACTGGATTGGTAAACCAGATATTAACGGACTTTATGATCTAACTGACTTCATGTACGTAAGCGACCGTCCATTAGCCCATCTCATTGTCTACAAATTGTTCGCACACACTTGAAGCTTGCCGCATCAAAAGATTCAGAACTGTAGTCTAACGTGACTGGTGGAGACTGATTTTTTTTTTTTTCTGGAAAAAGTGTTCGGATAATTGGATGTTCGGATAATTGGGGTTCGGATAAACGGAGTTCTACTGTATATATATATATATATATATATATATATATATATATATATATATATATATATATATATATAGAGAGAGAGAGAGAGAGAGAGAGAGAGAGACAGAGACAGAGAGACAGAGAGAGAGAGATGGAGAGCCAATAAGAAGAATTTTACTGTTAATTCAGTTGGTGGCTTGTACGAGCTAAATTAAATTATATATATATATATAAGATATTGATTCATATGTGCACACCTCTCTGTAATAACTAAATCAACTATGAATTTATAAACAACATGTAACAAATGAAATGATCAATTACTGTTGAACAAATGTAAATTAAATAAGAGCTGGTGTTTAATAAAATGTAGGTGTCTTTATAGAAAAGATGTCGGCTTTAAAAAGCAAAGAAAAAACAAAATTCTTTTGTATTTGGCCTGCTAGTAATGTAATTTGGCTGCCAAAACGCTGAAGTGTTGATGCTGCTATTTCCATCAATTCGTCTGTATGGGAAGAGCACATCTCCAGATCAGTTGAAAAGGTAACTTCTTCTGGTCAAGGCAGGTATCTTCACCACCTGTGGAACGTAGGTTTCCAGTGTCGATCACAAGCTTTGAGCCACGGAATAGTAGTACAACTGGTATCGTAGAGTAGTAACTCAGATGGTCTCTTCGATTCGTATCACAAACTGTAGAAGAAATAAAAGAACGAAACCTCTGCTAAGTCATTGCTTTCCTAATATTATTCAGGCGCCTTTTCCACCGTATATCAACCGATTCCTTTATCTGAATAATCTCCACGAGTTAAAATCAAATAACTCAGGAGATATGATGAAACATCATCATTCTTTTATTTAAATTAATTGAAAAATTGCAACTTAACAGCAGCAAGTGCACTGGATTATGCTTGGCTAAACAAGTTTAAGTATACATACAACATTACAAATGATAGTAAATTTCTTCATTATCATCCACTCCTTTGCTCCACTTGGAGTCTGAGGTCAACTCTGCTTTTGGTTCCCTGTGAGAACTAGAATGAAGCAATCGCCAGCGCTTTGCTGTGGTGGTTCATGAATATATCATTTTCACATGCTGGGCTTGCCAGCCTCGTATGGGCCTTTATAACTATCAGCAAGTTCAAACATGTCAAATTCAAACTTTATAAAATATGTTACAACTCACCCCAATAGGTAAGATAGACTTCTTGCTCAGTTGAATAGTCTTAGCAACTTGATAAAGATACATCAAAAACGCATCAGGAGTATTATTTCTGGTTAGAACCCCCCTGTGACTTTGTGAGTAGGTCCTGCAGGAGTCTGGTTTCCGTATTAAATGGTAGATCTTCATTGCTGTACTGTTCAGAATGAGTTCCTATACGTATTTAGTCCGGTCCTATAAGGTCAGAATCCTAACTATTTTCTTTCATGGCTTCAGTCCGAGCTGTCTACTTTGACGGTTTTGGAATGCAGTGTGTTTTAGCGAATTTGCTAGGTTCTCTTGCCCACTCTTCCACCTGGCGTTTCTGACAAAACTCCCAATCAGAATAAATATTTATTTCTGACTCTCTATGATCCAGTTCATGAGTTAGAATGTAGTGGGTCGGGGGGGTCTGTTATATACAATCCCCGCGTGTTTAAAAAAAAAAATTTAAAATTTAAACTCATGACCTTATCTCCCACATATGGCCCGACTTCTTCCGTCCTCATATTTAACTTTTTAATAATGATTTGTAACCAAATTTGTAGCTTTCAGATAGTGTCCTAACTAATTTGTTTACCAGACGGGTTTCTCTGTAATAATTACACAGACAATGTCATGACGGAAGTGATTTAAGCAATTATCACCCGTACTTTCCTGGTCCCCAGAAGGATAAGTCGCGATATATCGTTGCACCTAGACATTTTCCTCAGACAATATCTGGTCTTTTTTTGTATTTTCCGCCCAAATATCTAAACGTGTTTGTAGTGAACAATGCGCTTAGACGGACATGCTGGACTTAGCGGAAAAGTATTTCGAAAAGTCCACAATCATTTTCCCGTTTACCGTAGGAAGCAAATCAGATTCAACAACTTAAGCGATTACAGTTAATCCTTAAGAATGGTCAATTAGCTGTGACATAACACTAACGCAGTATGAACAGAGGTCGACAAATCTAAGTCGCGGAGATGGGGCAGGTTTATGTGCGTAAAATTAAGAAATAAATAGGAGGGAAAGAAACGGGAGGAAAATGACACAACCAACCTCCGTCACAATCCTACCCAGAAACTAACAATGTAAACAGACTCACTTTCAAAAAATTCAAGCTCTTAGAAACGTTTGAGAATGCAGCAGACCTGATATAGCGGAGGAGATATCTCTGGCTACTTCATGCTTATATTCCAGAGGATACCATAAACATGTTGGAATAGAGGGAAATGAAAAGGCAAATAAAGATGCCAAGAAAGGTAGACATAAAAATCTAATAAAGGTAGGGATGAGTAAATCCGAGATTAAAAGCTTAATTAAAGAAATAATTTCAGATGAATGGACAGCAAAGTGGGATAACAATCTGAAAGGAAGACGTGCATATAATATGCTCAAGGCTCCAACAAGAAAATGTCAGATATCTAGGCAATTGACAATTCCTAATAATAAGAAACTTCTCAGACTACAGCTGGGAAAGAGATATTTCAGAACAGAAGAACTTTACTGTGCAGAATGTTTTCAAGACACTAATATAGAAAATTTCTTGTTAAAATATAAGAGGTATAAACAAATGAAAATTATTAGATTAGTTGCATGCATCAAATTTACCTATAAATATAGAACAGGTGTGAAGAATAGACAGACCTGGGGAACTACATAATATAGTCAAACAGTAGTTAACAAGAACACATGTTAATATTCAGTGATTGGTGGGCATTGGGCAGGGAAGGTGGTTGTCTGAATGTTCTTATAAAACGTATAACTTATAACAAATGAAAGTCACTTCAGGCCTTTACACCCCTCCCCGTTTCTTATTTTTGTTTTGCTTTTTTGTTTATTACTAATATTATTTATGTTTAATCTCTCTTTTTTTATTGTTTTTTATTTATTTTTTTTGACGCTGCAAACAAAACTGGTACCGGTAATTTTTATTTGCCCTATTTGTAATAATTGGACAGGAGATGTCAAGCTACTTTAGCTTATCGGCAATTGTTTATTTTATTTGCAATTGAAAACAATATATATCCTAATTATAACCCATCGGAGGTTGAACGAGAAATTTCTCATCATCAAAAATAAATCATCTGCATTCCAGAGAAGGACGAAGATTTATTCATGCATGTTTTTATTACATCTTTCGCATAAATATGTGCATGTAGCTTACATAGGCCTACACACTTTACACCGCCTTTTTAATTAAAAACAATGTGTTTTTTTTACAAACTGATACGTAACACAAATTTGAAACATTACACACACGTTAGTTAACCAAAAGAGTTGTCTTCAAGTCTTTCCTAACAAGTCTCCAGTCCCTAGCGGACCTTCCACGTCGAGTCTCAAGTAACATTTTATCTAAAACTGTTTATAGTCACACTCGCTTTTATTTAATAATCACAATAAATAATAATCTCTATTTTTAGTACTGCATCTACTAACTGCTTTCATTTGATCAAACTCCATTGGCGCATATATTTTATCCAGTTTCCGTTTCTCCGTATGAGTGCTGTAAATGTTGACGGATTAGCGAATTAGCCAAAATTGACAATTCTTACGGTGTCAACTTGACTATCTAGATGCAAATTTGAATTTGCTGTTACCACTCGTTCATTGAATTGCGACCCTACTTGGTAGGGTTTGAAAAATAGTCTTTAGACTCATTATATTGCTCCTCTCCACGGAAATCTTTAGTAAAAGGCGAAAGATTTTATCGTTGTGAAGAGAAACCAGAGTTATTAACTATTTATTTTTTTTTTAAATTAATGTGTTTGCTACTTGTCTTTGTAGCACGCCCCTTTCAACCATCTACCATGTACATGGAGTTGTTGGTTATATCAGGACGTGTTTCCTTTATTGTAATATGTTTTTGTTTGTATTTATTTTATACTATATTATCTCTAGTCGGTATTTTTCCTTTTGTGGTTATAGTTCAACATGGTTTTTTAAAAGAAATTCCAAAATATGCTATTTTCTAAGTTAGTATGTTTTAATTTTCACTGGATGGTTTCTTTGGTTAGTCTGTATGTATCTGTGGCGAGTCTTTCACGAGTTTGGACTACGACTCAAATCCTTATTTGTTTTTTATATGTTAGCTTTAGTTTTTGTAATATACCTGTAGTGTTTTATTAACTTTTGCATTTCTGAAGGGGTCTTTGTGCCTATGAGATTTTCTACCCTCATTTCTACATTGTGGTTACTACAGTATGTCTTAATGTTTTGCCTCTGTTGGTCATATTTCTTGCAGTCCACCAGAAAGTGTCTAATTGTGTTTGGTTCTTGACACTCTTCACATGTGGGTTCCTCAATCATGAAATATCCAGTTCCAAGCTTGAGCCTCAGCAATTTTTTATTAATTGGTATTTTTAGTTCATCTTGTATTTGACATTTTTTGCTTGGTTTTTTAAGGATTTTATATGAGTGTCTTGCTTTTTTACTTTGGTCCCATGCTGTTATCCACTCTTTAGTTATTGCTTGAGCAATTAAGCTCTTAATTTCAAACTTCCCTAAGCCTACTTCAATTTTGTTATGGCTAGCTCTCCCCCCTTTGGCTTCTTTGTCTGCAAGCTCATTTCCTGCTATCCCCACATGTGATGGTATCCATGTTAGTGTTGCACTGCATCCTATAGTTTGTAGATATGTATTAACCTGTAGTATTTCCTCTAAAATATCTGGCCTGCTACATTCATTTCTGTTTCTGATAGCTAA
Organism: Oreohelix idahoensis; assembly: GCA_024509875.1. Taxonomy (NCBI): domain Eukaryota; kingdom Metazoa; phylum Mollusca; class Gastropoda; order Stylommatophora; family Oreohelicidae; genus Oreohelix; species Oreohelix idahoensis. The sequence goes on along the minus strand of JAMPIV010013712.1, from coordinate 300,471 downwards.
TACTGATGATAGGGAATCTGTGAGAATGGTTACTTTTTTTGGTGGATTTTCTGCAGCTATTTCTAAAGCTTTTAGGATTGCCACTAATTCTGCTGTAAAGATGGATGTATTACCTGTTACTTTGTATCTTTTATAAACTTTTAATTTTGGTATTGCTATTCCTGCTCCTAATTGTCCTTCTTCATCTTTTGACCCATCTGTATATATAGTTAGGCTATTATTTATATACCGTTCTATGTACTCTAATGTTTTACTTTTTGCTGAGATTATGTCGTTAGATTTATTTATGATCTTTGTTAAGTGGGAGTCAGTTTCTGGCACTTTTAATTCCCATGGTGGGATCTTTGCTTTATACAGAGCACTACTGTTTATCGCATTAAATAGGTCTGGGTATTGATCCACTTCATCCATTGTTTTCCACCCTGACGGGTATCTATTATGGTTTAGTGGAATGTGGCCTATGTACTGGTGAGTTGGATCTTTTGCCACTCTTGCCCAGTAGCTGAATCTCAGTTCTTTTCTCCTTAGCTCCAGGGGTATAATGCCTAGCGCTACTTCTAGTGCCTCTGCTGATGTTCCCTTTGAGGCACCTGCTATTATTGACAGTGCCTGGTTTTGGATTGTGTCTAGTTTTTTCTTATTGCTTGGGGCGGCTGATGCATAGACAACACTGGCATAGTCAAGTTTGCCCCTAATAAATGATTTATAGAAGGTTAACATGGTCTTATTGCATGCGCCCCAACCACTTCCTTTCATATATCTTAGCATGTTAATAAGTCCCCTACTGCTTTGCACTAATAGGTCTATGTGTTTGTTCCAGTTTAGTTGCTGGTCTAATACCATACCAAGAAATCTAGTTGATTTTTGCTGTGCATACTTTTTTATGCTTCATTAAACAAGCTTATGTCAATTATTATTGTTTTTAATTACAAGACGCCATCTACTGAAGATCATTCTATGGTTTTTTTTTTACGCTTAGATTAAATCCCCACTTGTTCATCCAGTCAGATACTTTATCCATTTGCCTTTGTACTGTTTTATAGAGGAATGGGAGATTTCTTCCCGTTCTCCATATCGCAGCGTCATCTGCAAACTGGGATAAGTTGTTTTTTAAGTCTTTAAACTCGTCGCCTAGGTCATTGACCATAATCGTAATCGTAAAGATAAATGGTGATATTACTGATAGTTATTAACTATTAGCTTTCCCGCTTACGGCATTAGACATATAATGTATGGTCTTCTTGCTGTCAATAAATTGAATAACATACATAAATAAATTTAAAATGTATATAAAATGAAGTATTGCTTGCAGATTTGTTGAGTCAATAAAATTATTTATTGTTCACTGGCAATGTATTTGGATACTAACAGCATTAAAAGTAAATTTAATATTATTTGTAAAGGTTTAAAAACACAATATAGTTATCCCCCTTAGGTTGTTAGTTCGCAGCCTAGTTACAAACCATATACCTTGTTCTCTTATTATCGAGGGCAGCTTGAAAAACAAAACAAAACCAAATAATTATAACCCTAGCATTCATTGTCCAATGGTCTTTTTATGAACACAACATACAAGCTTCATACATTTGTATGCTGTATACACCAACTACTGAGAAAATATAATGAAAATCAAACTAACATTGGTATAAAAATCCTTCTTGTAAATATTAATATTTTATACGGTTGTTTCCCCTTGATCGTTTGCAAGTTTTATGTTCGCACTATATTACCATAGTTGTACACTCAACAAACGACAGTTCGGTTAGATTCCAGAGCTTGTAGAGAGCGTCATTTATGTACGTTTGTGGGTACTAATATTATTTTAAATGTGCAAGGTGACGCAAATCAGAAGTGAATAAAACAACTTTAAAATAATTTAGTTTATTTTGGTTATTGTTTCACTTATTTGAGGCACTGTTATGGATGACCCGATCTACCCAGTCATACTTGGCGGTAGATATGTGTTTATTGGGAAACCGGAAGAGCCAATTGTGGCAACAGTAACCACGAGAGGGAAAAACAAGAAGGAACGGGAGCCTGCGCCAAATTTGTTACCTAAGGAACTTAAAGAGGCGCAACAAAAGGACCCTACCTTGGCACCCTGTTTTAGGAAACTACCCATGGCCAAGGACCCTAGACAACATGGGGACATTTTTTCTAAGGATGGCGTACTTTATCGCAGAACGGGCAAGCCTGAACAAGGTTATAACCAGCTCCTAGTACCGAAACAGTACAAAAGCCATATCCTAGAAATGGGGCACTCTCTTCCCTTTAGCGGACATATAGGACAAAACGCCACAAATCAGCGAATACAGACTCACTATTGGTGGCCAGGAATGAACTATGATATTATCAGGTACGTGAAATCCTGCGCCAAGTGCCAACTGGTGGCACCCAAGCATTTGACACCCGCAGTTTCCATGGTTGAAATGCCAGTAGTGGGAACACCATTTGAACGGGTTGTGATCGACATTTTATGACCCTTAGAAAGGACTAAAAGAAGGAACAGGTTCATCCTGACCTTAGTCGACACATGCACTTTATGAGCAAAAGCTATACCGCTAACATGCGCGATGCCAAGCATGTCGCAGAAGCCCTAGTGCAGATTTTTACACGGTTGGGATTCCCACAACAAGTTTTGACTGATAACGGATCCCCATACCGTAGCCTGTTGATGGATGAGATTGTGGTGAGCTTCTAAATACAATATCTAAATTAGAATATAACAGTATAGTGCATAAAGTCAAGATAGAATAGTACTAAAAATTTTCGGCGAGAATCGTAAGTTGTCGCCTACGCCTTCAGCTTATTATTTGCAAACGCATAAGCCGAACAAAACGGTACCCTATTTTTCAAATTCGTCCTTGACATAAATGAACCACTTTTCCTAGTTCTAAGAAATATTTGCCTAACTGCATTTGGGGAAAGGAGGGGCAAGGCTAGATAACACACGCAAATCACGTCTCAAATTGGTTCTAACTCTACAACCGACTTGCACGCTTTGCCCTAGGCGGGTTTCCCCAATACGATGAAAAAGTTAGAAATGTGGACACTACGGTCATGGAAACACGTTTAGCTCTTATTGCGAATGACATAAGCTCTCGTAGGTAGTTTAAAAATAAACAACTAACATAGAAAAAAAGATAGAATTTTGAACCAAGCCACATAGCCACATAAAAATCGTATATTCGTGTACCTGAAGACTTGCTGACCAAGAATATGTTGTTAGTTATCTAAATAGTCCATTAAATAATCAAATATTGATAAAAAAATACATAGAGAATCAGAGATACTGTCAGGTCAAGTCATATCTGCTTAGATTGGATCGCATATTTTTTGGGAAAAAATTAGGTGAAAGCTAGGCTAAGATGGTACGATGCAGGGGTGTTACGGTATATGATATTAACGCCGTCTGCTAAAGGTTAGCGGACGTGCAATTGTAAAGGTTAAGGCATTTAATATATTGCGATAGATGTTTCAATTATTGTACGCTCCATACACGATCGATTATGACGTGTATAGCGTTGTTTGGGTCACAGTCGGTAACTAAGAAACGCTACCCTTTGTTACTTGACCGCCAAGCTGAATAGCTGCGTTTTTCTAACCTTCCAATTCAATGGCATGATATAGCCATTTATATATGCATTTTTTTTTGATGGACCAGGGTCAGTCCTAGAACTCTATATGAGAGGAAAATTTATGGAGGTTAGTATTTAACTAGAATTCTCAGAAGGAGAAGAATAATCGTCAAATTCATATGAAATATTCAGACTCGCAGTCTCACTGTCGGCAGGTAGCCATGTCTATCTGCTCGTGCATATAGCTGTGATGTTCTGACGACAATACTGCATTGTATCCTTAAACGGACATTGACACATAACCAGCAGTCTACGTTATTGATTAATTTATGCATGACTTATATGGACTTATGTTCTACTCCTATTTGAAATGATCATCCTGTGTGTACAACTGTGAATTAAATGTATGGACTCAATGAAATGACTTATCAAATCAATCGTATTCCAAGGTTCAAGTATTGTTCGAAATCTTCCACCCCCGCATTCGCTTAATCTTCCATCGAAGGCACGATGCACTATCACTGAATAAAAAAAACTAACATATCAAAGAAAAAACAATGGCCAGAAATTTATAATTGTTTTATTCATATCACATGGAACATTGTTCAGAGCAAACCACCACCTTGTAACAGTGGTGCCCGGTATGTGGGGACGAAAAACAACCAAAAACCAAAAAATTTTTCATGACTTTCGAATGAAATATTTACGATCAAGTTTCGATCACATGACCATTACGAAGCTGACGTGACGCACGTGATCATGAATAGCAACATGACGTCACTGTTGCATTGTCGCAGTGAAGAAGACATCTTTTCAACGCCTCTCTAGTTCGCTTCAAATTGATCAAGATGCACAAGATGGACTACCGTTGCCTGCCCATCAGGAGCAGACAGTCAAAGGCACAGGCCTAGCTGTTGACGACCTCTAGCACTGATCTAAGCAACGGAAAAGATAAGTCTAGGTGTTTAACTGTTGTTATTGCAAACAGTGCTAACTGAGTCCATGCCCTCTGCCTACATCGGCATGTTTTTACCTATGTTTAATGTACTTTTTGTTGTCTTAATGTGTTGTTAATTCGTGGGAGGTAGGGAGGATGAACCGAAATTAGATTCTGTGGCTCTCACGATGCCTGAATTGATTTCGGTCGTTTCTTAAGGCAGTTAAACGATTGCACTTTTGGAAGCCCCATTGAGGTTTGCCATTGGACTATCTGTCCAAATCTGCTGTCGTTTGACGATTTGTGTTAGCTGTACCGTTCCGTAGATAACTGGTGTATTTTATTCGTACTCAGTTAACAATTTTATTCAGTTTTGTATCATGTTCGTTAACTATTTCGTCCAGACTACTCTCACTATAATTTATTTTATGATTGTTAAATGTTCGTCCGTTATGAGTCCTGTGATGTCATCATTTTTTGCAGTCATTTTTTTTTTGTGTACTTTGAATATTAAGTTGACCTCGGGTCAGACCTTGACCCTTCATTTGGCTTGTGACACTTCCGCTTGTTTTATTTAGTTCATAAATTCATTTTTAATTGTGAAAATGTCTTGTTTGCGTCTTAACATTGTTTGTACCCTTTAGTTACATCATTGTTTTGTTTGTCCTCATAATATATATATTAAATACTACATTAATAATATGATATTATATGCAATAATACACTTGTAATTTAATTTAATTAATTTTTTCTGATATTTAAGGTTAATATGGGACATTGCATAATTATGCAGTGATAGTCCAAGAAAGTAGCACTACAATTTATAAGAGATGCCTAGGGCATAATAATATAATATAATATATATATTGACCAAATAAAATAATCTTATAGTCTACCTTTGAGGTAATAGACCCATTGTATATTATTTAATATACTTTTCTGGTACTAAGAGAGTGACTTAGTACATTGAACAATATAATTACTAGGAATCATACCCAACATTATTGGATATTAAGATTAATTGTGTGAAGTAATTACATAATAGTTAACAGATATCATAACTATTTATGATATAGTATTATTTAGATACAATATTGTTACAAAATATTGTCTATTGGTTGAACTTAGACATTAGAGTTCAGTACTATTGTGATTATTTATATTGAATATTTCTAAGTTGAGTAAGTATAATAATTACTCTGAAGCTACTATTGACTATTTTAATCAGTAATTATCAATAATTACTTACAGATAAAAGTCAAAATGCTTACTATAGACCATTTCGTTAAAATTGGTAGGGAATATGGTTATAAATCTCAAGAACTTCGTCAGTTTGCTGAGTCAGAACTGGAAAAACATAAAGGAGAAATAGAGGAACAAAAGGCTGCATTAAAGAAAGAGGAAGAGGAACAAAAGGCTGCATTAAAGAAAGAGGAAGAGGAACAAAAGGCTGCATTAAAGAAAGAGGAAGCAGAACGTGAGATGAAGCAAATTGCCAAGGAAAATAGATTAAGAGAAATTGCTCAACAGGAAGAAGAGAATAAATTGAAACGAGAGGAAATTATTTTACAACAAGAAATGGAATTGGCGCGTATTAAATTGGAGACAGCAAGATTACAAGCACAAAGTGCTGATGCAAACCAGAATAATAACGCACAAAATGGATCATCATCCAGCCAAACTAAACATTTCTACAACTTTAAATTACCCACTCTCAACTTGAACGTGGACGACCTTTCATCGTTCCTGTCACGTTTTGAACAGACTTGCAAAACTAACCATTTGCCTGAAGAGTCATGGGTACTCAAATTAAATGAATTCTTGGTTGGAGAACCACTGACGGCTTCTCAAAATGCTGACCCATCAATAGCAAATAACTACGGTGCTATTAAGTCCTTGCTTTTACGAAGGTTTCACCTGGACGAGGAACACTGTAGGTTGAAATTTAAGGGAATTTTACCTGAATCTCCAAAAGATTTTGCAGGATTCATTGCGAACATACGCAATACATTTAATAGATGGGTTGAACTGGCAGAAGTCAACAAATCATACGACAAATTAGTTGATTTACTACTACGGGATAAGGTATTATCTTCGGTTAGCCAGCCATTTTTTGCATATTTGCAGGAGCGTAAACCAGGTACTATGGACGAGTTAGAAAAAATTTCTTTAAACTACTGTTCGGCACATCCGAATGCAACCATTTCTAACTCCTCATTAAGAGAACCTCTACCTGTGGCGTCTAATATGGCCTACAATCATAATAACAAACAAAGACATCACAGTGTAGACAGAAGCAGGTTCCAAAGAAATCACAATGTTAACTTTCAGAAGGGACATAATAATAATTTCAACAATAAAAATGAGTTCAACAGAGGTAGATCACGAGATAGAAATTATTCACCTCAAACAAACTACCACAATGGTCAACATAACACTAATTATAATCGATCACATACTCCCAATAATAATAGTAACTGGAATGGTAATAATCATGGCTCGAGACATCGAGATAATAGTTACTATAGAGGACGACGAGATAATTCTAACAATTATACTCGGAATCGATCTCATTCTCGGGGATCATCTCATTACAACCATAATACAGGGGCGGCAGTTACAAATAATACTACCCCTATAGCTCAGGTCCCACTTGACAATAATACAACACAGTCTTCTGCTGCATGTTTTGCTATTAATTATAATGTGGCAAATAGTTGCCAACAATGCAATCTTATTTTTCAGAAGGCGAAAGAAACAGTGCTTAACTGCGGACATATTACACCAGAGGTAGGTCTTGCAGTCAACGATGGAACAGGCCTACTAATTTTTAACAGGGGATTAGTTAATGGATCCGTCGTCTCAGTGCTGAGGGATTCAGGATCCACAACGATTGGTGTACGACAGTCGCTGGTACATCCTAGCTGTGCAACGGGGGAATATGTCCGTTGCATGACTTTTGGGGGAACTATTGAGTTTTACCCCACAGCTATTATTCATGTTAACACACCTTTTTTCACAGGGAACGTAAAAGTATGTATGCTAAAAAAGCCTATAGCTGATCTGATGGTTGGTCGTATACACGGCAGTAAAGATTGTACTCCAGATGAGATTATAGAATGGGAGAAACATAACCTATGCACTGGAAACGCCGTGACGACTAGAGCGCAGACTCAACTCATGGAGAAAGTTGATGATAATAAAATGGATGCAGACAACCAAGAGGAATTTGTAGTCAATTCACCTATTGACAGGGAAACATTTGCAACCAAACAAAAAGAGGATAAATCTTTAAAAAAATTTTTTTAAGCTGGTTGATAAAGTTGACAATCTATCCTCAGGTAATAATAACAAACATTGTTTTGTTATTAAAAATGACATATTGATTAGATGTTTTAATGACAAATCACAAATGAAACAACAAGTTATGGTCCCGTATACTTTTAGACGGTACATTCTTCAACATGCACATGACTCACATTGTGCTGGACATATGGGATATACTCGAACACGATCTCGAGTACTGTCTTCATTCTTTTGGCCAGGAGTGTCAAGAGATATTTCGCAGTATGTACGTTCCTGTACTACATGCCAAGAAGTGAAAGCACGTGGAGCTTTTCACACGGCGCCTATTCAGGCTTGCGATATCTCAGTAAGACCTTTTGACAAGATGGCCATAGATATTATTGGTCCATTGCTACCATCGGCCAGAGGACATAGATTCGTCCTTACGTGCATTGATTTGTGCACACGATGGCCAGAAGCTATCCCATTAAAGACCACCACTACCACAGATGTAGCTGATGCACTACATCTCATCTTTTCTAGAATAGGGTTTCCTAGAAAACTTTTATCAGACCATGGGTCACAGTTTATATCTGACACCATGAAGGAAGTCATGAAAACTTGGAACATTGATAGGAATTTAAGTAGTATTTATCATCCTATGAGCAATGGTGCGGTTGAAAGACTTAACCGTACACTTAAACAACTACTACATAAGGTTACTGTAAGCACCCTCATGACTGGGACAGAGCACTCCCAGCTGTTCTATTTGCTTATCGGGAGGTACCGCATGAACAAACTGGCTTCTCTCCCTTTGAATTAGTTTTTGGTGCTCCCCCAAGAGGTCCTATGGGACTAATAAAAGACTTATTAATTGACGCGGAGATGACTCAGGACACTCAGTCATCTTACGAGTACGTGATTAATCTTCGGAAGAACATTATTGAGTCTTGCCAGTTGGCAACAGCTTCTTCTGAGGCTGCAAAAGCTAAGGCTCGATCTCTACAAAATAGGTCTCGACGATTACGCCAATTATTCCCAGGCGACGAGGCTTATGTGTTACTTCCTCACAATAACAATAAATTATTGATATCTTGGAATGGTCCTTACAAAGTCATTGATAAAATTTCCGACGTTGATTACGTCTTAGATATCAAGGGACACAAAAAGATATTTCATATTAACATGCTCAAGCAATTTCATACACGTCCTGAACACTTACAGTCAATTTTTCATGAACTAGATGACAACACAGTATCTACTTGTTATTATTCTAACTTATCTGTCATCCAGGAAGAAGAATCTTCTTTTCCTGAGGTACAGTTACCGTTACCGGTACCAGTAGTTCAACCTACTGAATCTTGGCGGGATGTAACCATCTCTTCAACGGTTACACCGCAACAGCGTCTACAGATTGCTAATCTATTACAATCTTATCCAGATGTATTGACCGACGTCCCGGGTCGCACATCGGCTATCAGTCATGACATTACTCTCAATGATGATACACCTATTCGTGTACATCCCTATTCTGTTCCTTTACATTTCCTTGCTAAAACTACTAAGGAACTTGAACAGATGTTGTCTCTGGGAATCATTGAGACTAGTAATTCGCCATTCTCTTCTCCATTAGTGATTGTCCGGAAGAAGGACAATAACATCAGACTATGTGTTGATTATAGAAAATTAAATGCTAAGACTATAGTTGACAGCGAACCACATCCACTTATCGACGACTTACTGCCACGTCTATCCAACGCAACTATATTTAGTAAGATAGACTTAACTAAAGGTTATTGGCAGATACCACTGACCGAAAAGGCTAAGTACTACACCGCATTTTCCACTCCACAAGGTCTATACCAGTGGAATGTGATGCCTTTTGGGCTTGTTAATGCGCCAGCTACCTTCATTCGCCTGATGCGACAAATTTTATCAGGTAGACCAGACGTTATTACATATATTGACGACATATGCTTGTTTAGTTCGTCGTTTGAGGAACATGTTTCGGGACTTAGATATGTTTTCGACACTCTAAGGAATTATCATCTAACTGCTAAACCTACAAAGGTGCAAATCGCGTGTAATGAGATAACCTTTTTGGGACATATCATTGGATCGGGATATATCCGAACGTTACCTAGTACAGTCTCCAAAATTCTAAACATAGCAGTTCCTCAGACGAAGAAACAGGTCAGGAGTTTGTTAGGACGTGTTCAATATTACAGTAGATTCATACCAAACTTGTCATCCATCACGGCTGTATTGTCTTCATTGTTAAAAAAAGACATGCCGGTGAAGGTGACATGGACTGGTACATGCAATGAAACTTTCAACAAAATTATAAATTTGTTCTCGCATGAACCAATTTTAAGACTTCCCGATGCTTCCAAAAGATTTTTCTTACGAACAGATGCTAGTAACTACGGCATTGGTGCATGCCTGCTCCAGAACCATGATGGCATTCTACATCCTACCTTATATATTTCAAGAAAGCTAAAGCCGGCAGAAACAAAGTATTCCACAGTCGACAAGGAACTTTTATCTGTGATATGGGCAATAACTAAACTCCAAAAGTTCCTGCTTGGAGCTCCCTTCACCATACAGACGGACCAACGTGCTGTAGCATCCTTGCGTCGATCTAATCATAAAAGCCAGAAACTCGCCAGATATGCAATCATCCTACAGCCATTTGAATTCTCCATTGAACATATTCCTGGCACTGAAAACATTGTGGCGGATGCGTTGTCACGTAATCCTATTGACGACGAATAATCAACATTAACATTCCTAAAACATATCAACTATAAGAGAACTAACCTTGCCTTCAATTTAAACTTTATAAACACTATATGCATCACAGAATTGAACTAAAAGACAATCAAGGTATACATATTGACATGGAAACTTCGTCTAACGTCCATACACGATATATGAATATTCGTTGAACAATCATGGAACAATATCTGACGACAAGTCGAACTTATTATCCTATGTGCACTTAATTCTTGGATGCTGGGATAAATGACATTTCTTTCCAACGTAAACGTTTGAACATTTTTGCCTAAAAGAATTCATCAGGATCAAGACTACGGATGGATCATCATATCCTATACTAATTAATTAGTTAACTTAACTTCTTAATTGAATTATTATCAATAAAATGAAATGTGAGAAAAAAATGAAATGAAAGAACAAAAAAAAGAGAACGAAATATAAAAAGAAGAAATTATGAAAAGAGAAAATAAATCTCACACAAGTATTAGATTAATATTTTTTTTTTTAATGTACCTATACATTATTTAGTTAGTTAAATTAGATAGTTATTATTCACTAACACTTAACACACACAATTAAGTTAAACTTATATTCGAATTTCTTTCTATTTCTTCTCACTTATTTTGTCTTTTCTTCTCTCATAACATCGCGTTACATTAGAACCTTAATAATTTAACTCTTAGTTTAATTAATTAATTAAATGTTAATTAGTCAAATTAATTCCTATATGACATACTAATACGACAGACCTTTCTTTAATTTAATTCTATCATTCACTATTAACATTGGACATTTATTTAGTTGATATAATAATATGTATAATATTGATATATAATGTGATTAATGTTAGATGACTATGACAAATAGTTAGTTGACATGACCGCGACACGGTTCTACTCAGAACATCGTCGGCCATATGTCACAATTGTGTTAAATTTTTTTTTGAAAAATTGTTAAGTCGGATAGATCTTGAAAAAAAATCTATCGATTTTTTTTCCCCGGTGTACAGGGAATTGTTACGGTATATGATATTAACGCCGTCTGCTAAAGGTTAGCGGACGTGCAATTGTAAAGGTTACGGCATTTAATATATTGCGATAGATGTTTCAATTATTGTACGCTCCATACACGATCGATTATGACGTGTATAGCGTTGTTTGGGTCACAGTCGGTAACTAAGAAACGCTACCCTTTGTTACTTGACCGCCAAGCTGAATAGCTGCGTTTTTCTAACCTTCCAATTCAATGGCATGATATAGCCATATATATGCATTTTTTTTGATGGACCAGGGTCAGTCCTAGAACTCTATATGAGAGGAAAATTTATGGAGGTTAGTAATTAACTAGAATCCTTCTGAGGATTAGAATAATCGTCAAATTCATATGAAATATTCAGACTCGCAGTCTCACTGTCGGCAGGTAGCCATGTCTATCTGCTCGTGCATATAGCTGTGATGTTCTGACGACAATACTGCATTGTATCCTCAAACGGACATTGACACACAACCAGCAGTCTACGTTATTGATTAATTTATGCATGACTTATATGGACTTATGTTCTACTCCTATTTGAAATGATCATCCGGTGTGTACAACTGTGAATTAAATGTATGGACTCAATGAAATGACTTATCAATCAATCGTATTCCAAGGTTCAAGTATTGTTCGAAATCTTCCACCCCCGCATTCGCTTAATCTTCCATCGAAGGCACGATGCACTATCACTGAATAAAAAAAACTAACATATCAAGATAAAACAATGGCCAGAAATTTATAATTGTTTTATTCATATCACATGGAACATTGTTCAGAGCAAACCACCACCTTGTAACAAGGGGATTGTGTGGAATTTGAAGTGAGACGAAATATTATTGGCCGACCTCGTACTAAACATATATCACCCGAGTAACGTAGTAGAAAATTGAATTGTATTTTTGAACGACTTTGTTTACAAGTGAAATAAGGATAATCATTGGCCAGAGTAGTTGATATTGGGGAAAAAGCATTAGTTGGGGACGCCATTTTCTAACAAAATTTTGACAAGTAGCGATAAGATAAGGCTTGTGCTGTGAAAACCATATTTCTTAAAAGCCTGGACATAACGGCAGATCGAAAGGTGCCAGTCACCGTTCACTGTGTATTTCATTGAATAAATGTGGTAAGATTGACTTTATTAACATGTATCTAAAATAAAAATTGAATGTGAAATAATAATATATGTCTGTAAGTGAGTGGGTCTGTAGCAACCATTAGGCAAAGCCTAGAGATTGATCCACCATGTGATAGACTGTCAGAGAGGTGTAAAACTACAAGAAAATATGTATGATTGTCACCAAGGAGCATAACACCTATCCTATTATATGGAAAAGATGACAGCTGGAATTGCAGTGGCGTTGTAACTATTAGGGGAGAGGAATACTGGTGTACATTGTCACATCAAAAGATAATGGTGGCATAGGGTGGTATAAAGCTATGACCCTTTTCGTTTGTTTGTAATGTACCTGTACTTAAATGTGGAATAGTATAGTATACTAGGTATAAAGAAGGATGCATAACCTTCACATTTCAGGGTCCTGGGTACTGACGTTAATGTAGTACCAAACGCTTGAGAACTGCTCGATTCAGGACTCTATCTGTATACTTCGAGCCCATGCTAGTGACCATTGCCTATCAAAAAGGTCGAAAAGATTGTCAAGCGAGCAGAGGAAACGTTCTACCTGTATTCTCCTGCCAAGATAAGTTCTTGTTCGGCACCTGGCAGCTCAACTTAAAAGAACTAGAAAGTGATAATAAAGAAAACTGTGCATAGTATTAATAATTCCACAAGTGACAAACGAAAACAGACATAACTTAAAGGGGGTGATTATAACCAACAACCTATGGTTTAATACCAGTATTACCTCAAAGTAGAAGAATACAACTACACACTTATATTAGAATAATATTGTATGTATGGACAGAAGATCTACTGTGTTATTGGAATGTTGTAAATAATTCTTTTGATTTCACTTGTGATTGTCAGTCCTGGTTCAAAATAAATTAGAATCAGGATAATAAATTGAAAAAATTGTATTTACATAAATTTTCAACCACTGTCTTAAAAAAGATAGCCTTTTAAAGTGTCGTTGGTATGTTATTGTTGTCGTACTGTTGGTGGTTGTGAATAATAAACTATTTGTTTGTATGTTTGTTGGTTATTGCACATTACACCCTACCTTCATAACACTAGACACTACACGAAGTCATTTTAATAATAATAATATAGATTAATTTTGAATGAGATCAAAAGGGTGGTAGCGGAAAGGTACTCTGAAAGGTTAAAATACTATTGGTCAAATTCAGGGACCTTCATAGCTGATCTCATTCAATACATAACAACAATTCATAACATCAAAACCCACCACAGAGATTGTTAAGATCGTGAGGAACCAGCACATCTACACAAGTCCTTTTAATCCGGCCGGATGTGGGTTAGTACAACGTGTTAGCGGAAACCTCAACATGGTGCTATGTAAACTGGGACAAGAGAAACCTGAAGATTGGGACCTTTGTATACCTTCTGCTTCATTCGCCTACAGGGAAGCCCCACATACTTCCACAGGATTTCCCCCAGCTACACTTTTATTCGGCAGACCTATAAAGGGGACGCTTGAAGCCTTACTTCGGTCCCTGACAGACCAGATGGCTGATGAGACAGTCGTCTCAGCCAGTAAATATGTGTCGGAAATGAAGGAACGGTTAAAACTAGGATGGGACCTAGCAATGACCAACCTTAAGCGAGCACGCGCAAAGCACGCTAACCGATACAGGAAAGCGGCGAAAGAAAGAGAATTGCAAGCAGGGGAGAAAGTTTTGTTGCTACTCCCAACCAGGAACAACAAACTGCGTATCAGATGGCAAGGGCCGTTTACCGTCCTTAAAAAGATTTCAAAAGCTTACTATCAGATCTCTATTAAAGGAAAGGAGAAGGTCTACCATGTAAATCTGTTAAAGAAATACCTGGAAAGACCGGTGCCGTCCTTCGAACATCTCCTGGCGGCTACCGAAGTTAACTCTTTCAAGCGCAAACGGAATACATTCCAGAGAAAGAAAACGTTATAGCAGATTTCAGGAATAGGAATTGGACAAAGACGGATGGGGAAGATGAGAGTGAAGATAATAGTCACCTCGAAGCTATTGATATAGGTAATCTATTTCCATAAAGTGGACATGAAATGGTTTCATATCTTAAGCGGGGACGTCTGTGACAGATTATGATAATAGATTTCATATTATCTATTTTCTTTATCTACACTTCTCTGTTACCAATTTTTTATCTACGCATTTCTGTTAACTTAAACCATTCCTACACTCAGTATCTGAAAGACGCAGCAATAGTGAATGCAGTCAGCGACTCATAGCTTGACTGCTTGCGTCAGGACCAGCGAAACGTGGTGGTCCTGGAAACAGTCTGCAGCAGTGCAGTCTGGCTGAGCGAGTGCGGATCGAAATGGGAAGGCAAACCCGGTCCCTAAAAAAGTGCCGTGCAGAAGTCGGATGTGTCGACCGAAAGGTGCAGATATCACAGCTTAGGCGCAAACAGACACAAGGCAACCACCGTCCTTTTCAGGGCGAACGAGGAAAAAGAAGAAGAATACTCAGTATCTGCCCTTTTTCTCATTAGCATGCATATTTTATTGGTGTTCGCTATTCCCTTTGATGAGAATTTACCAGAGACCTATTAGCTACGGTGATCTGTAACTTATTCGTAACACCAGCGATTGAATGTCGTTGGACAGGATCAGATAGCAATAAAGGAATAATTAATTTTAGTACTAGGTGGAGATAATTTTGGAACAAAGGGAGATAATTTCTATTAACTTTTCTTGAGTCCATTCGCCTGTAAATTAATTAAACCACGGTGAGAACGTCGAGATCAAAGACACTGCTCGCTAGAAATGGCCAGACAAACAGAGAGACGAAGGAAATTCACACTGATTAGCGAATTGGCGATGCTTGATCTAAGAATGAATTGGGTTCTGGTTTACGGCTCGTAATGTGTGAAAGATCTTTGATTTACAGATCTGAACGTAGAATCCACCGTAGGTGTTAACATCTGGCAAAGAGTCTGTTTTCTGTTTTCGGGTTATAGTTATAACTTTTCCTTTGATTTCAGATGTATATATATCCCAGCCTTCTAACTAAAAATTTACTCAGTACTTCTCGGCCTTTAAAGACATCTAACAGCGATTTCTAGAATCCACTGATTTTAGGATAGTTTCTTAGTTTATCGTTGGAGATAGTCTAGTAAAGTTTGTGTGAAGGTAAATACTAGACTAGTAGTTTTGAGTGATTAAGTGGTAAAATCGTCGATTATATTTACTAGATTTTGTATAGAGTGATTTACTGATATGTCCGTCAAGGATATTTCTCTAAGTTTTACTGTGTTACAGTGGACAGCAGTACAAATAATAATTTCTAGCTAACTATTCCAGCTATAATAAAAATTGTATTAACGATGAGTAACCAGTCAGTAATATTGTAACCTAATAGTAATTACGATTCATCATGAGTATTGACGAAATATGTATTTATTTCTAATTCATGATGACTGATTTGTTAAAATGACTAGAATTTATTTTACGGAAGTTTTTTTTAAACGATAAGACAAGCTCTAAGCTTGTAGTTTATAATTTAAAGTTAAATAACCGAAGTCGATAAATATATTATATTTTACGCGGGGTAAGGATAGGATTGTGAATAATACTATATTATGTTAAGTATTTGTGTTTTTCTCCCTATACAGTATTTGGGTCAAACCCTAAAACTTTACCAGCGGCTTCCATATGACACTGAGAATACTTTATCAAAGAACATTCTGATATAATATCGGGTTTTTTCAAGGTGACTTGTCTGGTCTCGTGTTTTACACCCAGTAAGAGACAGAGTACCAACCCTAAGAATATTAAGAATAAATTGTAACTGGATTCATAAATATCCAGATTTCTTTCCCAAGTGCATATACCTTCCGCCAGTTGAAGTGACAAGTTCCAACATTGACATTACCTGTATAACGACCACTATGTTGTGAAGAAGATTGATCCTGAACAGATTTTATTTACCTGACACTCGATTTAACGATTGAAGATTCCAAGCCTACTGTACATTGTGAACATTAAATCTTAATTATTTTACTACCTGGACAAAAATTGAAGTGACATAATCAGCAACCTACTACCAGTAGTGAATCAAACGTTTCCCATTTTTGATTAATTATTCTTTGGAGAAACTGGGGCTTGATTCGCCAAGAACACCAACCTTGGATGGGCTGGGTGTACCTTAACAACTGTTCAAGATGTTGTGAAAGGAACCTATTAAGGTAAGAGAGAGACTGGTTTATGAACACAGGTTGTCAGAGCGAGAGAATGCAGGATGAATAATTCTTTCATTTTATAACCCATGTACTAACTTTGTATTTTATGTGCAAGTTTTGCTAATGCTGTCCCTTGCAGAATAGATTTACGTATAACTCTGTTCTTTATTGTAGGGGGAAATCTTAGACCATAGCGTAAAAACCTTTGACTCCATTGGGGTTAATTACTTTTTCTCTAACGGGATATTGTCTCAACAGAGGGAGGGAGGATTAAAGTTATGAGTGTAACTTTTTAATTAATTCATTAACCTATGTTCATTGTATTTGATTTTGATATTCAAAGATTTTGTTGTGTTGTAATTTTTTTATGATAAATAAAATTTACATAAACTTTATTTACGTGTGTCGGTCAGCTTATCCCAATAGGTCCATATTCCATTGATGTAGTTTTCACGTCGGTGCGTCTAACTGTCGTCACTTATGTGTGTGTGTGGTAGTGATATATACTACTGGACAAAAGTTAAGAGCCGCCATTCAGTTTAGACAAGGTTTATATAATTCTTCCTGATCAGCGTTGATTTTCCAAATGTCCGGTAGCTTGAAATCTCTCAAGAAGTCTTTGAATGGTAGAGTGGGACACTGCTTAACGTCTTGCAACATGACGAACAGATTGACCATCCTGAATCCATGCCATGGCTCGACCACGGTCTACAGTGCTGAGACTTCTCCTTGGTGGCATGGCTAATGCAGTGATCATTTCGACCACTTGTCATACTGACTTATTGCATACCAACGGTGAACACTCTATACCGATGATCATTTGCCACGTGCATTCAAATTCAACTCACTTTTTCACCTTTTGAAGTAGTGGGGCATGTTGCAAAAACCACGAGTTTTTGCAGCAACAATGGCAATTTCCACGTGCGGGTTAAAGTGACCCAGTTTTTTGACATTTAAAAAAAATTAACCTAGTGCACACAGAAATGTATACACATTTCTCCGAGCTCAGTTTTAATGGCATTTTCACTTGTCTTTACAGTTTGCCAATCAATTACATAAACCTTGTCTAAACTGAATGGCGACCCTTAACTTTTGTCCAGTAGTATATATTAATATATATCCTAGTAGACTGACTGACTACCTAATTTCTGTTGTAGATGTAGCGTGAGGTTTTTATTGGCTCTAGGATCAGTATAGTACTGACAATACAAAAGTAGAATTTCTGCAGAATATGGTGAAGTCCCAGTGTATGAGAGAACTACTGGTATCACAAATTAGTTACGGCTGTGAATGATCTGATCTCGAAAAATTAGTAGAGAGGAGGCAGTCATAAAATGATACCCCGCTGTGTAACTAACTGTGATATTAAAACAAGGAAACAGATTTTACTTAACAATTATAAAGTTGACAAGTCGTTCAAATACAATTTCCTTATTATTTATTTAGTATATACATTATCTACTCTTATGCTGAAGGGTGGATGTCGAAACAATGGAATGAAATAGAGTTGTAAGTTTACAAATTATATAATAATAATAATAATAAATTCTTTAAGCGCCAAACACGGCGCATAAGGCAGAAACCAGTGCTCTCCAGGTTGTTCGTTGTGACGCCACTCCTCTTAGCTCTTGCACATTATTTAGGCCCAACGTTCTTCCTTCTCTTATTATTGTTCTTCTGAGTGTTTCTTTTGGTCTTCCTTTTTTCCGCTTACCCTCAGGAACCCAAGTGAGCGCCTGTAGTGGTATTCTGTTGTTTTGCATTCGTAGGACATGACCGATATATGACCATCGTCTTTTCCTTATATAGTCGGAGACATATTTCTGCCTAGAGTCTTCTCTTATTTGTCGATTAGTCTTGAATTCTTTCCAACTGATGTTCATGAGTTTTCTAAGACATTTGTTCTCGAATGTATTCAGCTTGTTCTCCAATGATTTTGTTATTTTCCAACTCTCACAGCCGTATGTTAACACTGAGATAACATTTGAATTAAACAGACGAAGCTTGGTATGTATATTCAATGATCGTAATTTCCAAATGTTAGATAATCTATTGAAGGCGCTAGCTGCCAAAGCAATTCTAGTATGGATTTCTCTTGTTGTGTCACCATCCTGAGTCATTTTACTGCCTAAATAATTGAAACTTTCAACTTTCTGTAGTTTTTCCCCGTTCAAGATGATATCAAAGGTCTCGTTAGAAAAGTTCATAGCTTTAGTTTTAGAGGCATTTATTTGGAGACCAATTTTAACCGAGAGATGACACAAATTATTTATTGCTTCTTGGGATTGTCTTGGTGTTGAACTTAAGAATGCTACATCATCTGCGAAATCCAGGTCCCCCAGGAATTTTCCATTTGTCCATTTTATACCCAATTGTTCATTGTGGGTATAGTTTCTCATAACCCAATCAATAGCTATTCCAAAAAGTAGTGGTGACATAATACAGCCTTGTTTCACCCCTGTTTCTACTGTAAACCATTCTGTATTCCCTTTATTTGTTCTAACACAACATCTTGCATTGTCATATAGCGCTTGATTATATTCACATATTTTGTTGGAAAACCATAGATTGTAAGTATCTTCCACAATGATGGGCGGTGTAGACTATCAAAGGCTTTTTGAAAATCGACGAAGGTGATAATAAGTGGCGATTGCCTTTCCACTGATTCTTCTATAATTGTTCTTAGTGTGAATATTTGATCAATACATGATCGTTTCGGCCTGAAACCCGCTTGTTCTTCTCTGATCTTTTCGTCAGCATGCAATTTAAGTCTTTCTAACATCATTATATATATATATATATATATATATATATATATATATATATATGTATCTATATATATATATATATATATATATATATATATATATATATATATATATATATATATATATATATATATATATATATACATATATATACACATACATACACACACATACATACATACATACATACATACATACATACATACATACATACATACATACATACATACATACATATCAGAATCTTTATTCTCCATAAAATACATTAATATGTACAGACATGATATAATAGATACAACATGGCATATAGGAGAATCATTAGAATTTACATAAAGTGTTGAAGACGTCTCAAGTAGTTATATGTGGGTGTTTTTACATCGAACCTTTGTGTTACACATACATAAAATTTTTTAAGCTTTCTAAAAGACATTGGCATATAATGATATGATATAACCTGCCAAAAAATGAGAATTATTGAAATTTACAAAATGTGTGTGGAATACCATTCAAGTTGAGCAATATGGTTGTTTTTACATGGGGGTTTTATCAGAATTTCTGTTTGCCATAAAAAACTTTGACAGCTAGTAGAGTGAGATATTAAATATAGCATCAAATACAATAGTCGTTTGGTATAGTAGACAGAGCACAATTGAGATTAGACGGTGGGGAAAACATTTCAGCAATTTAAAATGGGTGTTTTTTACATCGAAGTTTCCATATTCTGTAAGAACCTATAATTGCACTGATACTGACATATTTACATAAAACCTTTGCTTCAAATTTCCGCAACCCTAGCGACATTAATCCACTCACACACTTTGCATGTACATGACCCAAACTACCAATTATCAGTACGATTACATGCGTACAATAGCCTAGTTCGTTAATTTCTGCAGCCAATGGATAGTACTTATCAAATTTATGTTGGTAACATTTATCTAAATGGGCGTCATATGGTATTGCTGCCTCTACTATAAAAGCTGTTTTGTTCTGTCGATTGATTATCGTTAAATCAGGTTTTACGGCATGTGTCTTAAATGAGGTGTTACTGCTGCCGAAAAGGGATGGTTTAACTATTATCTCTTTATTTATTGTTATGTCACTCTTATTATTGTATGAGGATTTCAGTTTCTCATAAATAATGTCTACAGCTCTATTGTGCCTTTGTTGGTATAATGTTTGAAATTTGGTACATCCATTCAATAAATGTGACACTGTTTCGTATGGGTGGTTACATATTTTGCACATTTTCGTGTATGTCTGTGGGTAATATAGATGTAAAAGACTTTCGCATTCCAGCAACTGTAACCTCGATCTCACAGCAAATGAAAGTATTTTATCACTTAATTTAACATTAGATAGAAAACTAGATGACAATGAATGGTTTACACATTTCATTTCGCGCACTATTCTCCCTTGTGATGATTTACTTTTTAGTTCACTTAGAATTAGGTTAAGTTTATGTGATTTAAATCCAGAATAAAAAGCATTTGCTGACTTGTATGTTAGACTCACATCTTCATCTACATCTAAATGTACAGTGTAATGGCCACTGTTATCCACTTTCACACTCACTCCTTCACACGCGCATTCTTCATTCAGTTCTACCCAAAATGATTTTGGCCAATTCACCTTCGATCTTTTAGCTAGATGGTTTGTTTCATTTAACTCGTAACTTGCAAAGTTATTCCTATCATCATCTACTTGGTCTATTTTACGTTTTTTCATATGTCTATCTAACGAGTTTATCGCTGCAGTTTTTACAAGACTATCATCACAATTGAGCATACTGACAAGGAATGAAATATGTCGAGAGTGGTATAATATGAAGGGGTTTGGTATGCCAAGGCCACCCTTCGACCGGGACAAAAGAAATAGCTCCTTGTGGAAGATTCATTTAGCGCTAGCCATATTCTAAACGTGGTGTACAATTTCATCTTCAATTTCTTTAAGTTGTTTTTCTGTGAAAAAATGTTAGAAAAAAAAAAAAAAACATGAGAGGACCGAAACACATCGGGTTAATTAATGAGATCTTTGCTGATGTTGGTAGTGGGGCACAGCTTAATTTGGTTAAATTTGATCTAAATTCTAATATAAGGCTGCTTGCTTGAAACTGGTCCGATGTATTATCAATTGTAATGTCATGTCCTAGGTATCTGTAGGAACGCCCCGATCAGAAGAGGGGATTTCATTACCTTGGATATTAATGTCCACCTTACGAGTGTTGACCCAATTGTTTCCGCTTCGCTGACCGCTGAACACTGCACACTTTTGTGGCTTAACCTCCATCCCGCTGGTCTCCATAAATACTGTTGTCTTCTGTGCCATTGATTGTAAGTCATGTATGTTGGGTGGCCATACATACAACATACATACACACACATAAAAAATTCACACACACATAACACACAAACAAAACACACACAACATACACACACAAAAAACACAAAAACAACAACAACATAACAAACACAACAACCACATACATAAAAAACAAACACATACACAAAAACACAAACAAACATAAACACAAAACACACACACAACCACACACACAAAAACACACACATACCAACAAACCACACACACCATACAAAACACCATACACACACAAAACAAAAAACACAACACACACATACACACACACCCACACACACCCACACACACACCCACACACACACACACACACATACACACACACCCACACACACACCCACACACACCCACCCACACACACACACACCCACACACACCCACCCACACACCCACCCACACGCCCACCCACACACACCCACACACACACCCACAAACATACCCACACACCCACACACACACCCACACACACACCCACACACACACACACACACACACACAGACAGACAGACAGACAGACATACATACATACATACATACATACATACATACATACATACATACATACATACATACATACATACATACATACATACATACATACATACATACATACATACATATATAACAAGTCTTCCAATTACACTAGTCAACAAATTTTCAAAAGTTTTTTGTACCAGAAATTAAATGTACCATTTCTTATTGATTTTGACATGCTGATTTCAAATATCATAATGAAATTCACCAATTGGCTCTGGTTTTTTTTTAAATGATGAATTTATATTACAGTAATACAAATAATGTATGCTTGTTTAATTCTCTGGGGTGAACAGCTAGTCTTTCTACTTTAGCATTATAAAAATTGTGGTTACATACTCAATTAATTGATATTTTAACATAAAATGATAGAAAAAATAAAAACATTATTTAAAGTTCACATATCATGCTTTAAAAAGGCACATTTGAACCCATTCCGTCATTATTCAGTCGCTGTTCGAGCTCTCTTTGCTTGCTTCTTGTAGTCAATCGATGAGGTGTCTCTTGTCACAGTCCAACAGTAATCAACAAGCATTGAAGGGCTCCAATTGCCTTGATACCTTGTCTCCATAGCAGCAATGTCCTGGTGAAATCGTTCACCATGCTCATCACTGACCGCTCCACAGTTTGACGTAAAGAAATCCAGATGAGAATCCAGAAAATGAATTTTCAAAGACATGTTGCAGCCAAGACTCTTATACTTCTGAAGGAGATTTTCTACAATTTCATTGTAATTATCAGATCTGTTGTTTCCAAGAAAATTGTCCACCACTGACTTAAATGCTAGCCATGCTGCTTTTTCCTTGCCATGCAACACGCAAAGAAACTCGTCATCATGAAGAAGTTTTCGAATTTGCGGACCAACAAATACTCCCTCTCTTATTTTAGCTTCACTCAGTCTTGGAAATTTTTCTGATGAGGTATTTGAAAGCCTCATCTGTTTTCTCCATTGCCTTGACAAAGTTTTTCATGAGACCCAGCTTAATGTGCAAGGGTGGCAACAAAATCTTGCTGGTGTCGACAACTGCTGGGTCTCTCAACGTTCTTACTGCAGGCTGCAATGACTGCCTGATTGGCCAATGTCTTCTGATGTAATGGTCACTTCGTGCACGGCTATCCCACTCACAGAGAAAGCAACAGTACTTGATGTATCCACCCTGTAGTCCAAGCAAAAGAGCGACCACTTTTAAGTCACCGCAAAGTGACCAATGATGATGATCGTAGTTTATACACTTCAAAAGCTGCTTAATGTTTTCATAAGTTTCTTTCATATGAACTGCGTGACCAACTGGAATTGACGGTAACACATTACCATTATTCAACAAAACAGCTTTAAGACTTGTCTTGGATGAATCAATGAAAAGCCTCCACTCTTCCGGTATGTAATTGATGTTGAGGGCTGCCATTAAACCAGAAATGTTGTGGCACGCAGAAAGGTCACCCTCTTTGAAAAAGAATGTAATAAGCGGCTTCTGGCGGTTCCTATACACAGAAATTGTAACATCTTCTGCCAGGAGATTCCACTGTTGCAATCTGGAACCCAAAAGCTCCGCCTTGTTCTTCGGTAAATTCAGATCTCTTACAAGATCATTCAGTTCACCTTGGGTTAGTGGATATAGTTTGCTCAAAATCTGTGTCACTTGAGGTTGATGGTTCAGGACCACCAATGTCCTCTTCATCAGTGGAAGCAGCTGAAAAGGATTCTGGCACTTTGGGAACTGGTAGGTCATCGCCATGTGGTACCGGAAGTATTGCAGAGGGGATGTTTGGATATTCCAGAGTCCATTTTTTCTTCTTTGATATGCCTTTCCCAATTGGAGGGACCATGCAAAAGTAACAGTTGTTGAGATGATCAGTGGGCTCTCTCCAAATCATTGGGACTGCAAAAGGCATAGCTTGCCTATTGCCAGTCAACCACAGTTTAAGATGTGCTGCACATGTATTGCAGCATATGTGTGGCACCCAGCTCTTATCTTGATCTCCTATTCTGCAGCCAAAATACAAACTGTACGCCTTCTGGCATTTCTAACTACGATACTTTTGATAAGGACAAATGCACTAACTAATGGCAAAATTTTATCAGAGATAAGGTATTTATACACAAAGGTGATGTAATCATAGGTAGGATTGCATCATCAACTTCTAGTAACATTTTTATTGGTCATTAGAAAAAAATTATGCAATCGCCCACAACAGTTGCGTCATATATATATATAAATTTACCGTAATTAAATAAACTAGTAGCATATATCTTGAAAACTAGAGCCAATCAACATTTTTTAATGTCATTTTCGTTTTCAGCACACCAAAATTAGTTAAGATCAGCTATTTTCATTTCTGGTACATTTTGGTTGTTGACTAGTGTTATAGGGAAAAAAAAATTATATCAGCTGTGCTGTTACTCAATTATAGTAAATGTATCAGCTGTGCTGTTAATTAAATATATAAAATTTATCAGCTATGCTGTTTGTCTCTTACTATGCTAAATCACGGTTTCTTCCTAGACCGTTTAATGCTCACAATTGCCGACGGATATGGTACTAATGTGTACTCATCTCTCAAAAGTTCTCTCCTTCTTAGTTTGATTCACACAACACCTGCTGAGGATCGTTCCTTTAGCCCTCCAAGACTGATGGGGACTAAGGATGTAGCTCCGGTACAATCACTGTGCTCCTGCGAAGTTCCAGGCAGCTGGATTGACTCGAACATACGACCTCAGGTCGGATGACACGAATAAAACCTGTAACAAGTAAAAATAGGGGCTAATTTCTGTCCTCAAGCCCACCTATTTCTATTGTATATGAGATGAGCGTGTCTCAGATGTCAACATGTAGGATGAATGACAACATGGGTCAGTATGAGTTAGCAATAGCGAGGCAGGACAGGTGTCTACTTGCAAAACATTCTTTCTGATAAATTATTACATGAATACATCCAATAATATAAATTCAATACATGAATACATCCAATAATATAAATTCAATACATGAATACATCCAATAATATAAATTCAATACATGAATACATTCAATAATATGTACACCTAGGTGTGATACAACCATTTCCTTCCCCCTATAATATACCAGGCCCTCTCTGACAAGTGCTATACTGGCTGGTATCATATATCCTAACAATATTGTTGTGTTCTGATGATAGGAGTTATATTAGACGAGGACTGTTTGGTTATATTTCAGGTTGGATATATATGAGACATTAGATTGGAGTTACATGAGACAATAGATTGAAGTTATATGAGTCCTAACAAGGACTGTTTTGGTTATATTTCAGTTGGTTTTATACGAGACAATAGATTAGAGTTATATGAGACAATAGATTGAAGTTATAGCAGACAACAGACGTTTTGGTTATATTTCAGTTGGTTTTCGTCTTCATCAATCATATCAGGAAATACAATCATTATACCTAATTTTCCCAAGATACAATCAGTAACCTGATACATTCATAGTGAAACAATTTATATTAAATATATACAGGTGTGGGTAGTATAAATGACACACAACAAATACAAACATTAGATATCTGCTGTAGGCCTATTCTCCTACAATTTTCTAGTAAGTATATTTACCCTCTAAGATTTATACAAGCTAGATTTTTACTCGACTAGTGAAGCAGTCTGCCCGGTCAATGCAGGTGAGCAATAAATCAGCCGTGATAGCTTTATGTTCCCCAGCATGTCGTCTAGCTGGCTTTGTGTTGGTGTGTGTGATTATGAATAAACTCTCCCGTATAAATAGGTTGATGTAGGTACTTTTACAACTTAAGGAAAGCTCTGCGTGGCAAGCTGATTGGTTATATGCAGTTTCGTACAATCCGTGACCTAGACCGAGTTCCGTAAAACAGGGCTTATGCCTAATTTTATTCTGTCTTCCGCCATATTGGAAGACAAGATGGCCGTGACCGCGTCCCAAAATTTCAGGCTTAAGTTTTTCCTGGCGTATACTACGTGTAATTTATTCTTGCTCAGAGACTGGTGAACGTTGCTCGGTGATTGGCTGGGCATATTTGTATCTCGACATAGTGTATTAACTCAGAAGTGGGTTTACACACACGTTTTACGACATAGCTCCATCCTTTCCTAGCTGTGACCTGTCATAGCTGACGTGTAAACACCTGCTGTATTTAATCATTTTGCGTCTGTCCTTCCAGAGTAATAGGGTGTCGTCTTAAAAAATCAGCTCCTACATTGTCTCTTCCAGGAATATAATTCACGGCGTGTAAGCTTTTTCACAATCAGTTCCATTGGATTTTGTTAGGTAATATGGTGTAAGACCTCCGGGCAACGCCGGGTATTTCCAGAAGTAGGTAAATGATATTTTTTATATGTCGCTGATAAATGCCATCAGTATCCGTCGGGCTTACAAATAGCCGACCAGGTGTGGAGTGTGTAGCTGTCAAAAAGGATGCGAATGTCGTGTAGTATTGGAGTAAGTCATAAATCATACACCCACACCGTTTTCACATATTGGAGTAACTACTGGAAAAGTCTATACACTGTTTATTGTAGAAGACACATCAACGTTAACATCTTGGCAAACAGTATCCAGGCTCATTGTAACAACTCATTGTCACGAATACAGTTTTAAAGAACATCAAGGAATATCGTATAACTATTCTGTCTTATGGCTCTAGGCAATATAAATAATCTTCCACCTTCTCTTCTCGTTACAATGGATGAGCCATATAACTCCCTGGCTCTCCAGCAAATATAAATTCTCTTCTGGCAATGCAATACATGAGCCATATCAATCCCTAGCTCTCAAGCAAGCAATAATCTTTTGCCTTCTCTGGCGTTACAATAGATGCCGTATAAAGTTCCTTGCTCTAGGCAAGTAATAATCTTTTGCCTTCTCTGGCGTTACAGTAGATGCCGTATAAAGTTTTTTGCCCTAAGCAAGCAATAATCTTTGGCCTTCTCTGGCGTTACAATAGATGCCGTATAAAGTTCTTTGCCCTAAGCAAGCAATAATCTTTTGCCTTCTCTGGCGTTACAATAGATGCCGTATAAAGTTCCTTGCTCTAAGCAAGCAATAATCTTTCGCCTTCTCTAGCGTTACAATAGATGCCGTATAAAGTTCCTTGCCGTAAGCAAGCAATAATCTTTGGTCTTCTCTGGCGTTACAATAGATGCCGTATAAAGTTCCTTGCTCTAAGCAAGCAATAATCTTTTGCCTTCTCTGGTGTTACAATAGATGCCGTATAAAGTTCCTTGCTCTAAGCAAGCAATAATCTTTCGCCTTCTCTGGCGTTACAATAGATGTCGTATAAAGTTCCTTCTTACCTTCCCGGCTCTAACAATACATAATCTAATAACCTTGCACAATAAACTACAACCATACTATCCAAGGCTTTGGAAATAACATAGGGAGTTTCCAACAATTCTATTCCGCCAGAACATATCTCCCTGAATCACAGTTAACAAACATGGCTGACCCACTTGGTCAAACGCCCAAAGCGAACTGTCACGAGATATCGCATATCAGTCCCGCCAAAACCAGTCACGCATGCGTAGTACCGCGGACCGTGAACTGTTCTCGATCTCACAGGAACGAGAAGGTTCTGAACCAAACAAGTCAAGGGAGGAAACCCAAAGTCTGGCCTCTACATAAAGAATTACAACCTGTTATTTCTCCTTGACCATAATAGAAAAAAATATATAAAATCTGTCTTTAACAATAAGATAAAAAGAAAGTCAACTGTTGATAATAGATGGGAAATTTATGAATATACTTTTGTGTCATCAGTCCAGCAGAAGTCTTAGTCTACACATTACGTGTTTGGTGTCTAACTGAAAAGAAGCTAGCAACGCATACGTCCAAATAGCAGAATTCACAAAATAGGAGATCAAACACTTCCTAAGTTGCAAGGAAGATCTCACCCTCGTTTGAAAACGGTGTTGGTGCAGTATTTTATTCACCTGTTTATCAAGCAGTCAAAAGTTGATTCAGATATACAATTATCAAGTTATCTCACACGAAAGCTTGTCGCCTGAGTCAAATTAAAGCATGCAGAAGTTGGTCCACCTATGTCTCAAGTTCAGCTCGCTGAAAACTATTTTATTAACCAAGATTATATATTCACAAGTGGATTCGCATACATATACCAAATTCAACTCACTCGTATGCATATTTCCTAAATCAAGAGAATGTACTCACAAGGTGATGAGTCTATATGCCAAGATCACCTAGTCACAATTAGACTCTCCAAGAAATCAAGTTCAAACCAACAAGTTCAGCTACTCACTACATCAGGGCAGGAAGTGAATTCATCTACTCTTATCATATATTGAACGATGTAAATTCTCTCAGACCAGCTTCATTGCATGAAAATAATTTGTTACCAGTATATCATTTTATTAAGAGCTCCAGTCTAGTCCGTGCCTTTCAGAGGTCAGACAGCAGACATTTTCCTGAAACAACTGTCAACAGTTTGTCAACACTATAGAGATTTCCAAACGTGGAAGGACTTTGTGTCTTCCAAGGCCTCATTATTGCAAAGGTTTTCATTAATAAGTTCTCATTTTGGAGATGACTCACACATGAGATGGCTGTCTATTTCATACTTTTATGTTTTGATGATCGTGTATCGGGTTTCATATCTCTATCCTGAGCAGCAGGCAGTTTAATCGAAGTAAAGTAGAATGCTTACTCTTACAACAACTACTACAGTTCACGTACTGACAGTTGATGGATGATTATACGAGTCAGTGAATGACTTCATGCTGACAGCAGTAACATTCAATGTTGAAATGTTATTTACAGTATCAAAGAGAAGGAAAATTGATATGCCCATTTTTCCTCATGAGGCTGGCATACTTTATACAGCAACACTTCTGTAATCATTCTTATTCTCTCTCTCTTTCTTCTCTGTCGTTGCTTATGTATTGTATACTGTCTCTGGTAGCTGTGGTGGTCATAGCTTGAGGACCACCGTTGTAAATATTTTCTTGTCATAACATTCTTTACAGGTACTCATTTGTTACTTATTAGTGTATTGATTATTTCTGCTGATCTTCTATCTCCTCGACTTAGCATATATTATTGAGACTGGCGTACCGCCAGGGATGTTAGTTTACCAAGCTACTATTCTGCTCGCTAGCCTGTCACTTATCCGGTGTACTTCATTATTTAGTTAGAAGGCTAAAATATACAACGTACTTGGGTTTTCGAAAATATGCACAAATTCACTGACTGGCAACACTGCATCTGGTCCTGAGAAATAATAAAACTGACATAGATAATTTGTAGCGTACAAGCGACGGAGTGTCTAGACGATATTTTCACATTTCTGTCAACACAGAAGCAAACCAAACTCTTGGTATTATCGCCAAATAATAACTCTAAATTGCGCTTGTGCTACGGTTGGCTGCTACGGGTTGCTGGTTCGGAGCTGGTTCTTTATTTGTTTGAGTTGCGAATGCGTGCTTCGTTCGTTTTTATAAGTATTCAAATGAGGGTCAACTTTATATTGTCTCATTGTGTAATGAATGTCCAAGAAGACATTGGTTCCTTTCGGATCTCATTATTATAGTGTATACCTTCTTATAGGAAGAGTTCTTCATCTACAATAACAATCAACATTGTCAATCTGACGAACCAACCGTAACGTTATCGATGTGGATAAGTCTTCGGATTGGAGTCCAATATTTATTAACAAGTTCACATACAAAGACATTTCAAGCAGTTGTAATATTACATAAAGTTCATTAGAATTTACTTGCATATATATTCTTATCCGTCCGTGTCACATCGAATTCATGTCAACAGAACATCATGGCTGTATACATGTGCTGCTGGGATCCAGACAGCCAGAAGTGAGCGCATGAGTCTTGACGATAATAATCAAACGACCTATCAACTATCCTTCCGTAATGCAGGTTAATCACAAACCTTCTAAATTTCCTCGTGTATACTATTATCTGGACTGACCCTAAGTCCTTATATCAATTTACATAAATACGGCTATTAGCAAAGCCTAACCTTGGAAGGAGGTAAAAACACAACTTCACGGCTTGACGGACAACGTAACAAGGGTCCGGTATCTAAGTCCCGAAGCGTGACCTTATCAATGCTAACACGTCATAATTTGACCGTGTACTTTGCGTTCATTAATCCGTGAAGTATCAAAATCAATCTATATTAATTCTATTGACCTAAAATTGCGCACTGCCAACTATAGCAGACGATATCCATAAAACTACCGTAACAATTCCCTGCCCGCCGGGGAAAAAAATCTATTAGATAGATTTTTTTGAACTATCTTACTCAAACATATGAAAAATTTAAAAAAAACCCGACATATGGCCTACGATGTTCTGTTTAGAACAGTGTCGTGGTCATGTCGATAAAATATCAGTCATGTAATATACTAACAGTCTTGTTATACATGCATATTATATTAACCAACGTAGTGTCAATTGTCGATAAATAATTATCTACTTAACTTAAAGACTGTCGTGAGTGAATAATGAAGTGTTATGTAAAGAAAAGTGTTCTAACTAATTAAACTAATTAATTATAGTATGTATGTAGGGTATTATTTAATTAACATCTAATTAAATAAACTGAGAGATAGTGTCATAATAAAAGAAATGAGAAGTAAGGACAAGTAAAGTAAAGAAAAGATAAAGTATAAATTAATTTAGTTATGTGTATCGAGTAATCACTAACTAATTAACTTACTGAAATAATAAAAGAAAAAGAATATTCATACATTTTATGTACACATCTTAACTAATTTCATATAATATCTATCACATTCATAAATAAAATATTTAGAGTATTCACTTGTGTGATTATTATTTTGTTTTTTTCATCTTTTCTTTCTTTTGACACATTTCATTTTTTTATTATTATCACACTTCAACTTTATTTTATTCTTTATTAATTTAATAACTATGAATCTAAATAACATTGGGACTGAAGATCCAGCCGTTGTCATGTCCGTATTGAACGAACAGTAAGTTCCATTCTAAGCGAAAGTTAGTAAATTGTTCAATGTGTTTCGTTCCTGAATGAATGTAATCCTCATAGCGTTGAATTAATCATTTCAATTTGTGTAGCATACCGGTATATGTCCAGCCTGAATTCAGATACTTTTTCCGAGTATATCGTAACGAGTTGTAGAACGAATGGACACTAACCAAAGTCCAAACGTTAAAACGAACCATTGAAATATGTTTCTTGTTACAGACAATTTCTTTCGGAGATTGTACATATTGGATGATTCCCTGCAAATTATTCGAAGTGTTTTCCCGTATGGAGGTAGTTCACATCATTTTCATCGCAGAAATAAGTGATAGTTCCAGAGTCAATCTTGTTCAGTCTTTAATTTTCTTAAATTGTGGACAATTACTATTCGACTTCATTAGGGTATCTCGAGAGTACATCCGCCATTATATTTTCTTGTCCCGGTATGGCTTCGATGACAAAGTCGTAAGATTGTAACAGAATCAAAAATCTGGCGAGTTTGGGGCTTTTGTGGTTAGAGCGACGTAACGATGCCACCGCCTTCTGATCAGTTTGTATCACGAAGGGTGCGCCCAACAAAAATTTCTCAAGTTTAGTAATTGCCCAAACTACTGCCAGCAGCTCCTTGTCCACTGTAGAGTATTTTGTTTCAGGCAACTTCAGTTTTCTTGATATGTACATAGTTGGATGAAGTATATCGTCGTGATATTGAAGCAAACAAGCTCCGATACCGTAATTACTGGCATCTGTACGAAAAAAAAACTTTTTAGAAGTATCTGGTAACCTCAAAATTGGCGGATTTGAGAAGATTGCCAATATCATGCAAAAAGTTTTGTCGCATTCGTCAGTCCAATTTACCTTCAACGGCATGTCTTTTTTTAACAATGATGACAAGACAGCCATGATGGATGATAAGTTAGGTACAAATCTACTGTAGTATTGGACTAGACCCCATACACTCCTAACCTGCTTCTTCGTTTGAGGAACCGATAAATTTAAAATTTTAGATACCGTACTGGGAACAGTTTGAATACGTTCAGCCCCAATAATATGTCCAGAAAGGTTATCTCCTGAAATGCTATTTGTATTTTCGTAGGTTTAGCGGTTAAATGGCTTTCTCTTAATATCTCTAAAACACCTTTAAGCCCCGAAAAATTTTCCTCAAATGATGAACTAAATAAACATATGTCGTCAATGTATGTAATCACGTCTGGTCTACCTGATAAAATTGTTCGCATCATGCGAATAAAGGTAGCCGGAGCGTTCATAAGCCCAAAAGGCATCACATTCCACTGGTAAAGACCTTGTAGAGTGGAAAACGCTGTGTAATAATTAGCCTTTTCAGTTAGTGGTATCTGCCAATAACCTTTAGTTAGATCTATCTTTGTGAAAAGTGTTGCATTGGACAGACGAGAAAGTAAGTCGTCAAGAATGGGATGTGGTTCGCTGTCAGCTACGGTCTGAGCATTTAGCTTCCTATAGTCAACGCATAAACGAATGTTGTTGTCCTTCTTTCGGACAATGACTAAAAGTGACGAAAATGGTAAGGTACTAGTCTCGATAATACCCAACGACAACATCTGCTCAAGTTCCTGGGTCGTTTTGTTGAGAAAATGTAGTGGGACAGAATAGGGATGTACACGAATTGGTGTATCATCATTAAGAATAATGTCGTGAGAGATCACTGATGTGCGACCAGGTACGTCTGTGAGCACATCTGGAAATGATTGTAAGAGATCAGCAATCTGATGATGCTATTGCGGTGTTACCGAAGAAGAGATGGTTACATCCCGCCAAGATTCCGTAGGTTGTAATACAGGTACAGGTAAAGGCATCTGTACCTCAGGAAGAGAGGATTCTTCTTCCTGTATCACTGATAGATTAGTATAACGACAAGTTGGTACTACTGTGTCATCTAATTCGTGGAAAATAGATTGCAAGTGTTCCTGACGAGTGTGAAATTGTTTGAGCATGTTTATATGGTAGATTTTTTGTGTGTCCCTTAATGTCTAAGACGTAGTCAACGTCAGAAATCTTATCAATAACCTTGTAAGGACCATTCCATGATATAAGAAATTTATTGTCATTATGTGGAAGTAACACATAAGCCTCATCGCCTGGAAATACTTGTAGTTGACGTAATCGTCTAGTTCTATTTTGTAAGGTTTGAGCCTTAGCTTTCGCAGTCTCAGAAGAAGCTGTTGCCAACTGGCAAGATTCAATGATATTCTTACGAAGATTACTTACGTACTCGTATGATGACTGGGTATCCTGAGTCATCTCGGCGTCAATTAGTAAGTCTTTTATGAGTCCCATAGGACCTCTTGGTGGAGCGCCGAAAACTAATTCAAATGGAGAGAAGAAAGTCTGTTCATGTGGCACCTCTCGATTGGCGAACAGGACAGCTGGGAGTGCTCTGTCCAGTCCTGAGGATGTTTAACCGTAACCTTATGTAATAGTTGTTTAAGTGTACGGTTAAGCCGTTCCACCGCACCATTACTCATAGGATGATAAATACTACTAAGATTCATATCTATGTACCATGTCTTCATTACCTCTGTCATAGTATCAGATATGAATAGAGATCCATGGTCTGACAATAACTTCCTAGGGAAACCTACCCTAGAAAAAATAAGATGTAGTGCATCAGCTACATCTGCTGTAGTGGTGGTCTTCAATGTTATTGCTTCTGGCATTCGTGTGCATAAATCAATGCAAGTGAGGACGAATCTATGTCCTCTGGCCGAAGGTAAGAGTGGACCAATGATATCTATGGCCATTTTGTCGAAAGGTCGCAATGAGATATCACAAGCTTGAATAGGAGCCGTGTGAAAAGCTCCACGTGCTTTCACTTTCTGGCATATATTACAAGAGCGTACATACTGTGATATATCTCGTGAAACACCTGGCCAAAAGAATGAAGATAATACTCGAGATCGTGTCCGAGTATATCCCATGTGCCCTGCACACTGTGAATTATGTGCATGTTGAAGAATATAGCGTCTAAATGCACAAAGTACCATGACTTGTTGTTTTACCTGAGACTTGTCCATAAAACATCTAATTAATATATCGTTTTTAATTGTAAACCAATGTTTATCTTTATTGCTCGAGGTAAGATTATCCAACTTGTTCACCAGAGCAAAATATTTTTTTTAAAGATTTGTCTTCCTTCTGTTTTCTTGCAAACGAAGCTCTGTCAATAGGAGAATGAACCTCAATATCATCGTGTTTGTCTGGTTCCACCTTTTTAGTGTCGACATTCTCTACAATTTTAGTCTGTACTCTAGTTGTCACTGCATTTCCAGTGCACAGATTGTGTTTCTCCCATTCGATAATTTCTTCTACGGTGCAATCTCTGCTGCCATGAATGCGACCAACCATAAGATCTGCAATATGATTTTTCAACATGTATACCTTAACATTTCCTGAAAGGAAAGGAGTATTAACATGTATTATCGCAGTAGGGTAGAACTCAATTGTACCACCGAATGTCATACATCTGACGTATTCTCTCAAGTTGCACAACTTGGATGGATCAGTAACTGTCGGACTCCAATAGTTGTAGATCCGGAATCTCTCAGTACAGAGACTATAGAACCATTGACTATCCCTCTGTTAAATATCAGAGAGCCTTTTCCATCATTGGCTGCAAGACCTACTTCTGGTAGAATGTGTCCACAGTTCAATACTGTCTCCTTTGCTTTCTGAAACACACGATTACATTCTGGGCAATTATTTGCCACGTTATAAATCATAGCATAACATGTGGAAGAAGATTGTATTGATTGATAATTATGTGGAACCCCTGGGGTAGTACTAGTAGTAATTGCCGCCCCTGTATTATGATCATAACGGGACGGTCTACGTGACTGAGACCGATGTCTAGAATAGTTATTAAAATTATTTTGTTGTCCCCCTTGGTGACTGATGTGTCTAGGTCTGAAGCCTTGATTATTCTTAGTCCACCTGTTATCATTGTTATTATTGTTATAGTTGTATGATCGATTATGGTTTGACCAGTGTTGACCATTGTTGTACCTGAATTGAGGTGACTGATTCCTATTCAGCTGTCTAACTCTATTGACATTCCCATACGTGTTGTTATTGTTATAATTGTCATTGTGGGCATTATTCCTTCTGTGCGGATAATTCCTATTCATACTATAAGTTCGCTATTTATCCTTACCCTGGAATGCCATATTAGAAGCTACAGGTAGAGGTTCTCTTATTTGTAAGTTAGATATGCTCGCATTGGGATGTGCGGAGCAATAATTTACTGCCATTTCTTCCAGTGCAGCAATTGTAGATGGTTTTCGTTCTTGTATAAAGGAAAAGAACGGTGGACTGATAGAGGATAAAACTTTATCCCTCAGTAACAAATCAACTAATTTGTCGTATGATTTGTTAACACCTGCCAGTTCCACCCATCTGTTAAAGGTATTGCGTATATTCGAAATAAAACCTGGAAAGTCTTTATTGGACTCAGGTAGAAGCGTTTTAAACCTAAGTCTGCAGCCTTCCTCATCTAAATGAAACCTTTTTAACAATAAAGCTTTTATCGCATCATAATCCACTGCTATTGTAGGATCAGCATTCTCTGTTGCGTTTAATGGTTCACCATCTAAAAATTCATTTAGTTTAAGTGCCCATGCCTGTTTAGGTAAGTTATTTGTTTTGCATACCTGTTCAAACCGTGCCAGGTACGATGAAAGGTCGTCGAGGTTCAATTTAAAATGTGGTAATTTAAAGTTATAATAAGGTTTGTTTTGATTGGATGAAGATCCGTTTTGAGAATTATCAGTCTGGCTCGTAGCAGCACTTTGTGTCTGTAATTTTGCAGTTTCAAACTTAAGACGTGCCAATTCCATTTCTTGTTGCCTTATAATTTCCTCTCGTTTCAATTTATTCTCTTCTGCAATCCGTAACATCTCGTCCCTTGCCACTTTTCTTTCTTCTTCACGCCTAGCAAGTTCTTTTTGTTCTTCCATTTCTCGTTTCAATTCAGCTTTTCTCTCTTCTTCTTCCTTCTTCAGTGCAGCTTTTTTTTATCAGCTTCTTTTCTTTCAAGTTCTTCTTCTTCGCGTTTTGCAATAGCCAGTTGTTCTTCCGCATACTGACGGAGTTCCGGTCCTTTGTACCCAAAATCCTTACCATTTTTAATAAATTTATCAAGAGTAGCCATGTTAATTCAACAATATGCCTTCTCAGTTATATATTTAATTATATATATGTGTACAATAAATTAATACTCAATATAATCAACCACAATATTATAGTACTAAGTTCTACAACTATTTTGTAACTAAATAATTTATATCAATAATGTTTAAACATTACATTATACCAATGTATTATACCCTTATTAATTTATGGTGCTGAATGCATATCATGCACCTAATATCAATATTCAATAATTATGGGTATTGTCCCTCCATAATTATGTTATTTAATCATATATATGTGCCCAGTGAATACTGTAGTACTAGGAAAGTGTACTAATTCACATCTAATATGTCTGTCATATTCAAGACAAACCATACATTTATACTTATTTATCAATATATATGCAATTATGCCCTAGTCATAATATAGAATATGCTTCAAAAGTGTATTGAACTACTAGTGCAAATTGATGACATCCCCTACGTTATCAAATGATTTAGTAAAAATTAATGAAATTATATTATTATTCTATTAATAATAAATTTATAACATTATTATATCATTAATATATGAAATGAATAACTAAGACAAACAATAAACTAAACTGTACAGAACATTAGCACATCACAAACTGACAATTTCAGATAAAAATTGAATCTATAAACCAAGCATAACAAATCGGAAGTACACGAAGAAGGTCAAGGATTGAACTAAGTCAAGATGAAACATGTACTCTAAAATCAGTGACGTAACAATGGACTCATTAACTGACAAATAAATTATTATATGAACTGAAAGATAGTCAGATCAGAATGGACGAGATAGATTACGAACATTACTACAGAACTGAATAAAAATGAAATTAGTACAGCAAAATACACCGTTTATACACAGCACTTCACAGCTAACATCAAAAGTCAAATAATTACAAATGCAAACGAAGTGGCCATCGGAAAAAAACTTCAATGGTTTTCTTTGCAAAAATGGAATTATTTAACAGCCCTACAGATCAATCAAAACTGAATCGGTCGTACTAAAAAAGAGACATAAATTCAGTTTCGATTCGCCTCCCAACCAGCCCACTAACATGTAAAATACAACATAATACATCTGAATATCAAAATCAGCATTCAACAGTGACTATTCAAAGACATGTCGGTGAACGGAGCAAAGAGGACTTGACAGCGTAAAGTGAAAACAATTACTTAGCTTTTTGCCTCGATACGTTTGTATAGTGCCTGTTTCGCCAACAGTTTAAAGAGCTCGTATTGCATGATAGCGAAGATTGAATCTAGTTTGCACTGTTGATTGAAGCGTTGTTTTTTTGAAAATTCTTCTTGAAAGTCGTTGAAATGCGGCTACCATCGAGACGGCTCGTCTTGTTGTCAAGTGTGTACGACGTCACGGGTGTACGAATAAAAAAGTGTCGATTTTCGTTCGAAGGGAATTTTTTTTCTCAACCTGGTATTTTTTGACAATTAGTTCATTGTAGATTAAAATTCCACGACCACATCTGGCCATCAGCTGCTATGGTTGGCTGCTACGGGTTGCTGGTTCGGAGCTGGTTCTTTATTTGTTTGAGTTGCGAATGCGTGCTTCGTTCGTTTTTATAAGTATTCAACTGAGGGTCAACGTTATATTGTCTCATTGTGTAATGAATGTCCAAGAAGACATTGGTTCCTTTCGGATCTCATTATTATAGTGTATACCTTCTTATAGGAAGAGTTCTTCATCTACAATAACAATCAACATTGTCAATCTGACGAACCAACCGTAACATTATCGATGCGGATAAGTCTTCGGATTGGAGTCCAATATTTATTAACAAGTTCACATACGAAGACATTTCAAGCAGTTATAATATTACATAAAGTTCATTAGAATTTACTTGCATATATATTCTTATCCGTCCGTGTCACATCGAATTCATGTCAACAGAACATCATGGCTGTATACATGTGCTGCTGGGATCCAGACAGCCAGAAGTGAGCGCATGAGTCTTGACGATAATAATCAAACGACCTATCAACTATCCTTCCGTAATGCAGGTTAATCACAAACCTTCCAAATTTCCTCGTGTATACTATTATCTGGACTGTCTTTGAGTCCTTATATCAATTTACATAAATACGGCTATTAGCAAAGCCTAACCCTCGAAGGAGGTAAAAACACAACTTCACGGCTTAACAGACAACGTAACAAGGGTCCGGTATCTAAGTCCCAAAGCGTGACCTTATCAACGCTAACACGTCATAATTTGACCGTGTACTTTGCGTTCATTAATCCTTGAAGTATCAAAATCAATCTATATTAATTCTATTAACCTAAAATTGCGCACTGCCAACTATAGCAGACGATATCCATAAAACTACCGTAACCGCTTGCTACTTCAAATTACTATCTTTAATCACTTGGGAGAGAACCCAATATCTAGCATTGAACGCTATCGCATTTCGAATCTGACTGACTTAATTTCAAACTTCGATTTACCGCTACAACTATTTCTGAACCTTCTAGATCAACTTCGTCTCACAAACAGCACACTGTTTCATTCCCTATCCGAGAAATGTGATCCCATAGGCAATTTAGCAAAACAAAACAAAAAACTTAACTAAGCACGTTTCCTCAAGGGCTATAAAACCCTACTCTTGATTCCCATCTCCTTGTTACATGGATTATTCCCCTTTGATTATAAATTTACGTCCGTTAATTTCCATCATAACAATATTTCTAACCGAATTTCCTCTACATCTAACTGTTATATAATTTCCCCAGTTTAAAAAAAAAAAAATTCTCTTAGCGACAACATTTTCCCTTTTTTATCAAAATACAAACAAAATTATGCATCTTATCACTCTGCTTATTTCATTTGCATATATCATCTCAATCAAAAAAATTTTCAATAATGTGATACACCTATGCTCCATCTTCTTCATGATACTGTTTATAAAAACCCATCATATATAATGTCATCATAACCCCTTCTTTATTCGTCCCGTTTATATTCATGTAATTGCTTGTTAGACAAGAAACTGAGAGATGAACAAGCAGGTTTCTGACAAAATAAATCCTGTACAGACCAGATAGCCAATTTTAGAATAATAGTTGAACAATGTATAGAATTTAATTCACGCTATACATTGGATTTGTGATCTACGAAAAGGCATGCGATAGTGTAGACAGAGAGAATCACATTGGAAATTGATAAGGCATTAATGGAATTCCCCTGAAGATTATTAATTTAATAAAGAAAACATATGCAGACAGGACATGCAGAGTTCTTCATGAAGGACAGCTTAAAGAACCGTTTGGGATAAGAACGAGAGTACGACAGGGATGCCCCTTGTCTCCATTTCTTTTCTTACTAGCAATAGACTGGGTTATGAGAACATCGACAAAACACAACGGAAATGGAATCCAGTGGACTCTGACTAAGCAGTTGAATTATCTGGATTTTGCTGATGACTTGGCTCTTCTGTCCCATAACCGTAATCAGATGCTGGACAAATTGAAAACACTCGATAAGAGGTCACATCAATTGGGTCTGAAAATATACCGTGAAAATACAAAAATAATGAGAATAAATGCAGGTAATGATAACAGGGTTGAACTTGAAGAAACACCACTACAAGCACACAATTAAGATTATATCAGAGCTGTGTGCTTTCTGTGCTTCTCTATGGTGCGGAATGCTGGAGAGTTACAGAGAAGGAAATGTCGAAATTGTCATCTTTTCACACAACTTGCCTAAGAAAAATTCACCGAATCTTTTGTCCGAATACCATCACTAACCAAGATCTGCTTACTCGGAGCAAGCAAGAGGACATGTACACCATCACTGCTGGCAGACGCTGGAGCTGGGTTGGCCATGGCCTCAGAAGAGACCCCGATGCCATCACAAGAACAGCTATGCTTTGGGCCCCTAAAGGAAAACGAAAGAGAGGCCGACCAAAAACAACCTGGCGGAGGACTGTGGAGGCTGAGATGCAAAGAATGAACCAGAGTTGTGGCACTGTACGAAGGATGGCCGCCCACCGAGCAAAGTGGAATCAATTTGTTGTTGCCCTACAAGACGCCACTAAGCATGATGGCCACTGACTGCATTGACGGTCGGCGGCAAAGGATCAAAGAAGAAGAAGAAAATGAAGACATGACATGCAGAGTTCTTCATGAAGGACAGCTTACAGAACCGTTTGGGATAAGAACGAGAGTACGAAAGGTATGCCTCTTGTCTCCATTTCTTTTCTTACTAGCAATAGACTGGGTTATGAGAACATCGACAAAACACCACGGAAATGGAATCCAGAGGACTCTGACTAAGCAGTTGGATTATCTGGATTTTGCTGATGACTTGGCTCTTATGTCCCATAACCGTAATCAGATGCAGGACAAATTGAAAACACTCGATGAGAGGTCACGGCAATTGAGTCTGAAAATACACCGCGAAAATACAATAATAATGAGAATAAATGCAGGTAATGATAACAGGGTTGAACTTGAAGAAACACCAATACAAGATGTAGAATCGTACACATATCTTGGCAGCAATATAGACAAAGTAGGAGGGACAGACAAGTGATATCAAAATAAGAATACAAAAAGCAAGAGGAGCTTTCATTGCATTGGGAAATATATTGAGATTAAGAGAAATCAGATCCAACACGAAAATACGAATTTTCAACTCAAATATGGCTCTGAAACATGGAGATCAACAAAGACAGCAAAAAAAAGCTAGAAACTTTTATAAATGAGTGCTTGCGTAGAATAGAGGGATTAAAATGGTATGACAAGGTTACCAACGTGGAACTGATGACAAGAACTAGACAAGTGCCAGTGGAACAAAAGATGAGAAGAAGACGATGGCGATGGATAGGACACACACTGTGGAAACCTGTTGATAGTATTACAAGGCAGTCCTTATTCTGGAACCCACAGGGCAAGAGAGGCAGAGGTAGACCAAGAAGCACATGGAGAAGAAAGCTGGAAAGAGAGATGAAAATGATGAGGAGAGCGTGGAAATAACTTGAGATGATGGCACGTGACAGGAGAACTTGGCATGTGTTTGTTGAAGACCTATGCTCCTTTGGGAGTGGAGGGTTATGAATGAATGAACTGCTTGTTACTGGATTATTTACAAAATTTACAGCTGTGACGCATTCACCGTTCATGGTCACTGTAATTATATTTGCAAAAACCCCTGCTAATACCTCTATCTTACTGATCCTTAGCCGCGGTCCCTACTCGAAATACTTTATAAATTATGGAATTCTATCTATCAACTACTCATTTAATCGCCATCTTCTTCGTTGTGTACCTGTAAAAGTCATTTCTGACCAACTTTTGTAGATGTCATACTGGATGGTAGAAGTTTGCAGTCATGGTGTAAGAATGACTCCGATTTAGGTGTGCTGGTGTTGCGTAGGTAAGTGGTGCAGGAAGATAATGTTAATATAGTTTCGCTGATGAGTGGCGATCAGCATAAGTCGGGCTTACGGATGGCCGACATGTGTGTGAATAAGTGACTTTTAACATACACGAATGTAAATGTGTTCTGGCATACCTAAATAGACTGCAATTACGCACCACAGTAAACATAAGAGTCATAGAACGTTGAAACTGCTGGTAACGTTTTTACACAGTTTATTACGCCACAGTCACGTAAACATCATGGTAACATAGGACGACACTTTATAGCAAATCATGGTGCATCAGATAAGTAAGTTCATTTCGTAGACGTACAGCAAAAATAGTCATCCAAACAAAAG
This sequence comes from Oreohelix idahoensis, assembly GCA_024509875.1. Classification (NCBI taxonomy): domain Eukaryota; kingdom Metazoa; phylum Mollusca; class Gastropoda; order Stylommatophora; family Oreohelicidae; genus Oreohelix; species Oreohelix idahoensis. The sequence goes on along the minus strand of JAMPIV010013712.1, from coordinate 257,945 downwards.
ACTGCGTACAGCGCAGCTCTCAATAGGCTGTAGAATGCAGTAAACTCATAGCATAAATCCATACAAATCGATATCCAAAGATTCAGCTACAGATGAATCTTAAATTCAAAGTACAAAGGCTACAAAACACAGAAGCTCGCGTTTTATAAATGGTTACATCCATAACTTTATAAGTGATGATGATCACTGGTCGCTTACACAGCGGCATACTATGACTTCTAATAACAAGGGACAAATCCATCAGAATAAGCATGAATCAAAATAACGGCCAGTACAATCCATGGCCTCTATAGTATCTCTTGGAAAACAATCCATAAATTCCTGGGAGAAAGAACATTCCCGACAATAATCTCTCTATCTTTACTTAAAAAAATAATCCTCTTCAATTATCAAATTCTCTTCGCAAAAGATATCCACTGGTACACACTAGCGGAAGGGATCACAACCATTCCCCAGCTCTGTCAGCAAACGTTCTCTCACGAAAAATCAACTGCTCAAAACAGCTCAGTATAAATTCATTCAAGCGCGAACTCGCAGCTTGAGATGTGAGCTGAATTCATCCGCCTTTCCCCCCAAACTAACTCCTAGAACATTCGACCAGAAAATTTATCGTATTTTTTTTTAAAAACTACTAACAACTAGTCAGTAGGGCTGTGTTCAAAAATTACTGAGCATACAGCCCCCCAACTAAGAGAAATCTCTCATCACTCAGAGCGTGTTTACTAGCGTATACAAAAATCCGACCCGTCCATACGAGTCTTTTAACACTTAACTCCCCTTAAATAAAATATGACTTAACAGACTACACCGACCCCCGGGGGAAAAAATGAAATAATCATTTTTTTGGAAAAAAATTACATCGAACAAAAAAAACATTGAGGTCTATGCAATCATAATATCTACATATAAGGATTACCCTATGTTAAGTCTTACTTACTACTTAGTCGTTCCCCTTCTACCGATTTCCTATGTTAAGTCATGTTAACAAAAAAGAACAAAAGAGTGGTAGAAGTAAGTGTAAAGTAAAATTAAGTATAGAAAGATAATGAGATAAGCATACAAAGATCAACAAATTCAAAGAAATATGAAGCATATCAAGTATAGACTATCTACGCCATCATAAGTGAAAAGTGAAAAGACCAGATGAGATACAAGAAGAATGAGCAGCAATGAAAGAAAGCAATGCAATAAGAATAACAAAAAAAAATAGACAATGATATATCATGATAAACAATAAGTTAAACAATGCATATTTATACCAGAAGACAAATAACTAGTTACCATTTAAAAATAACATAATGTGCATGATAACCAAGTTAATAAATTAATAAAATACCAATGATGAACTTATTATAGACATCAATTAATAATATCGCTATGCTTAGTCACCCCTAGCGCACAATCAAGAGCTGGGCAAAGAAAAAATACATCACAACCTCAGAAAAAACATTTTGCCAATGTACTAATATCACTATATATATAGTTACCCCTAGCGCACACTCAAGCGCTGGGCAAAGGGAAAAAAATACATCACAATGTCAGAAAAAAATACATTTTTTCTAGTCTTCATTTTGTTTTTGTCTTTTAAAATTGCTCAATACTCAAATGTATCGTAATGATCAGTTACGTAACAATAGTAGCATCATTAAAATTGTCATACATTCAACATTTATCAAAACACAGTAGTATAAGAGCAATATGGTAATGAGATGGTGCATTATCAGAACACAGTCATATAAAAATAATATGGTAATGAAATGGTGCCTAAAGATAAACCAACATACTATTTTAAAGAAGTTATATCATATCCTAATACAATAATATATAATATACTATACTATACTATACTATACTAATATATAATATTATCTACTATCCTCAAGAAGTCATATGCTAAGGAAAACTCTGTTCGAACATCCTGTGAGCACGAAGATACAAAAACATCTAGAGTGGTGTCAAACTGCCAACAGGCTTCACTGGAACATGAAATCTTGCACAATGCGACATATCCAACGGCTTGTAGAGTAATAGCCCAATCGATTAACATGGCAGCTCTAATTCTCATGGAAAAGCCGTTGCTGTGAAAAAACACAACTGAAATAACAGCGGTAAGATTTTATAAAAGGCAACAGTTAATTCTACATTAAACCTATCAACTGTGGCTATGTAAACTTCCGGCCCCTGTACTATGTTAATCAAACCTTCCTCCGTTACTCAAGAAAGGGTGACAGAGAAAGATGCACAGACCAACTTGGAATCAAGAATTAACAGGGTCATAAAAGTGTTCTACCAGAGTGCGTTAATGTATAATAAAGTCGTGGGTATATAAGTAACCCCTTAATCCAAAAGGGAATCTAGAAAATGACAGTCAAGCAGAACCATGTAAGCATCGAGACAGTATGTCTGCCATCATATTATTTTAACCTCGAATAGCTCGTATAGAAAAGTGAAAGGGCTGTAGCGAAATAGCATAACGAGTGGATCTTGAGCTCTTCAAGTCCTTATTCTGTATAGCTGTGAGGGCCTTTTGGTCGGTTTCTACTATGAAATGCGCGCCAAGAAGGAATCTCTGGAGTTTAAGAATCGCCCAGACCATAGCTAATAATTCATTTGCTTGGTTAGTCGTAAAATTGGAGAAGAAATGGCATTCTGGGGACCAGTGTACTATGTTAGGCGACCCCTTCTTCAATAGAGTAGAAAGAGGTGCAATGATCGATGACAGGTTTGGAATAAATCTTCCATAGAATTGGATTAGACCTAGGAGACTACGAACTTGTTTTTTGTCTAAGGAGTAGTGATGTTGAGGATTTTCGAGGTGTTATGGTTCTCCGTCTGTATAAGACCATGACCAACCCGGTGGCCCAAAAAAGAAATGTCACTGAACCCAACATAGGCTTTAGACGGTTTAGCCGTCAACTTGTGAGAGCGTAGTGTAGACAAAAGTTCAGAAAGACCTTTAAAGTGATCTTCCCAATAATCACTTAAAAGGCAAATATCGTCCAAGTACGCAATAACATCTGGACGATGTGAGAGAATTCGACGTATCATGCGTACAAAAGTGGCTGGGGCATTGACGAGGCTGAAAGGCATGAAGTTCCATTGGAACAAACCCCGAGGTGTAGAAAAGGCAGTAAGAGGTTTGGCGCGTTCAGTAAGAGGAACTTGCCAATATCCCTTGGACAAGTCGAGTTTAGTAAAAAAAGAGTGAATCAGAAAGCTTGATGAGCAGATCTTCCAACAAAGGCATTGGTTCTGCATCAAATTTAGTCACTTGGTTTAATTTACGATAGTCGACACAAAGACGTATGTTATTGTTTTTCTTCCGGACAATAACCATAGAAGAGGAGTATGCCGAAGTAGATGGTTCAATTATATTTAACTGTAGCATTTCATATAATTCTTTTTCGACTTGTGTTTGAAAATGTAATGGAATTGGGTAAGGTCGGACTCTAATAGTGTTATCGTCAGTGAGTATTATGTCATGTGTAATGAGCGATGTTTGACCAGGAATGTCAGTAAGGACGTCCTGAAAAGTTTGCAATAGAGAAGAGACTTGCTGCTGTCTTTCTGTAGATAACTGCGAAGAAATAGTTACATTTTCCCATGATTCTGTTGAATGAAGTGGGACAACAGGAAGAGGAAGATTTACATCGGAGAAGGTAGCCTCCTCCTCCTGAATAACCGATAGAGATGCACAGTGATCATGACGGACCGGAGGGTCGTATGTCGCCTGAAAAACAGACTGTAGGTAGTCTGGACGTTCGTGAAATTCTTTCAGCATATTAATATGATAGGTTTTATGCTTCCCGTCAACATCGACGACATAGTCGACATCAGAAATTCTTGAGATAACAGTATAAGGACCTTTCCATGAAATAAGAAGTCGATTGTCTCTACGAGGGAGTAATACAAATGCCTCGTCACCAGGATAGAGTTGTCGCAAACACCTTGTTACGGTGGGATATATTAGAGGATCATGCATGTATACGTGAATGATAGCAGGTGTTCATTCAGGACATTATGGTCACTCACATAACAAAGCCGGTAGGTGAACAGGTCCACGGGAAAACATGGTTGACATTTAATACATAAAGTCACTTCACAATAGTATCCATCAACACATCAAAAGTACATAGCAATGGATAAGCGTAGTAGATTATCCCTCGTCCGTCAATAAGTTTCAAACGTTAGACATCTTTACGTGGCATATAATATAATAATGATACACTACTCTCATCTCCACTCAATCCTGGCCGTTGTACTAAAGGTTCGGGCAATCCACGAAAACCAAAGTAATGCGGCAGAAGAAATCAGGGCAACCCAAATATTAGTTGCCTCATATCTCAAAGTTACACTTGTAGTAAATTATGGTATGAACTTCTAGATAAGTTCGTGAACCATCTTACACATAACGTGGCGGCCTCATAAAAATCAATAATCAAAGACCGAAGCCCCATTAATTAACACACTGAACCCCACGACATGTGACCGAAACGTCACTAGTTGACCGTCGCTCAACACGGGTGAACGCATCGCTCACCACGGGTGGACGCTTCGTGCAAACCGTAGTTTGACTACAGGCTAACACAATTCCTCACATAAAAATGGAAATGTGCTAGCGTGTAGTAACATGTCACACTATTTTATCTGCATCTCAAATCTATCCTTAACATATCACCCCTTCGCGGTGTAAAAAAAACAAATTATTTGGTTTTTTTTCAATTCAAATATTTCCTATGCGGAAATCTCGGCCAAAATTGATCATATCACAAATATTGAGCCATATCAAAAATAATCTAGTCGCAGTCAGTCTGCATAATGTAACTTATCATTACATAACATGCTAGATGAATTTGTCATCAGTCATAAACAGTCATATGACAATAAGTAACAAATCATATACAGTCGATATTCCAATGATGTAACAAAAGAATACATAAATGTATGATCATGTGAGTTTACAATAACCATATAAAAAAATAGCATGCATATATGAAAATGGTATGAGATATATAAAATAAATAAAAACAAAAAATCCAAATCAAAAATTCAAAAATGCATGAATAATAATTTTTAAAAAAATAATTTAGAAGGTTATATCTCCAAGTAACAATGCTGTCAAAAATCTTAAATTAAGCTTAAACGCAATTCACGCATGATATGAATCAAATAAGATATGAAACAATGCGATATGAAATTAATGTAACTAAAGTACATGAATATCTCACAAAAAGAGAAAGAAGAGAAAAAAAATAGTACAAGAACGCAAGGATAACTAATTAACACAATTATTACATTACTTAATTATTCTGCTCTAAGTACCTTTGTACGTTGTGGCAAGACAAGTAATGTCCAAAACAAACTTGCAATAATACAATCATACTCCAAACTATCCGTGTTAGGAGTAGATTTCTGGTACGGTATTAATATAGCAATCTTAATTAATGTGAATGTGCCTTCCAGAATAATAACATGATGTTTTAGTTGGAAATTGTTCATGTCTGTAAGTAGTATAACACTGTTCAATGTGCCACTGGTTAAAGTGAATAATGATTATCTCAAAGTCGTTTAAATCACAAATGTTAATATGAATGATTTGGAAATCAACTTAGTGTTCGTGTACTCATCGCACGTTTTCATAATGACTACTAGTGGGTAAACACCATGGCTTCACACATGTATAATATAAAGTCAATTAACTAAATGAATATGAATTTTCAGGTTCGAGCTGTAGGCATCTCGATAAAGCATCTGCGACCACATTTGCAGACCCTGGTATTGCCTCGATTTCATACTGAAAAGGTTGAAGCAGGATGGCGAACCGGGCTAGCTTTGGGTTCTTGTGATTCGCCTTCTTCAATGAGGAAAGGGATTTCTGGTCCGACTGTATGATGAAAGGGGCGCCCAACAAATACCGCTCCAGCTTGACTACCGACCAGATAACAGCAAGCAGCTCCCTTTCTATAACTGGGTACTTCCTTTCTGCATCATTGAGCTTTCTGGATATGTAGAGGGTTGGATGTAATCTTCCCTCGAACTCTTGCATCAGTGATGCGCCGATACCTTTTGAACTAGCATCTGTGCGGAGATAATAAGTCAGATTTGTATCTGGTAACCTCAAAATAGGTGGTACAGAAAAAATATTTTGAACATAATTTAACGCAGCCTGGCACTCTGGTGTCCAGTGCACGTGGTTCGGTAAGCCTTTTTTAAGCAAGGCAGAGAGGTATGCAGTGATTAAAGACAAGTTCGGTATAAATTTACTATAATACTGAATCAAGCCAAGAAGACTACGAACTTGCTTCTTAGTAGTGGGCACAGATAATTTTAGGATTTTGGAAACATTCTGTGGCACGGTCTGAAAAAGCCGTGACCCACCTTATGTCCCAAGAATGAAATTTCCTCAAAGGCAATAAAGATCTTTGAGGGTTTGGCTGTTAGGTGATGGAGACGTAAAGTGTCCAGAAGAGAATGTAAACCTAAGAAGTGCTCCTCCCAAGTGGAACTGAATAGACAGATGTCGTCTATATATGTGATTATATCGGACCGATGAGAGAGAATTTTTCTCATCATACGGACAAACGTTGCAAGGGCGTTCATAAGTCCGAATGGCATTACGTTCCACTGATAAAGACCCTGTTGTGTAGCAAAGGCAGTGAGTGGTTTAGCTCTGTCAGTCAAGGGAACTTGCCAGTATCCCTTGGTAAGGTCAATTTTAGTAAAGAAAAGAGACTTGGCGAGACGAGACAAAAGATTTTCAAGTAGGGGTAAGGGTTCAGCATCGAAGACTGTGATGTTATTCAGCTTCCGGTAATCTACACACAATCTGATATTTTTGTCTTTCTTACGAACGATGACCATAGGTGATGAGTAAGGGGCATTGGAAGGTTCTATAATTCCTAAATTAAGCATTTGTTTTAATTCTTCTTCAACCTGGTGCTGGTAGTGAATAGGGACAGGATAGGGGCGTAGACGGATTGGTCGATCATCTGTAAGGACGATGTCATGCGAAATAACTGTTGTACGACCTGGGATGTCTGTGAGGACATCTGGAAAAGATTCTAGAAGACTAGAGACTTGGGAATGTTGTTCAGAAGACAAAGCTGGACAAATAGCGACATCCTTCCATGTCTCAGTCGATTGAAGAGGAAAGACAGGTAAGTTCATGGGAATATCCGGAAAAGAGGATTCTTCCTCCTGAATTACCGATAGCGCCGAGTAGTGAGTAGCAGGCCTAAGGTGCTCATCAACTGCTTGAAAGATGGCTTGAAGATGTTCCGGTCTAGTGTGGAATTCTTTAAGCATGTTTATGTGAAAGGTCTTCCTTTTCCCTTTTATATCTAAGATGTAGTCAACATCAGAAATGCGTGACAACACTTTATATGGGCCATTCCAAGCAATTAAAAGTCTATTTTCATTCCTTGGAAGCAATACAAAAGCTTCATCGCCAGGTAATAGTTGACGTAATCGTCTATTACGATTTTAGAACTGTCGTGATCTTGCTTTAGCAGCCTCTGAAGAAGCTGTAGCCAGTTGGCAGGCATCTATAATGTTACGCCGGAGGTTAACGACGTATTCATACGATGACTGGATGTCCTGAGTCATCTCTGAGTCTATGAAGCTCAAAAGGCGAAAAACCGGTCTGTTCATTTGCTACCTCACGGTATGCGAACAGTACGGCGAGTAGAACCCTGTCCCAATCTTGAGGATATTTCACTGTAACCTTTCCTAATAACTGCTTTAAAGTCCGGTTAAGACGTTCCACCATGCCATTGCTCATCGCATGGTAAACACTACTGAGAGACCTGTCGATATTGAGGCGTTTCATAACAGCAGTCATAGTGTCAGATACAAATTGGGTACCTCGATCTGAAAGAAGTTTTCGGGGAAAACCAAGTCTAGAAAAAATCAAGAAGAGGGCATCAGCAACGTCATTAGTGGTGATGTTCTTAAGAGGAATGGCCTCGGGCCATCGAGTGCACATGTCGATACATGTGAGCACATACCTGTGTCCTCTAGCGGACATAACAGGTAAAGGACCGATAATATCAACGGCCATTTTCTCAAAGGGGCGTACAGGTATATCACACGCCTGAATTGGGGCCGTATGATAGGCTCCTCTTGATTTTACCTCTTGACAAATAACGCAAGAGCGACAATATATGGAGGTGTCTCTGGAAATTCCCGGCCAAAAGAAAGAGGACAAAACTCGGGAACGCGTCCTAGAGTAGCCCATATGGCCAGCACAGTGAGAATCATGTGCATGTTGTAAAATGTACAGACGAAGTTTTTGGGGAACCATTACGTGATGTCTGATTAAAGTTGAATCTTTAAAATTCCTAACCAATACATCATTTTTAAGTGTGTACCACTGTTTTGGTGACAAACTATCTTCAACGTAATCATTATCTTAAACTAATCTAAAGAATTTCTTCAAAGAGTTGTCTTCTCTTTGAAGTTTGATAAAGGATTGTTTGTCTATATCAGAGTGAACGTGAAAATTGTCCTGAGTTTCAGGATCGGTATCATCATTTTCCTTTGGTGCCTTGGCCTGGGCACGCGTAGTAACTGCAGCAGCAGTTGATAAATTTTGACGTTCCCATTGATCAATTTGTTCGGGTGAGCAATCATTGCTGCCGTGTGTCCGGCCAAGTGTGACATCCGCTATTGGACTTCTTAACAAACACACTTTAACCTTGCCTGTAAAAAATGGTGAATGAATATCCACCACGGCTGTGGGATAAAATTCCACTGTCCCGCCAAAAGTTACACATTTAACAAAGTCACCCGTTGCATGAGACGGATGTACTAATGACTGTCTCACCCCGACAGTCATGCAACCAGAATCACGGAGTACTGTAACTTGAGTGCCATTCAATAAGCCTCTATAAAGCTGTAGTACCCCTGTGCCATCATGTGCTGATGAAGCAGTAACTGCTGGGAGCGGATGACCACATTTTAACAAGGAAGTCACATTAGACTGGAATAGAGTTTGGCAATCTGGACACTGTGAAGCAGTATCAAAGTCAAACGAACAACATGAAGCTGAAGGATTAACAACATTGTTGTCCTGCGCGTTCTCAGGTGTAGCAGCAGTGTGTGCTGAGTTGGCATGGTAGTTCGAATATGCATTTTTTCTAGAGCGTGATCTATGTCTCTGATTGTAAAAAAGAGTTATTTTGACTCCTGTCATTATTTCCTTGGTTCCTATTGTTGTTTCCTTGATTTATATAGTCTTGTGACCTATTACGATGTGAGAAATTTTGGTTATTGGGTTCCCAGTTATTCCAATTCTTATTATAGTTACCAAAATTATCCTTCCTTCCCTCTCCTGAGTTTTGTTGGAAATTACCTCTGTTTTGGGGTGAATAGTTCCTATATGGTTGTCTACCTCTATATGATTGTGAGTTATTGAATTTACTTGGTTTGAAATTCCCATCAAAACTGTGGGATCTTTGTCTATAATTGTTGTGGTTCCAAGTTTTAGCTGCGGCAACAGGTAAAGCTTCCTTAATATGGTTGTTACTGACACAAACTCCCGGATGTGCATTACAATATTGCCTACATAATTCCTCCATTGAACTCAAACTCGACGGCTTCCTTTCCTGTAGATATTCTCGCAGTGGTCTGCTTACAGAAGACAAGACTTTGTCTCGCAATAACAAGTCCTTAAGGCCCTCATAATTCTCTTCAATGCCGGAAAGCTGTATCCATCTATTAAATGTTAGTCGAGTTGCAGCTGCAAACTGTGTAAAATCTTTACCAGTTTCAGGAATCATTTGTTTGAACTTCATACGATAACCTTCCGCGTCTAACTGATGAAGTTTTAATAATAATATTTTAGCAGCATCATAATTGCGTCTATTCGGCCCGTCCAATTAGCACAGAGCCGTTAAGGATTCACCAGTCATTAAATCCATTAATCTTGTACACCAATGAGACCTATCAAGATTATTTTCTTCACAAACATTTTCATAGCGTTGTAAGAAGGACGAAATGTCGTCTATTTCTGGCTTAAACACAGGCAAACGAAATTTAACAAACCCGCTATCGTGGTTGCTAGAGGAACCTCTATGTTCAGAGTCATCATTTTGTCTACTCTGATGTTGCACTTTTTGTTCTTCAATACGTAAAGTCGCCATTTTTTCTTCATGTGCAAGTTTTGCTGCTTCAGCTGCTTGTTGCAACTTTTTCTCCTCTACCTGTAATTGCTGTTCTGCAATCCTTTTGTTCTCTTCTGTAAGTAGCTCTGCTTTTCTGAGCTCTCGCTCCTCATACCGTGCATCTCTTTGTCTTTTATTTTCAAGGGCTTCTTGATTTTCTTTAGCATTGAATTCCGCTTTGGCAAAGTCCATTAATTCCTTCGCTTTGTAACCATATTCTTGGCCCATAGTAATAAATTCCTGATACTCCATTATTTACTTCTTCAGTATCTTACTATCAATATTATATATTATGTAATAAATGTATCTCGATTAGTCCGTCAATACTAATTCACTAACTTTGTGCTTTGCAATATTATCAATGCAAATAGATTCTTAATATTACTAATCAATAACAAAATAGTATAGTATGACAGATCAACAGTAGTAAAGATACGAGGGAAACGAGAAAGAGAGGAGAAAAAATGTAATGTACAAGAATAGAATTGATGGAACTAAACAAAAATACAAGTACAAGTGATCAAGACAATGTAATAATAGCAGCAAGTAAACGAAAAAGAATGCAAATGGGAAACTAAGGAGAAATAACAAATAGAACAGACTTACTGCTTAAAACAAAACAAAAAACAGGACAGGACCTGTAACAATATATATATATATATATATATATATATATATATATATATATATATATATATATATATATATATATATATATATATATATATATATGTATGTATATGTAAACAAGTGATAGAAGGTTAGACTAGCATTACGAACAGAATGGTTGTCAACTAAGGAGAAGAAAACAAAACCAACACACTACAAAAACTGACAACTAAAAAGACAGGGCAGCACAGCTAAACCAATTATATCACACTAAACAAGCAGTGAACCAAACGTCGGTGAGTAAACTCAGGCCGGAAATTTCACTGCTTGAGAAATGTAAGCAAAACCTATAGAAATATCTGCTCAGCGGTCATTTTTACAATGACATGTGTCGCTAACAACAGATTTGTACAAAGACATAGAACAAGAAAACGAATAACACAGATGTAACAAAAAGGCTTACACCACGGCAAAGATACAAGAGTGTATTAACAGGCACTTATCTTATCGTAATCCGATCAGATGCAAGTCCGGAAAAAGGTGTCATTTTTGGAAAACGCTGTCCCTCAATACAAGTGAAGCACGGATAAAATGTGAATAGTACACGGTCTCAATCCGATGGGCATCATGAACTGTGTAGATCTTGAAACGTTGTGTTGACTTGCTACAAAATAACTTGACATCGCCGTGGCAGGACTTGAAACTTGAAAGAATCTTATAAACGTTGTGATGTAGACTGGAACACGAAATAAACTTGGAAACTGGTTGGCTTGAAATTGTAATCTTGAACGTTACAGCGAACAATAGGACATTGAAACTGGAACATTGGATATGCGCAGTGGCAAAGTTCGTTATCCAACTGGACCCGCTGGCAATGACTGAGTTCATGAGGTGGTGTGTTTACAATACCACGCTAAACAGAGGTGACGATCGAATATACAGATTAAATGGCAGCTGTAGATTTGCAAAGTACGAAGGTATACTTGCTTATGTGAATGTGAAAACCATGCCCTGATGAAAGTATCGATCCAAAACCATACTGGCCCACCAAATTATATGGTTTTACGGTGGGATATATTAGAGGATCATGCATGTATACGCGAATGATAGCAGGTGTTCATTCAGGACATTATGGTCAGTACACATAACAAAGCCGGTAGGTGAACAGGTCCACGGGAAAACATGGTTGACATTTAATACATAAAGTCACTTCACAATAGTATCCATCAACACATCAAAAGTACATAGCAATGGATAAGCGTAGTAGATTATCCCTCGTCCGTCAATAAGTTTCAAACGTTAGACATCTTTACGTGGTATATAATATAATAATGATACACTACTCTCATCTCCACTCAATCCTGGCCGTTGTACTAAAGGTTCGGGCAATCCACGAAAACCAAAGTAATGCGGCAGAAGAAATCAGGGCAACCCAAATATTAGTTGCCTCATATCTCAAAGTTACACTTGTAGTAAATTATGGTATGAACTTCTAGATAAGTTCGTGAACCATCTTACACATAACGTGGCGGCCTCATAAAAATCAATAATGCCACAATGGATATATTCATATCACGCTCCATTATCCCGGAGCTCGAAAAATTACATCTCTCTTGGACGCAAACACAAAGACCGAAGCCCCATTAATTAACACACTGAACCCCACGACATGTGACCGAAACGTCACTAGTTGACCGTCGCTCAACACGGGTGAACGCATCGCTCACCACGGGTGGACGCTTCGTGCAAACCGTAGTTTGACTACAGGCTAACACAATTCCTCACATAAAAATGGAAATGTGCTAGCGTGTAGTAACATGTCACACTATTTTATCTGCATCTCAAATCTATCCTTAACACACCTGTATCTATTTGCGAAGAGCCTCGCCTTCGCCTTAGCAGACTCAGATGCAGATATAGCTAACCTACATGAATCGATAATTTTCTGTCTCAGAGAAATGACATATTCGTAGGAAGATTGAGTGTCATCGTTGATATCATCAGCAGTTATTAGGTCGTGAAGCAACGACATGGGACCGCGAGGTTGTGCACCAAAGACGAGCTCGAACAGTGAAAACCCCGTACGCTCATTTGGCACTTCTCTATACGCGAGTCCCCTCAGTTATCTTCCCAAGTAAATTCTTAAGCGTTCTATTTTTACGCTCGACTAACCCGTTTGACATAGGGTGAAAAACACTGCTTCGAGACCTTTCAATGCGGAGCAGGGCCATCACCTCAGCCATCAAGTCTGATACCAATTGTGTGCCATGATCTGATAAGATTTGTTTGAGAAACCCTAGACGTGAGAATATTAGCCAAAGAGCATCTGCAACATCAGCAGTAGAAATGCTCTTGAGAGGTATAGCTTCTGGCCAACGTGTACACATGTCAATACATGTAAGAATGTACTGATGTCCTCTGGCATACTTGATTTTAATAGGACCAATAATGTCAATTGCCATTTTCTGGAAAGGACGAATAGGGATATCTGCAGCTTGGATAGGTGCTGCATGGCGTGGACCTCGTGACTTAACCTCCTGACATAACTTGCAGGAGCGACAATAAATAGTTATATCTCTATTTACGCCCGGCCAAAAGAAGGAAGAAAGAAAACCAATATTTAAGATTTGTGTCATAATTTGCGTTATCTTGTTTAACTAGGAGAAAATTTTTTTTGCAATGATGTATCATTTTGCTGAAGTTTGATAAAAGATTCTCATGAAATCATGGAGTGAGCATCCTGATTATGTACTTCGTTAATTTCAGCAGATGGAGTCTGTAAAAGATTTTGAGCTTGTGCTCTAGTAGTGACTGCATAAGCAGCCTGAATGTTTTGCTCTTCCCAGATAGCAATCTGTTGAGGGGTACACTCTTTAATTCCATGTATACGTCCGACGATAAGGTCTGTAATAGGATTCGGGAGCATACATGCGTGGACATGTCCCGTAAAAAAGGGAGTGGCTATGTGGATGATAGCAAAAGGAAAAGTTTCAACTGTCCCCCCAAATGTCACACATTTCATTACATCCCCAGTGGCGCAGGAAGGATGTATCAGAGACTGCTTAACCCCAACAGTTGTGCATCCAGAATCAAAGAGAACTGAGACTGGATTGTTATTTACAAACCCCTTATGTAGAGTAAGAGACCTTCTTCCGTCATGCGCAGGTATGGCAGGAAGAGTGGGTAGAGGATGACCGCAACTCAAGGTAGTTATAGCTGTAGGTTGGAACAAAGTTGTGTACTCCGGGCACTGAGATGCTCTCTCGAAATCAAAAGCAGAGCAAGCAGTAGCATTAGAGACACTATTATTATTGTTACTTTGATCATTAACAACCTGGGGCTCTTGTTGAGCAGAGTTAGCATGGCGGTGCGTACTATTATTTGGAGATCTACCGTCATATCGCGATCTATCGCGACTATTATCCCTATTGGAAGCATTGTTATTTGCTCTATTGAAACTATTGTTCTGATTTGAACCCCAGTTAGCATTGTCGCTTTTACTATTTCCCCTTTGATCAAAACATCTATTCGATGGATTTTGTTGTCTCCGAGAAAAGTTATTGTAAGGTTGATAATCTCTACTGTAGTTACCCCTTCCAAAATTTCCATAATTGTTGGAACCAAAATGTTGAGGACCGTTAAATTGTCTCCAGTTCGTTGAAGAAGGAGAATCACTACGTGATGGACCCCCTTCGTTCTGTCCAAAATTACGATTATCTCTCCTATCAAAATTGCGCTCAGCACTTAGAGATCTACGGCGCAAATTAGGACCATATGGTATTGCCGAAGCCACGGGTAAACCTTCTCTGACTTGAGAGTGGCTCACAGTCACATTTGAGTGTGCCGTGACGTATTGGCAACAGTATTGTTTCATATCTTTCAAGTTTGTAGGCTTTCGCTCATGTAAAAAGGAAAGAAAAGACTCATTAACTGATGACATGACTTTGTCACGAAGCAATAAGTCCATAAGGGCTTCATATGTGTGTTCAGTTTTTGAAAGTTCAATCCAACGTGAGAACGTAAGACGTATATTTGCTATGAACTCTGAAAAATCTACCCCAGTCTCTGGTAACAGAGTCTTAAAGAGCAGACGATAACCGTCTTCATTAAGTTGGTATTTCTTTAATAAGGCAGCCCTATCAATACCATAGTTATTCTTGTCAGGCCCCTCCAACCTACTCACAACATGCATTGCATCAACCGTAAGTAGTTCTAAAAGTCGTGCACAATATTCTGACTTGTCTATTTTCTGAGATTCACATGTAAGTTCGAATCTAGGTAAAATGATATATCGTCAGAGGTAGGATTAAATTTAGGCAATCTGGGTTTATAAGAATGATTATTTGTCTTATGAGCAGTATTTTGAGTGTCTGAAGTATTATGAGTATTAATATCATTCATTACCTTGATTTTTTCCAGCTCCATGGATAACAACTTTTGCTCATGGAGTCTAATGTTTTCTTCAGCTTGCATCTGCAGCTTCTTCTCCTCCATTTGCATTTGCATTTGCTGTTGAATTTTTCTCTTTTCAGCCTCTAATTTTTGTTTTTCAGCCTCCATTTTCTGTTTTTCCATTTCCATTTGCTGTTGAATTTTTCTATCTTCAGCCTCTAATTTTTGTTTTTTAATTTCCAGTTGAGGTTTTCTCTCCTCAAACTTTTGAGCCTTATCATATTCCACACGTGCGAATTCTTCTAATTTCTCCGTAGTCATACCAAGGGATTTCCCTTTTTAATGAAATAATTGAAACTAGACATTATGTCTAATTATATGAGATAGATAACACTGACTAACAAAAAAAAACTTTTTTTTCTTTCTCTAACATTTCTATGTTTTTCTGGTCAATTTTAATGCGCTGTTTTTAAATCTGCAAACCGTTTTTCTCTATCAGGTCGGGATATCTAGAAATACGGAATTGAAGTTTTTTAACAACGCATACAGTATTACAACATCATTCGTACAAGAAGTATAACAGTTATGTAGGCTTGAATTTCTTTGCAGTCGACTTTCGTCGGTGAATGGCATGTGGTACATCGCGATGAAGCATCCAACAATAATCGGCAAGCATGGTCACACTCCACCATCCTTGATAACGTGACTCCATTACGGCGATATCTTGATGGAATCGTTCTCCATGTTCATCGCTGAATTCGCCAAGGTTGTCAGGGAAAAAGTCAAGATGCGAATCGAGCAAAGGGATTTTGAGGGACATGATACAGCCCATAATTCTGTATGCATCTATGCACTGCTTAACAATATGCAACATAGTTGACAGATTTGTGATTTTCCAGAAAGTTATCGACGATCGATTTGAATGCCATCCATGCGCGAAGTTCACTACCATGTAACAAGTTCTCGAATTGTTTGTCTGCAATAACTTTCCTAATCTGAGGTCCTACCAAGATACCTTCCTTTATCTTTGCATCGCTAACTTGCGGAAACTTTTCTCGAAGATAAGTGAAAGCTTTGCTCGTTTTATCTAACGCTTTTACAAAATTCTTCATGAGCCCCAACTTTATATGTAACAGTGGTAAAATGAAGCTGTCTTTGTAAACTAATGGCTCGCGTATTACATTTTTATGCCCGAGCTGCATACGATCCCGGATAGGCCACACCTTTCTTGCATAATGTTCCTGTCTGTTGCGGCTGTCCCATTCACATCGGAAGCAACAAAATTTAGTATACCCAGTCTGCATGCCCGTGAGAATTGCAATGACCTTTAGGTCTCCACAAATCCGCCATTGGTAGTCATTGTACTTTATTTTTTCCAAACGTATAGCCATATTGTCATAAGTTTCTTTCATATGAACAGAGTAGGCGACTGGAATTGATGAAAAAAAATTTCTGTTATGCAATAACATGGCTTTTAGACTAGTCTTGGAAGAATCGATGAAAAATCGCCATTCGTTGACTATGTGCTCATGACCGTTTACATCTTTGCAATAGCAAATGTCATCACCCATCTCAAAGTATTGAACAAGTTCTCTGTGTCTATGACGAAATTTAGATATCGGAGTATTGGGCGCTAAAAGATTTCATTCTTTGAGTCGCGAACCGAGTAATTCCGCTTGTCCTTTGGTAAGAGCGAGATCACGTATTAGATCTGAAAGTTCTGAATGGTTAATTAAGTAAACACCATCATTCACCGGTATGTAATCTGAGTCAGAATTAGTTTCTAAAGCAGGTAAACTATCACTTTCTGATGGTTCATTCCCGTCCAACGGATATTGTTCTGGTGGTACTTGGATCGGACACGTGATTGGATCATGAGGCACTGGTTTCGAAACCGATTCAATATTTGGATAAACCACAGACTTTCTAGTTTTAAAAGTGAAACCATGGATATTTGTCAAGCAGAAGTAACAATCAGTAGTAGTTCCGATTTGTATGTTCACGCCATATTACTGGCACTCCAAAAGGCATCGACTTATGCTTCGGCGATTTTCGTAACCAACCTGCCAATGTATCGAACAAACTGCATTTGGCTTCCAAGATTTATTTGCATCATCAACTTTCGAATCGAAATAAAGTTCATATGCTTTCTTTAGTAATGGTGTAAAGTTTTTCTGGTCAACACGATTGGTAAAATATCCGCACACGTAACAGAACAGATCAGCCGAATTTCTACAACTTCTAGAAGCCATATTTTGCTCAGAATTATTTCAAAATACAGTAACTATTTGAAAAATCACGTAACATATGTCATGCATCTTTTAGCAGTATAAAAAGTAGAATTATGTTGCTTTTTATTAATTTTTAATAAGCTATATAGTAAAAATGAAACGGAGCAAATACCGGTTTCCCAAAAATATATTTATTCACAAATATCTTAAGAACCCGACGTGATAGAGATAAACGGATTTCAGATTTGAAATCAGCGCAAGAAACTGACCTAAGAACACTTATTCTTATATAAGAAAGAAAAATGTTGTTTGTCAGTGTAACCTGTAAATATATTGGAGAAACTCACTTTATCCCAACTCAGTGGGTGACAAGTCCCTGCTCAAGAACTTGTACAATTACCTTTAACTATTAATAGTGTAGTTAATTATCTATAAATTATACATTATAATATTGATAGTGCATGACAAAATAGAGAATACAAACAAGAGTGACAACGACAAGATATAAAGCTTAAATGACCACGTTCGCAGGAATCAACTAAAGTAAGAAAGCAGAAATAAAGAAAAAATATTGCAAAGCTTGCAATGACAGCTGCGAATAGAATGACAAGACAAGCGACAGCACAGTGTATAAACGAAAAATTTGTATATAATTCAAAGATAGTAAGAGGAGGAAGACACTCACAAACAATTTAATCAAACACCAAGGTACTGAGAAAAAATATAACGACAACAACACTGAGACGTTTCGTCACACCTAAACACTGATATCACAGATTACAAAACACAGTGGACTGAAATACGTCAGCAAAAAATTCGCTGGATATTTCCACTGTGGGAAATCTGCAAGAATGTCCCTACAGAACGATTACGTAGACCCTCGGTGAAGTGGGATATATCCTACCGTAAGTCTCCACCCAACCAAACCCGCTTAAACAAGAAACATATAACATGGAACACGTGAAAGAATAATATTGTAAGCTCAGAGGAAGGCTGGATCACATAGGACAGTGGTACAGTTTACAATACAAACAACCACTTATCTTTTGCAAAAGGAAAAAATCCCGGCCTCTGCAACAACAGAGCAATGATGTACATAGTTAACACAGTCTGAAGAAATCTAATGGTGATCGATACTGGAACTCCAAGGTGATAGGGGCTTTCAAACGTAATTCCTAACATCTGGTGCTGACATCCTAAGTTGGCGCACGAGAAGAAGGACTGGAACACTGCAATTCTTGACTTGAATAACTTGTGCACAAAAGACAACACTGTCAACACTGTAAATCCAGTTGAATTTCTGCTAGATGGTATAATACCCCATGCAACTGGCTCACCACTTCTGTTGCGTAGGTAAGTGGTGCAGGAAGATAATGTTAATATAGTTTCGCTGATGAGTGGCGATCAGCATAAGTCGGGCTTACGGATGGCCGACATGTGTGTGAATAAGTGACTGTCAACATACACAAATATAAATGGGTTCTGGCATACCTAAATAGACTGCAATTACGCACCACAGTAAATATAAGATTCATAGAACGTTGAAACGACTGGTAACGTTTTCACACAGTTTATTACGCCACAGTCACGTAAACATCATGGTAACATAGGACGACACTTCATAGCAAATCATGGTGCATCAGATAAGTAAGTTCATTTCGTAGACGTACAGCAAAAATAGTCATCCAAACAAAAGACTGCGTACAACGCAGCTCTCAATAGGCTGTAGAATGCAGTAAACTCATAGCATAAATCCATACAAATCGATATCCAAAGATTCAGCTACAGGTGAATCTTAAATTCAAAGTACAAAAGCTGCAAAACACAGCAGCTCACGTTTCATAAAGGTTTACATCCATAACTTTATAAGTGATGATGATCACTGGTCGCTTACACAGCGGCATACTATGACTTCTAATAACAAGGGAAAATCCATCAGAATAAGCATGAATCAAAATACCGGCCAGTACAATCCATGACCTCTATAGTATCTCTTGGAAAACAATTCATAAACTCCTGGGAGAAAGAACATTCCCGACAATAATCTCTCTATCTTTACTTAAAAAAATAATCCTCTTCAATTATCAAATTCCCTTCGCAAAAGATATCCACTGGTACACACTAGCGGAATGGATCACAACCATTCCCCAGCTCTGCCAGCAAACGTTCTCTCACGAAAAATCAACTGCTCAAAACAGCTCAGTACAAATTCATTCAAGCGCGAACTCGCAGCTTGAGATGTGAGCTGAATTCATCCGCCTTTCCCCCCAAACTAACTCCTAGAACATTCGACCAGAAAAATTATCATATTTTTTTTAAAAACAACTAACAGCTAATCAGTAGGGCTGTGTTCAAAAACTACTGAGCATACAGCCCCCCAACTAAGAGAAATCCCTCATCACTCAGAGCGTGTTTACTAGCGTGTACAAAAATCCGACCCGTCTATACGAGTCTTTTATTACTTAACTCCCCTTAATTAAAATATGACTTTACAGCTGGGTACGCGAATATTAATTAAATGAATGACGATCAGGCAATAAATGCAATGCGAACAGTGGCACGTTAAAAGAACAAGGCCTGTGCCAAGTAAAGCATTCAGGAACTCTTGAGTTAAAAGTTAATACAGTTTATTGACGAATACGTTTGTCAAGACAAGACATCCGGCATTGACGTTTGACATTTCAATCAACATGATGAGAGGTAAAATATATTCTCAATGATCAAATCAGATAGTCCCATGAAAGTCCTATTAAGTAACTTATAGCTGGATATCCTTGGTTAATGCAACAAGGTTAATCCTTTAACCGTTGACCTCTCAAGGGCAGAGACAATTGTTATGATCCAAAAGTTAATATGCATTATCAATATTTCACCTTTTACATGGCCTCGTAAATAAGAAAACATGGAATCTCTGAACATCATTGTTTGAGACGTTCTTGCGCATATAAATATTTAAGTTCTGGCCTTTAGTTGACCTCTCCGTATAGGCCGTAATCCGTATTGACGGTGAATAAATAATTTATCTTTGTAGTTACGTTTCTGTAAAAACTTACTTACTTAGTCGTTCCCCTTCTACCGTGAGGTGTAGAGGTTTGGAAGAGAGAGCGCCAGACCATTCCATCAGCTGTCTTCTTCCTGGCCTGGTTCCACTCCAGTCCTCGGTCCTTCAAAGATTGTCCAATGTTGTCCTCCCAGCGGACTCTGGGTCGTCCTGGAGGTCTGGATCCCTGGCTCTTTGTTTCCCATGCTTGTCGTGGTAGCCGATCTTCTCCCATTCTGCAGACATGGCCAAACCATCCCAGTTGGGACTGTTCTATTTGGGTCTGCAGCGGATGGGATTTTAGGCCTTGACGGATCGTCTGGTTGCGGACCATGTCTCTTCTTGTTACTTCAACCACTTTCCTCAGATACCTCACCTCCGAGGTTTGGATCTGGCTTTTGTGGGTTGTAGTCATTGCCCACGACTCGCATCCATATGTCAAGACTGGGACATAGGTGGAGCGGTATACAGCCATCTTCGTTTTCTTACCAACCTCTTTCTTGCTGAGGAATCCACGATTTATGGCCTGAAAAAGTCTCCCAGCCGCTGCTTTTCGAGTGGCCAACTCTTCTTTGATGCCTCCCTTTCGGTCTATAATAGCTCCGAGATATTTAAAGTGGTCGACCTGTTCCTTCTGTAAAAACAATCTCTTTAAAATATAGGCTGGCTTTCAATGACTTTACTTCATCGTTGATCAATTTCAGTACAATCAAATTGAAGGTGCTGACTAGATTCCAACGTGCTTTAAAAAGGGCATAAATATATATTTCTTCAATTTACTTCAACGAAAAGACTTACGGTGAGAACCAACGGTTATAGCTTCTACTTAGAAGGCCGTGTCACATAGTAATCATTTGAAGTCTACACACAACATGGGGCTAAAATAAACAGACACAATGTCTGACTTTCATACCAACCTTTTTCCTTCAAGTTACGACGTCATCTGACGATTAGCAACAAACCGCGCAAAATTTCCCAATACCAAAAATGTGCGCTCCCGTGCACAATGAATTAAATTACAAATATATCATTACCATTTTAGTTGATGCGAACTTTCTTAACAGAAGTAGGACCTGTGACTACTTTATTACTGTTAAGGACCCAAAAAGGACGCAACAGTTACCTTACAACCCCGCGAAAAAAATAAATTTATTAATTTCTTTTTTTACTTTAATAACTGCGGAGAGGTAAATCAAATTATTATCTACAATTAAAAGTAATATAAATATACTAGACTAAATATTATTTACTAGTGATGGAATGAATATGAAATTGAACTCAACTCAAATAAACAAAAGACAATGTAAGAAAACATTCAACCACTATCAATTAACTTGGGATAAATGTGGCAGCAATAAAGAAAATAAGGTATTACGGATGATGAAAGTAAACAGAATGTGAAAACAACAACAACAACAAAAAATGTCAATAAATGAATTCAAATAAATGAGCTGTTAATGCATCAAAATGATGAGTTATAAAGTAAAAGAATGCAAATGAACAACGCGAAGTTAGCATCACTCCTAAAATTGCCTAGAAATAATTAGTGGCACTAATTAAATACGAGTGCTAATAAACTCAATATCATGAATGACAATCAATAGCGTAATGAATCAGCCATAATCTCATTTCTATGAAATATATGAAATATTAACCATAACTAAATTAAGTTTAATTGCCATTAATTAAAGTAAAAGTTATTAATCCATACAGAATTCATTGTGGACGAAAATCACACACTCGTAATGTCACCTTAGAAGACTGTCATTATATTCGCAATGTTACATTCGAAATACAAAGTTATAACTTTTAAATGTTAAATTCACATCATTGGTATTGAAAAGTTCCAGTTGTTGCATTCTAGCAATAGAAAACTGAATGTTCAAAATTTATTCCAAAATCAATGTAGATACTAAACTTGAGTAAACGTAAATCAATACATGAATCAAAGTTCCTTGAGCAGAAAGTGATCATTTAGAAACCGACTGTGTAGAGTCCTCACTCTCTGTAGGGCGTAGTAGCATGTTTGATTCATATGGACAACGAGACAAAATGTCAGGTAGTACGTTTTGGGATCCAGGTATGGCACGGATCGTGAAACTGTATGGCTGTAAGACTATAGCGTACCTCGTAGATTTAGCCGATTTGACGTCTTTGTTATTGAGAGCAGTGATGGCTTTCTGATCAATTTCTACTATAAAGTGCGATCCTAATAAAAACCTTTGTAGCTTTGTAATTGACCAAACCAAAGCGAGGAGCTCCTTGTCGAGGACCGAATACTTTTGTTCTGTAGACGTTAACTTTCTGGATACATACATAACAGGATGCAAGGTACCAGAGTATTCCTGGAGCAATACGCTTCCGATTCCAAAATTCGACGCGTCACTGCGAAGAATGAAAGGTAGATCCGCATTAGGTAACCTTAAGACAGGTGCATTAGAAAAATATGATTTTATGGTATCCAACTCGATTTGATGTTCTTGCGACCACGGAATCACGTTAGCTGCGCCCTTCCTTAACAATGTAGAGAAAGGTGCAGTAATGGTAGATAAATGAGGAATGAATCTCCCATAGAATTGAATTAGACCTAACAAACTCCATACCTGTTTTTTGTTTGTTTTAGGTGCTGTAATATTTAGGATTTTTGAAACCTTACTGTCCTCAGTATGTAACATACCGTGACCAACACGGTGACCTAAAAATGATATGTCGTGAAAACCAACGAATGCTTTTGTAGGTTTAGCCATTAAGTTATATGACCATAAAGTGGACAGCAATGTGTTCAATCCCCGAAAATGTTCATCCCATGAATCACTAAAAAGACACATGTCATCGATGTAAGCAATGACATCAGGACGATGTGATAGAATACGACGCATCATGCGCACAAAAGTGGCAGGTGAATTGACCAATCCAAATGGCATGAAGTTCCATTGGAATAAGCCACGAGGAGTAGAAAAAGCAGTGAGTGGCTTTGCATTTTCTGTTAAAGGGACTTGCCAATAGTCCTTTGACAGGTCAAATTTAGTGAAGAAAGTAGACCTAGAGAGTTTAACCAGTAAGTCTTCTAAATGAGGTAATGGTTCTGCGTCAAATCGTGTAACTTTGTTTAACTTATGGTAGTCAACACAAAGACGGATATTGTTATCTTTCTTTCTAATAATTACCATAGAAGAAGAATATGGTGAAGTGGATGGTTCAATTATTTGTAATTGAAGCATCTCATCCAATTCCTTATCAACCTGAGATCGAAAGTGCAGAGGGATGGATATGGACGGACCCGAATAGGTGTGTCGTCGGTCAGTAAAATGTCATGTTGAATAACAGACGTACGACGTGGGATGTCAGTGAGAACATCCTGATAAGATTTAAGAAGAGAAGACACTTGCTGACGTTGATCAGCCGAAAAGTTAGGAGAAATAGTTACATCATTCCAACTTTCAGTTGGATGTAGTGGTACCACCGGTATAGGTAAAGGGACATCTTGAAAAGAAGATTCTCCTTCCTGTATAACCGAAAATGCGGTATAATGGTGAAGAGGAGGTGTAGGATCGTCAGTTGCGTGGAATACTGACTGAAGATAGTCAGGACGAGAATGATATTCCTTTAACATATTGATATGAAAGGTTTCATGTTTGCCCTTGATATCGACAATGTAATCGACATCTGAGATTCTAGAGATTACTTTAAAAGGGCCTTTCCATGCAATAAGTAGACGACTGTCTTTACTGGGTAATAAGACATAAGCCTCGTCACCAGGAAGAAGCTGGCGAAGACGTCGATACCTATTTGCGAAAAGTCGCGCTTTTTCTTATGCTTGTTCTGATGATGTGGTAGCTAACCTACACGCATCTATAATCCTTTTCCTCAAAGAAATCACATACTCATAAGAGGATTGAGTGTCATTTGTGATATTCTCATCGGTGAGTAAGTCGTGAAGTAACGACATTGGGCCACGAGGTTGAACACTGAAGACGAGCTGAAATGGTGAGAAGCCAGTGGCTTCATTTTGAACTTCCCAATACGCAAAAAGAGCAGCGGGAATAACTATGTCCCAATCTTGAGGATGATCCTCAGTAATCTTGCCCAATAGTTGTTTGAGTGTCCTATTCTGACGCTCAATTAAACCGTTCGACATGGCGTAGTAGATCGAACTGAGAGATATATCAATATGCAACATAGCCATGACCTGAGACATTGAGTCAGATATAAACTGAACACCATGGTCTGATAAGATTTTACGCGGAAAACCTAAGCGTGAAAAAATCAACCATAGTGCATCTGTAAACTAGCAGATGAAGTACTCTTTAGAGGTATGGCCTCAGGCCAACGACTACACATATCAATACAGGTGAGAATATGTGTATGTCCTCTAGCAGAAGGTTGAATAGGACCAATAATGTCAATTGCCATTTTCTCAAATGGTCGAATTGGAATGTCAGCAGCTTGAATAGGAGCTGCGTGGTATGGACCACGAACCTTAACCTCTTGACATGTAATACAGGAACGACAGTAGATATTAACATCTCTATGAACACCTTGCCAATACAATGCAGATAGCACTCTAGATTTGGTTCGTGAAAAACCCATGTGGCCTGCACATTGAGAGTCGTGAGCATGACGCAACATACGAGCTCTCATTGATGAAGGTACTAAAATTTGAGACCGTACGGATGAATCAATATCTCGTATAACTATCACTAATACCCCATTCTTCAGTACAAAACTGTGTTTAGAGTCTGTACCTGTGTTAATAGTATTATCAGCTAATTGAAAAAAAATTTTCAATGAATCATCATTTTTTTGTAATGTTATAAAAGACTCCCGTGAAATAGGAGAATCAACATCATCATTACCATTGATAGAAGGTATTGTAGGTGTATCATGCAACAGATCATTAGCTTGCGCTCTAGTAACAACTGCATTAGCAGAATGCATATGTCACTGTTCCCAATCAGCAATCTGCTGTGGAGTACACTCTTTTACACCATGTATGCGACCAATTATCAAGTCACTAATTGGCGCAGGAAGTAGGCAGGCGTGTATCTTCCCTGAAAAAAATGGAGTGTTAATATCAACAATTGCAGTAGGAAAAGTCTCCACAGTTCCTCCGAATGTCACACATTTGACAGTCTTGCCAGTTCCACAGGACGGGTGTATCAACGAATGTCAGACTCCAATAGTGCTACAACCTGAGTCGAAAAGGACAGAAACAGCAATTCCGTTAACAAAACCACTATTTAATTTAAGAGATCCTGTTCCGTCATGTATTGTAGCTGGCATGGCCGTAGACATAGCTGGAAGACTTGGCAACACATGTCCGTAACGCAACGTAGTGATCGCCTTGGGCTGGAATAAAGCTGTACATTCCTGGCAAAATTTAGCCTGTTCAAAATCAAGAGAACAAGATGATGCATTAAGAGGATGAACATTTTCATCCTGATCTAAATTAACTTGTGTCTCCTGCAGCGCAGAGTTTGTATGCTGATGCGATCTACCTCTACTTCGCGATCGATTTTGACTATTATTTCTAAAACTGCTATAATCATTGTTTTTGTTTCCATTTTGGTTAGCACGCCAATTATTGTTATGACCATTGTTCATTTGACCATATTGTTTGTTTGGGGAGTTATGTCTGTTATTATAGAAATTCGACCTGGATTACCAATTATGATTGAAATTATCACTTTGATAATTTCCAGTATTATTTCTGTTAAAATCCCATGACCTGTGAGAATGACCCCAATTTTGATTTTGTGGAGAACTGTGTCGAAATGATTTCCCTTGGAAAGAATGGTAATTCTTGTTATCTCACTTTCTAAAGTTTCTATCATTACTAAGAGAGCGATGACGGAAACGATTTCCTTGTTGCATGGCAAATGCAACAGGCAGTTCCTCTTTAACATGGGAATTGCTAATTACCATGTTTGGATGAGTTGTACAAAATTGTCTGCAGCTTTGCTCCATGTCATTCAAATTTGCTGGCTTACGTTCGTGCTAGAACGAAAGAAATGACGGGTTAACAGAAGACATGACCTTATCCCGTAGCAATAAATCTACAAGCGCGTCATAAGAATGTTCTATTTTGGACAATTCAATCCATCTGTCAAATGTGAGACGTATTAGTGAGATAAAATCGCTAAAATCCTGTCCGTTTTGTGGTAGAAGATATTTAAAACGTAAACGATACTGATCTTCGTTAAGTGGAAATTTCCTGAGCAAAGCAGCTGTGACCGGGGAAGGAAGGAGTGAACGGCACCAAATCATGGTAATTAGTGTGACAGTCTGACTTTGTGGAAAGGGAGGAAAATCTGTAGATCGCTTGTGCTAAGGGAAATAATCACAAGACTTTCTTTATTGTGGTTCTTCTGGGGAAGACTGGTTATTCACTAGAGATGTTGCTTCCAGAAGTGAGGAACAACCCAGGTAATCAGGAGTACTCGTAAGTGCCTTTGTGGTTTTTAAACTGAACTTGAAGGATTGACTATGAACAGCAATTTTAACAGTCAATGGAAATTTCAATAGTGCAGAGCATTTGATAAGTTCAAATGGTTATAAAAGATGTTCTTTATTTCCTTTCGTTTTCAAAGCAAACAGTAACAGCTCGAGAGAAATTTCTGGTGGGGAGGAAAGGGAAAAACTGCCAGCTTTAGCCTCTAAGGCGAAAGGCTTACGGCTCCTCAATACTGTAGTCGTTTAGTGGCATCTGTGGAAATCCTAGCGAAATAAAAATTCGAACGAGACTGAATAAAACTAAGTCGAACTTACAAGTAGTGGACCAAACCACAATAAAATCGTAGCAGGGGTTAGTGCTGGGTCACTAATTTACCCTGGTAGGTTGGAGATCTCTAGACGGTTATTTTCTTATCCTAACCGTATGAGACAAACGCTTTTTGTTCAGTAGTAGGGGATGCGCCAAGTTGCTCCACACCTCGACTAGAGAACGCCTTATGTTGGTTTGACTCTAGCTCTGAGATAACTGTCTCAAGCTCTGATGGTTACTATGATGAATCAGTCTTTATACTAGTCTGGTACTATGGCTTGCCAGAAGAAATATTTCTCATTGGAGTTAAGACCGGAAACATTCTAATGATTGGTCTTGGGGGCTAGTGGACTGTTTAAATACTGTTTAACCTAACTAACTACGAATCCTCTAGTCTAAAATTATTGTTTCTATGTGATGATGACCGACCATTGTTTAAAGTTCTCTCTAATCTAAATGTTTTCTGGTCTGACTTGTATGGAGGCCACACAAGGTTTGATGACATCATGGGTTCATGTGTGTCATGACTGATGATGTCATTGATTCTTGATTAGTGGTTTATTTATCTCTAACTATTCATTCATAAGTACTTTACTATAAGGCTAACAGTTGTAGCGACGTAATAGTCTACACTGTTACACAGCTCTGATAACATCATAGTTATTCTTATCAGTAGTTTTTGCCAGATTATAGACTGCCATTGCTTCGCCTGTAAGTAGTGTTGACAAATGTGCGCAATACTGTGATTTATCAATATTATTTGCTTCGAATATTGATTGAAATCTATCTAGATAAACAAATCACATCGTCTGATGGTGGATTAAATCGTGGCAATTTTAAGTTAAAATTCCTATTATTTTCATTGTTAGATGAAGCTTGACCAACCTGAGCTTCTGGAGCATTACCCTCATAAGTTAATCAAATTTTTGCAAGTTCTAATGCCAATAATTTTTGCTCATGCTGTCTTCTATTTTAATTTTTAGCAGACTCAAGCTGAAATCTTCTTTCATTCTCAGCTACTTCAAGCTGAAATCTTTTCTCATTTTCTGCCACAGCTAATTTTCTATTTTCAATATCCCTTTTTTTATTCTCCATTTCCATTTGCATTTTTCTCTCGTTTTCTACAGCCTCTAATTTCTATTCTCCATTTCCATTTGCATTTTTCTCTCGTTTTCTGCAGCCTCAAATTTTCTATTCTCCAGTTCAGTCTGAAGTCTTTTGTCTTCTGCCTCTAATTTTTTTTGTTCCGCTTCTAAGTTTTTGTTGTTCCGCCTCTAATGTTTTTTGCTCCGCCTCTAATTTTAAAGTTTCCAGTTTCTGCACCTTGTCATATTCCGCAAGTGCGAATTGTCTTACCTCTTCATGAGCTATATTAAGGGCTTTAGCCTGCTTAATAAAATAATCCAACGTAGACATTATGACCTATGTGTAATTGAAATACTTCTTCCTCAAAAAGTATTAATCAAATAATTTACAATTCTTTTTCACTCTAATAAGTGCAATACGTTCCTGTCCATAGAACGGCACTGAATACTAGTTACTTATTAAATATGTTATTTATCAATGAATCAAATTATACATGAAAATATTATTATAATACAATAGAAGTAGACAATGCAGATAACAGTGACAGTTACAAGATAATAAAAGACAAATGAATACTTTCGCAGAAATCAACTAAAGCAGAATGTAGAACTAAAAAGGGAATGTTGCAAAGGATGCAATGAAAACTGCGAAGGAAAAAATAACAAGACAAGTAACAGCACAAGGTATAAACACAAAGGTGTAAAAAACTAAGCGAAAGCAAGGTGGAGATGGACGACGGTTACAAACAATATACATCATAAAAAAAAAGGTACGTATAAGAAATGTACTACAAAAGCAACAGTAACAACTTGACGAAACAGCTAAACAATTATAGTTCACAGAGAACCAAACACAGTGGACTTAAAATCCTTCAACACTTACGTGTTGGAATATTCCACTGCGAGAAGTCTGTAAATGTGTCCCTACAGAACAGTCACGAAGGCCCTGGTGTGAATCAGGGATATTTCCTTCGTGAGTCTCCAAACCCAACCGCCCACATAAAACATGGAACATAAATCAAGAAATATCAAGTTGGACATAATACAGAAGACCTCAGCTAACATAACACGGTAGAAAGAACAAAAGCGATTTTACTTATCTTTTTTTGATAAGGAAAAAATTTCCCGATCCTAACAGGACTGTCGAATTCGGTATTCAGGCGCTGTATTACTGAGACAACATAGAAAGGAAGAAGAAGAACCATGATGTCATTCCACGTTAACTTTGATAATGAAGGTCAGCGTTGACGGTAGTAGTCTCTGAGTTGACCTTGAAATCCAAGTGAGCTGATGTCGCCTTGAAAGACTATTGAAATTCAACCGATTACTTCATTGATTGAATTCGAAATTCGTTTTCTTGAAACTCGTTAATTTCATAGCACACTAGGCCACCAAACTGTAGAAGTCATTTCTGGCCAACATTTGTAGATGTCATACTGGATGGTAGAAGTTTGCAGTCGTGGTGTAAGAATGACTCCTATCTAGATGTGCTGGGTACGCGAATATTAATTAAATGAATGACGATCAGGCAATATATGCAATGCGAACAGTAGCACGTCAAAAGAACAAGGCCTGTGCCAAGTAAAGCATTCAGGAACTCTTGAGTTAAAAGTTAATACAGTTTATTGACGAATACGTTTGACGAGACAATACATCCGGCGTTGACGTTTGACATTTCAATCAACATGATGAGAGGTAAAATATATTCTCAATGATTAAATCAGATAGTCCCATGAAAGTCCTATTAAGTAACTTATAGCTGGGTATCCTAGTTAATGCAACAAGGTTAATCCTTTAACCGTTGACCTCTCAAGGGCAGAGACAATTGTTATGATCCAAAAGTTAATATGCATTATCAATATTTCACCTTTTACATGGCCTCGTAAATAAGAAAACATGGAATCTCTGAACATCATTGTTTGAGACGTTCTTGCGCATATAAATATTTAAGTTCTGGCCTTTGGTTGACCTCTCCGTATAGGCCGTAATCCGTATTGACGGCGAATAAATAATTTATCTTTGTAGTTACGTTTCTGTAAAAACAATCTCTTTAAAATATAGGCTGGCTTTCAATGACTTTACTTCATCGTTGATCCATTTCAGTACAATCAAATTGAAGGTGCTGACTAGATTCCAACGTGCTTTAAAAAGGGCATAAATATATATTTCTTCAATTTACTTCAACGAAAAGACTTACGGTGAGAACCAACGGCTATAGCTTCTACTTAGAAGGCCGTGTCACATAGTAATCATTTGAAGTCTACCCACAACATGGGGCTAAAATAAACAGACACAATGTCTGACTTTCATTCCAGCCTTTTTCCTTCAGGTTACGACGTCATTTGACGATTAGCAACAAACCGCGCAAAATTTCCCAATACCAAAAATGTGCGCTCCCGTGCACAATGAATTAAATTACAAATATATCATTACCATTTTAGTTGATGCGTACTCTCTTAACAGAAGTAGGACCTGTGACTACTTTATTACTGTTAAGGATCCAAAAAGGACGCAACAGTACCTTCCCAAATTAAACTGTCTCATTTTCTACACTGTCTATTAAAATATGCCTACACTTTCTCCTAGTCTCAAATCCCCTTTGTGTCTTGCTCTTTTATTCATCTCTATTATCTTCATGTCAAGTACATAGTTTATCTCTCCTATTACGTAGTCACCGTAAATTCCCTTCTCTGGAACTTTTCTTCTACCTCTCTACATTTCAATGTCTGACCATTTCTTCTTATTCTCACCTTTTCCTCATGTAACTCTGCAATTTAGCCATGGTCTCTTAGCTCTATTTGTTCTCTCCAGAACCCTCAATTTCTCCGTATTCTCGGTTAATGTTTTCCCTTACTTTCTCTATTATTTTCCTTCCTTCTTAAAACTTCAATTAACTTGTTACCAACTTCCCATGGCCTGTCTTTGTAATATTCTTTCCCTCTGGAATGTTCTTTTATATCTCTTGCCATTTATCTATGGCTTTTCACACTCCATCTCTTCTTATATTTCCGCCATCCTCTCTATGGCTTCTCGTTGTCCTTAATTCTCTTATAAATAACCCTTTGCCATCTTTTATATCGCTCCTTATTCTCCTTATCCTTATCTCTCTGCCATTTTCTCCATGGCTTCTTATACCTTTTATTTCCCTTCCTATATCTTTGCCATCTTCCATATGGCTTGTCATAATCCTTATGTCTTTACAGCTCTGCCATTTCTCCGTGGCTTTTTCATAACCGTATTTATGTACTCTCTCTTATATCTCTTTTGTCATTACCTTCATGGCGTCTCAAATTTATCATACTTATTCCCTCTGAATCTCTCCATATTATCTTACTCTCTTTGTGTTTGGAGAAGGCTAGCTTCTCACAAAGTCTTCTCAAGGTTCTGGCAACCACCGCAACTCTCTGTTCTCCGCAACTTCCGTTATCTCTTACATTCCCTATGGAACTACCACTTCTATATTCTCCCTTTTCAGTAGTTCTCCATATTCTCACCATTTCTCCACGGCCTCATCTGCTTCATCTCTGCCATTTATCCTATAGCTTCTCCCAAAATTAATATATTCCCACCCTTTTATCTAGTTTCTCAATATACACTTTTCCCCTATTGTCTCCTAATTCTTTTTCGTCACTTCTCTGTGACTTCTCAAATTATCTCACAATCTCTGCTATTTTCCTTATGACTCATATCTTCTATGTCTCTCTGACATTTTCTTGATGGCTTCTCAATTCTCTTTCTTCAACTCTGCTCCACTTTGATAGTCTATCGTTCAGACCTACGATTACTAAGCTGACTCTTATTTTCGGTGCTGAACGATTGCATCTAGTTTTCACACAACTAGACTACCACCGCAGTATTCTATGTCTTACTCTCTTCTTCACTATCCATTACTTCAATTCCCTCTCTGGAACTATCTGTACAATTTCTTTTCTCTAACATCTCTACGGTTTCTCAAGTATCTTTGCCGTTTTCACTACGTCTTTTCAATATCTCAATTCTCAAATCTCTTATGCTCATCATTGCCTGTGCCTTTTGTCCTCCATTCTTCTTCTCATCTCTACTGTGTCTTCTCATATACTTTACTCACCATTCTCCCAGAGCTTCTAGTCTACCTTTTACCTCTTAATACTAATTTACTCCTCATCTTCTCCTCTACCGCAGTGAACTATCGTTCAGATGTACTCAGTTCTCTTTCCATATGTTCGGTGCAGAACGATTGCACAAAACTTAGCTACCGACGCAATCGTGTCTATAATTAATTTAGTCTTCTAATGCTATGACTTCCCTCTCAAAGCCTCCTGCTACTTCCCACTCTTTATTCGCTGTCTAACTTGCCCATCATCTCGAACATTTTCATCATCTTGGCCTCTTTGGTCCTAAGCGTTACTAATTCTTTTTGTTTATAAATAAGTATATTTGTTTCCTACTTAACGTTTCTTCTGACTTCCTCCACACTTTGCTTTCTCTATACCTCTCTATCTCTCATGTCTCTTGAGTTCCTCCCAAGTTCTCTATACCTTACTCCTTCCACCGTTTGCCTCGGTTTCTCTCTTTCATCAATTTCTTTATTTCTCGTGTTCCCCATGTTGCTTTCAAGTTCTCTGTTGTTTGATTGGTCTCTACCTCGACTTCTACTTGTACTTCTAGTACCCTTTTCTCTCCCCTCCGCTACTAAATCGGTATCTCCGTCGATCCTTAGTAGTTTCTCGCCTTCTACTACTGCTTCTATTTCTCTCCGTCTCTCGACTTTTGGGTCGGTAATCCCGTCATCTACTTTTCTCTGTCCGATTTCTCTCTTTATCTCGACTCTTGATTCAGTTATCCCGTCGACCCGTATCTCGTCTTTTTCTGTTATCTCTCCTACAACTCTCTATATCTCTACTCTTAGATCGTTACTCTCTTCTACTTGTTTCGTGTCTCCTAATTTCTTCTTATTCCTGTTCGGATATTTCTGCCTTGTTCTTGTACGGTATTCGTGACAATATGTCTGCACACATTTTCTGTTTTCCCTTAGTGTCTATGTATTCGACTACATGGTCCTGTTGGTTGACAATATAGTTTTTGGCCTCTGTGCTTCCCTTTTCAATTTTCTGCTTTAGGGCGATTATTTCTGGATCTTTTCCTTGTTGTCTTGCAAGGTCAAACTGTTTAATTTCTTCCTGTACCTCCAAGCTTCCTTCAAAATCAGACCACGTCTCTTGTTAGCTATGGTTAGAGTTGATCACATTCACTTGTCAGAAGTGATCACTGATCTATGTTAACTGTTATAACTTCCTGTTCGGATATTTTTGCCTCGTTCTTGTACGGCATTCGTGACAATATGTTTGCACACGTTTTCTGTTTTACCTTGATGAATTGTATCTTAACATCAATCGTACCTATACCTTGTAGCAGTATGGCAGCTTGTGTACCCTGACAATCCCCAGAGCTATGCCAGTGGGAGATTTACTCCTGGTAGGTTCAACCAAGCTGGACTGGTGTGCGTGGGTAGGGGGCAGACTAAAGCTGGTACTCTGGTCCTCCAGATTGGGGGTTTTAGCACAGGGCCGACACCCCTGTCTATGTAAAAAATCGCACATGTTACGGAAACAACAATAAATGGAAAAACTTTGCTGCGGGACGGACATCCGGAGTCTCAGGTTCGTATGACTGACAGTGGTGAAAGCCGAAAGGAAGCCACTGGCATGAAAACGGATGCCCCGACCGCAAAACACGAAACCAGAATTTGTTTTTGGAACATCAGAACTATGAATGAGGCAGGAAAGCTGAGACAAATCACAGCAGAGATGAGGAACTACAAAATACATATCTCGGGAATAAGCGAGAGCAGATGGACAGGTAAGGTGAGAATAAAAACAGCTATAGGAGAAACAGCACTTTATTCTGGCAGAGAGGATGATCATCACAACGAAGGTGTAGCCATTATCCTGAAGAAAGGAATGGAAAGGTCTTTACTGGAATGGAAACCCATCAACAACAGACTGATAAGAGCAAGACTGAGAGGGAGGTTCACCAACACCACAATTATACAATGCTATGCACCAACAAACGACAGCGATGAAGAGATCAAGGATGAGTTCTATCAACAGGTACAACAAGAAATGGAAACTACACCCAGGTACGATCTCATTATAGTAATGGGAGACCTAAATGCGAAAGTGGGAGCACACAATAATTATAACAAAAGAGTAATGGGGAAATGCGGCAGTGGAACAGCAAATGAGAATGGGGACAAATTAATCAGCTTCTGCAGTATTAACAACCTGGTCATTAGAAGAACACTTTTTCCACACAAGGAAGTGCACAAGTTAACATAAGAATCGCCAAACGGACGAGACAGAAACCAAATAGATCACATAATGATCAATGGCAGATGGAGACATGCACTACAAGACGTGAAAGTAAGAAGAGGCGCAGATGTGGGAAGTGATCATCACCTAGTAGTAGCAAGACTGAAGGTGAAACTCAGAGCTGCTGGACCAGTTGCAGTCAAACAGAAAAGATATAACATCACGAAACTTAAGGACCCCCTCACCAGAAAAGCTTTCGTGGTCGACGTAAAGAGAAGATATGAGATTATCAAAGGCCATGAAAGAACAGAGACCGATGATGTTGATTAATATGAAACAAATATAAAGGTATGTTATCAGGCACTCGTAGGAAATAAAGAAGTAGAACACTAGACAACATAAAAACAACAGACATGAGTGGCTTACCCAGGTAACCGATGATGTTGACCAGAGATTCAACACCATCTCAACAATATACAAGGAAAACAGCAAGTCATGCTTGGGATTCCAGGAAAGAAAGAGCAAAGACTGGATAACACCAGATACGCTAAACACCATAGTGAAGAGAAAGGAAATGAAAAGAAAGAAAACAGAAGGTAAGTCTCCCAGGTTAAAGGCAATATATAGTGAACAGTACAGTCAGCTGAACAAGGAAGTTAAACTTCAAACCCGTGCTAACAAAAGGCCGTTTCTGGATGACCTTGCAAGACAGGCAGAAGAGGTAGCACTGAGAAATGAACAAAGCACAGTATACAAAATAACTAAAATCATCAATGGAAAACGACGTGCAAACAATATTACATTAGTAAGAGATAAGCACGGAAATCTCATCACGACAGTAGAGGGACAGGAAACAAGATGGGCAGAGCATTTCATAAAAACTCTGAAAAAGGAACCACCAGAGACACAATTGAATGTTCCTGAGGCTGAAAATGATCTAGATGTTAATACAGACATCCCACAAAAGAAGAAATCATCACAGCAATCAAAGGGTTAAAGAATGGAAAAGCTCCTGGTCATGATAACTTAAATGCAGAGCTATTTAAGACAGACCCAGAGCTAGCAGCAGAACTATTAGAACCACTATTTGCACAAGTGTGGAAAACAGGGACAACACCAACAGAGTGGAGAAATGGAATAATTGTCAAATTGCCCAAGAAGGGAGATCTTGCAGACTGCAATAATTGGAGAGGAATAACTCTCCTCTCAGTTCCCAGCAAAATACTAGGCAGGATAATTATACAGAGAATCTCAAAAGCAGTAGATCACAAACTGAGGAAAGAACAAGCAGGATTTAGAAAGAACAGAAGATGTGTAGATCATATATTTACCCCCAGGAAC
Organism: Oreohelix idahoensis; assembly: GCA_024509875.1. Taxonomy (NCBI): domain Eukaryota; kingdom Metazoa; phylum Mollusca; class Gastropoda; order Stylommatophora; family Oreohelicidae; genus Oreohelix; species Oreohelix idahoensis. The sequence goes on along the minus strand of JAMPIV010013712.1, from coordinate 222,031 downwards.
ATTATAGAGCAGTGCTCAGAATGGCAAAGACAGCTGTACATTAATTTCGTTGATTTTGAAAAGGCTTTTGACAGTATACATAGGGACAGTTTATGGAAAATACTGAGGGCTTATGGAATTCCAAGCTGCATAGTGTCAATCATAAAAAGCCTTTATGCCAAATTTACCTGTAGCATTGGGCAGAGCAACCTAACCTTTGAAGTGAAGACAGGAGTACGACAGGGATGCCCCTTATCAACCACTCTATTTTTAACAGTCATAGACTGGGTGATGTGCCAGACAATAGAGGGCAATCCAAGAGGAATAAGATGGACTACATTTTCTACATTGGAAGATCTGGAATATGCAGATGACATTGCACTGCTAGCACATTCACATCAACACATCCAGGAAAAAACGGATAGACTTAATAAGTATAGCCAGCAGGTGGGCTTGAACATCAACCTAAAAAAGACAGAGGTCATGATGCTCAATGTGAGCAACCCTGAGCCCATATCAGTAAGGAATCAGCAACTGGAACAGACAGATGCCTTCACATACCTAGGATGCATAGTAACACCAGACGGCAGAGCAAGCAGAGACATCAACAACAGAATGAACCAAGCAAGAACAGCCTTTTTTAGTCTAAACAACATCTTGAAGTCCTCTCAGTACAGCACAAGCACAAAATTAGGATTATATCAGAGCTGTGTGCTTTCTGTGCTTCTCTATGGCGCGGAGAGCTGGAGAGGTACAGAGAAGGAAATGTCGAAATTGTCCTCTTTTCACACAACATGCTCAAGAAAAATGATCCGAATCTTTTGGCCGAATACCATCACCAACCAAGATCTGCTTACTCGGAGCAAGCAAGAAGACATGCACATCATCATAGCTGGCAGACGCTGGAGCTGGGTTGGCCATGTCCTCAGAAGAGACCCAAATGCCATTACAAGAACAGCTATGCTATGGACCCTTGAAGGAAAACGAAAGAGAGGCCGACCAAAAACAACTTGGCGGAGGACTGTGGAGGCTGAGATGCAAAGAATAAACCAGAGTTGGGGCACTGTACGAAGGATGGCTGTCGACCGAGCAAAGTGGAATCAATTTGTTGTTGCCCTACAAGACGCCACTAGGCGTAATGACCAGTGACTGCTTTGATGGTCGGCGGCTAAGGATCAAAGAAGATAGTAGTTTTGGAGGTTCAGTGTCAGGTTTTTTTTAAGGGCTGCTCTGGTGTTTTGGTGAGATGGTTGGTGATCTGTTCTCACCGTGAAAGACGTTCCCTAAGGTAGAAATTAAACTTCTGTACCGCAAAGTAAACTGTGGACGCCTCTCTTTCTCAATGGTGGCAATTGTCTCTGCGATTTACTCAACTTGTGTGACGGGAACACAATGGGTCTCTCATTCCCGACGTTCGGTAATCGTTGGACATAAAGAATGACACTAGACAACAGAAAGAAAATATAAGTGATGGGCTTACAGGGAATCAAACCTAGACCTAGGACGCTCAGCCAATTTTGCACCCCCTTGTCATGCAGGGGCACGTGGCAATGAGACAGCTGACACTGGTTTCGAGAGCACCCATAGTGGGGACACTGGATATGGATAATGGAGAGATACTAACGATCGCCTGCTAGCAAATGACACTGTAATGGATGAATCAACAAGGCAAACACTGTTAGGCTTCACTCGTGGGACTAGCAGAAATGGACATGAGAGAGGATGCACCGTCTTATGTACAACCAGTGTGCTACAGGTACAAGTAGCATTCATGCTTTTTTTACATTTGCCGAGGGAGACTGAGCACCTATGGGTTTGTCATGAGTGCAGTGAGATCAATTCTGATTATAATAATAATAATAGCCCCTTCAGTCATAACTGACTATGGGAATGCGCCCCTGAGGTGGCAGCCCTCAGCTGCTTATTTTCCTGGTGCTTCTTTCGACGTTTTCTCCTCACCTCTGCTTCTTGTGTGAGGCTCTCTTCGCCCAATCTGAGGTGGTGCCGTAAATAGCATCGCCACTTATTGCGATCGGCAGCTTCATCCTCCCATGTTGCTGGATCCATGTCCAGTGCCCTCATATCTCTCTTGCACACATCTTTGAACCTCAGCTGTGGTCGCCCAACTGTTCTCTTGCCATCTGCTAATTGTCCGTGGATTATGCTAACAATAAATGAACCCGAAAAAACCAAAACTTTACTGCAAGAACTGCAAGACAAGCCAAAAAAGATCCAACTGGCCCACAACATCCAAATAGAAATAGAAATTGCAAAAGAAACAAGAAAATGTGTTGTAAAAGGTATAAACACAAACCTGTCAAGCGAGGAAGTTAAAAACAACCTCGCAAAACAGAACCCAGACATAAAGCTGGTAAACGTAGACAGAATAATAGTAAAAGGGAGTATTATAACCCCAGCGATCATTATAACAACAGAAGGGAGGGAAACCCCCAAGACAGTAAGATTTGGGAAAATAAATAAAAAAAACACAGAAGCATTCATTCCACCAGTATTGCAGTGCTCCAACTGTATGAAGTTTGGCCATGGCCAACACAGTTGCAGGGGTAAGGCAGTCTGTAGGTTCTGTGTGGGGCCACACCCTTTTACGCAGTGTGAAAAAGCAAAATCAGATACTGATTATTAAAAGGGCAATGAAAACTGAAAATGCATAAATTGCAAAGGGAACCACAGCGCCAGGTTCCAGGGGCTGCCCAGTTTATCAGCAGACCAAAAAAGCACTGAAGGAATCTATTACAACCCAAACCCCTTTCAAAACAGTCATTAAAGAGATAAAGGAAAACAATACGTATACGAGCACTAAGGTAATAACAGAAATTAAGAGTGTGCAAGAGGAAGTCAAAATGATTAAATCACAGTTGGCAAAAGAAAGTAAGAACCAGGTAAAAAGTAACAAAACAATACCAAAAAACCAGTCAGATGATTCAATTACATCCTCGGAAGGTACGAATGCACTGAAAAGTGCAGAGGCAATGCTACAAGAAATGAAAGCCATACAACACCAAATTGCCCAGGATGTAGTTAAATTGTCAGCACTGAAAGAAGAAAATGAAATGATGCTAGTTAAACTATCTAAACTGAAAGAGGATAATGAAATTACACTAAAAAGGATAGAAAATCAGAGACAGGAGATTAACAATAGACAGAGAAGCAATAGAAAAGGAAAGTAGCAAACAAAAGCAAGAAGCTAAATGGAAAGAATGGGTAACAAAAACTGTCAAGCACTTAGAGAGGGTTATGATAGAGGAACAAACAGAAGAATCGTCTCAAACCCAAGTATTGAAAAAAAGTCTTTAATTACATTAAAGAATCACCACGCAGAGTAGGCCTTATGCCTCAAGCAACAGATAGGGCCAATACAAACTAAGAAGCAAACTAATAGTTCTAACACAAAACAAAAGGGATACTAGTTAACTTTTAAATTCAATAATAAAGGATATAGAATTATACAGTGGAATTGTAGGGGCATCAAAAAGAATTTTGCACCCCTACTTGCAGAGACAGGAGGAACTACCGCTATATATGCTCTTCAAGAGACCCATTTAAACCCAAATAGTAGATATAGTTATAAGGGCTTTAAGATACTTAGGCACGATAGGAAAGAAGGTAGAGGAGGGGGTGTCGCAGTCTTGGTTAGCGAAACATTAAAAATGATAGACTGGGAAGTATTTGATACAACTAACATAGAAGGTATCCAGGTAACTATAGCAGCAGAACCAAACAATCTAACAATCCTAAATTTATACGCTAAAGATGGCACAATTAAAGATGAAGAAATACTAGCCATAAGCACCAGACTAGGCCCCAAAACAGTCATAGTAGGCGATTTTAATTCCCATCATTATGCCTGGGGTGGACAACATGCAGACAATGTAGGAAAAATGCCTACTTGACTTCATAGAAAACAATGAACTACTAATACTAAATGATGGAACTGCAACTAGAATTAATCCACAAGCTAACAGGGCAGACTCAGCAATAGACATAAGTATAGCAACTAACAACCTAGCGAATGTAAATTGGGAAGTGTTACAAGACACAAACTTAGATCATCTGCCCATTGTAATAACCATGCATGAAAAAGTCATTCCAAACCCAGAACCAGTCAAACCGACTTTCAACTATAAAAAAGCAAACTGGGATGCCTTCCAATCAGACCTGGAGGTGATGGAATATAAAGACATGGAAACAGATGATACTGACTTGTGGGCAGAAACACTGACCAATGAAATTCTGAAAATAGCAATAAAATATATACCAAATAAAAATATGCCACAGCACCTAAAACCAATAAATAACATTAATAAAAAAAGAAAAACTCAGTGGAATAAAGAACCAGTTGCCTGGTGGAATAAAAGCTGTGCAGAAATTCATGAGAGAAGAAAAAGGGCCTTACAAAAATATAGAAATAACAGAACAGAAGAAAACTATGATGAGTATAAACGTATTAGGAATGAATCTAACAGAATAATATTTAAAGCCAAAGAAACTAACTGGAAGGAGTTTTGTCAGTCACTTAAACCTAGCACCCAAATTAAAGAAGTATGGAAAAAGCTTAAGGCAATCAAAGGGAACAATAAAAAAAAACAATAATGCAAACAATCAAACTACCAAAGAGAGCAGAAACAGATACAGAAAAACCTAATGCCCTTGCTGAGTATTTCTATAAAGTCAGTGCAAAAAGTAGTCTTGGACAGGAAGAAAATGACAGAAGAGAAAGACTTAGGATACAGTTTTCAAAAGAACTACCAGACCAGATAGATGAAACAAACTATTTAGACGCTGATATAACAGAGGAAGAAGTAACTAGTGCAATAAATGAGAAATCTAATACTGCCTCAGGGCATGATATACTTAGTTATGAAATCCTTAAGAAAGTACCCCAAAAAAACTATAAACAAAATAACTTCCCTCTATAACAAAATCTGGAGCTTAGGAAAGATACCAAAAGCATGGAAAGTAGCTATGATAGTACTCATCCTAAAACCCAATAAGGAAGCCCATGATGTAAGTTTATATAGGCCTATCTCATTAACATCACAACTAGGTAAAATACTGGAAACTGTTGTGAATCTTCTTCTTCTTCCTCGTTCATCCTGAAAAGGACGGTGGTTGCGTTGTGTCTGTTTACGCCTAAGCTGTGATATCTGCACCTTTTGGTCGACGCATTCGACTTCTGCACGGCATTTTTTAGGACCGGGTTTGCCTTCCCATTGCGATTCACACTCGCTCAGCCAGACTGCAGCCATTTGGCGATCTGGGTTCAAAGAAAGAGAAAACTTGGACCATGTTTACCAAAAACTTCAAAAACAAATAGACAAAGTTTAAGAGTGGATGAAAAGTTGGGGCTTCCAAATTAATGTAAACAAAACAGTAGGTATGATATTCAGCAAAGGAAATTTAAAAAATAATAACAAAATCAATATAACCATTAAAGGTCAGAAATTATGTACATCCTTAACAACAAGATTTCTGGGCATAACTTTAGATAAACAACTAAATTATAATAAACATATAGACAATTTAGTAAAAAGCTGTAGGGGACCCCTAAATATACTAAACGATTGTTAAAGGTAATGGATGGGGGGCCAGCAATAAAATAATGCTTATGTTCTACAAGTCTTTCATCAGGGGGAAACTGGATTATGCCAGCATAGTCTATGACTCAGCTGCAGCTTCTAGCAAAGCAAAACTGGACAGGATTCAAAATGCAGCCATAAGAACCATTACAGCTGCATTTATATCAACACCAGTAGAAGCGCTGGAAGTAGCTCTTGGCATACCACCCCTTAGTCTAAGACGGAAAGAACTAAGATTAAATTATTGAAGTAAAGTAGCACAAGAAGTGACCCACCCAGCACATAAAGCATTTGTCAAAAACCAACCAAGTGTATGGGACGTCCCCTTAAACAAAGATAAAATATCCAACAGGGTGGAGAACTATAGAAGATCAAACGCAGCTCAAAGAACTATCAAACACAATTAAAAATAGTAATAAATATAGAAGCAAAATACCACCCTGGAACTAAAAACACCAATCATAGACTACTCACTTACTGAAAAGATCAAACAAAACATAGAAGATAAGGAAGCCAAAATGATAAGTAGAAAGTTCATAGATCAACTAACTAAACAATGTCTGGCCGCCTACACTGATGGATCTAAGGGTGATAGTGGGCAACTAGGTACCGGAGTTGTAATACCACAATGGGGAATACAAAAGAGCTACAGTGTAACTGAAGGGGCTTCGATTTTTACCGCAGAGATGGTAGCAATTCTTAAAAGTTTAGAAATAATTGAAGATAACCCACCAGAAGCAGTTACGATATTTACAGACTCACTATCATCACTTCAAGCACTAGAACAACCAGGTAAATGTAGCCGGCCAGACATAAAGGAAAAAATTCTAGCAATTAATACATCACTAGGGAACAGAGAATGTAGTGTGAGGCTAGTGTGGGTTCCAGCAAACATAGGTATTGCTGGTAACGAGTTGGCAGACCAGAACGCCAAGAATGGAAGAACAAGTAAAAACAATATAAGAGAAGGACTGGGAAGGTTGGAGATCAAGAGCCAAGTGAAGATAACCATAAACGAGGAATGGAAGACAACATGGAAGAAAAGTAGAAAAGGCAGACACGCGTTCAAACTGCTGAAAGAACCAACGAGGACGTACCAGGTCAGAGAAGAATTAAAGATACCATCGAACAAAAAACTGGCGTCTCCGCCTCGGTGCAGCATACCTTATGGTAGAGGAACCACACTGCCAAGAATGTCAGGAAGAGAATGACATAGACCACTATCTGATCCACTGTAAAAAGTACGAACAACAAAGGCTTGAATTAAAAACTTACTTTAGAAATCACAATATAGACTTAACAGGTGATAAGGTTTTAAGTATAGATGCCCCAAGAGATGCCCAATCAATACTTAAAAGAAATATACATAAAACAAAGGAAAACATATAAGGTTAGTACTTCAGGAAAAACATCCAACTAAATAGAAATTAAGCAGCAAGAACTAACAAAGCATTAACAAAAAACTAACTACTCATAGGACAAGGAAAGACAATGAGGTATATTTTAAAAAAAGGGCAACAACTCAAAAAGAACAAATACTAATACAAATTAAAACCAAGTGTAAAGGACAATAGTTATCTATAAACAATACAAAAGAGAAAATAAAATGGACAAATACTAATATAAATAAAAATCAGCAACTGCAAAAGACAATAGTTATTTAAATTGAATACAAAATTAGTAAATAAAATGACATTAAATACCACAATTATAACCAACTCTCAGGTTGTAACAGGGTAGACCAAGATGGAACGAGAAGAGGCAATAATGGTCAGCTGTTAAATGCCAGCTCTCCACCCATCAACTCATCAAAACAACAACAACAACAGGACCTGTTCTTCCAGCTTAAAATGATGCCTTCTTTCTTCTCATGATATCACCATGGATTTTGTTTTAGAGCTGCTTATGACCATCCCTCTCTTCTCCAGCTCTTTCTTCCAGACTTGCAGGTTGGACTGAAGATGTGCCTTTGATTTAGCAATCAGGGCAACATCATCAGCAAATGCCAGCTCTGAAATGTCCTCACATAATTCCTGCAAGACTTGTAGAAGCTCTGTATAACATGAATCAGAGGTGCTGGAATGTTCTTCCTTGCCAAAGTTTGCTCCAGAGACCCTGTCAAACGCCTATTTCAGATCTGTGAAGCAAAGATGGATCTCAAGGGAGGGATTATTAATAGAAGTATTAACCTAAATGCGTATTCAATGCATCTTCAACAAGTTGCCAAGACTATTCTACTGAGCAAGAAGTCTATAGTTCCCAAATATTGGGCTAAGTTGTAACATATTTTTTACTTTGAATTTGACATGTTTGCATTTCTAATAGAATGAAAGAGGATAATTCTGATATGCCTGGTGTATGGGGGGATAAATAGGAATGATCGCTGTTCCCGTATGACAGGAAAACTCATAAAGCCACATTTGTGTTGTCAGACTTTTATGTTTCAGAGTGGACAACATTCGCAGTTGCAAAATTCAGTGTCTGGCACCTGACAGTAACAAACATCCAGTCTTTTAACCGATTAGTAGAACCAAAAGCCAGAGATTTTGTCAACTCCTAAGCATTAAGGTGCATAGATCAACGCTCGCACATGCAACATCAAATTACTGCTGGATGACAGCACCTAACAACCTGTGCCAGGGTTGACAACACAGGGTTGCAGATAAGTCAAAAAGCCGAAGGATCTTTTTTTTCCTCTAAATAGCTTAGAGATCTTTTTCAAAATTTCAAAGAGAACTTTCACCCGAATAATCATGGAACTAAAGTGCTTTCCAGATTATCCCAAACTGAAATTTACAATCAATAACATTAGGCAAATAAACAAAAAGGGACAAGGAGTCATGGATCTCGATGGCAACACACTGTTATACAGTGGTGTACCCACATCTGAAAGAGCTAAAGGGGGCGTGGGTTGCATTGTGACCAAAAACCAGAAAGATAGTATCAAGGGATGGAACTTTGTCTCGGAGCGCATTATGGTTGTAAAACTAAAAGAAGGAGAAACCATAGTCAACCTGGTCATAGTGTATGGGTCAAATGAGGATGAGAGAGCAGAGGTCAAGGAGGAATTCTTCGAGCTGTTTCAAAGGACAGTGGATGACTGCCTAGATGAAGTTATCATGCTCGGAGATTTTAATGCCAGAGTTGGAAATGACCATGCTAGATGGGGTGGAGTTATCGGAAAATATGGAGAAGATACTCTCAATGACAATGGAAAGCGACTCCTTAGATTCTGCAGTGAGCAGAATCTGATCATTACAAACACAAAGTTCCCCCATAAGCGCATACATGCATACACTAGATGTGAACCAACCAAGAATGAGAAGTCAGTGATCGACTATGCTATTGTAAGGAGAAGCTCATTCAAATATGTCCGGGATGCTAGAGTCTGGAGGAGGCCAGAGATTGCAAGTGATCACTACCTGCTAACAATCAAAAGAACAACTGAAAGAGTTGTTCAGCCTAGGAACTGCCCAACATCACGCAAGAAACCAAGTAAACGAGCGGGAGAAATGAGCATTAGGACCTACAAGCTGAAAGAGCCAGAAATTAAGACCAGATATCAGGGGCTTATTGCTGCAGCGGTGAGCAACACAGAAGAACGACCTGATGACTTGGAAACCCTCTGGAATAAATTCAAGGATATCATAAAGACAGCTGCAGCAGAAGCATGCGGTGAAGTCCGACTTGTGAACAAGAGAAAGAGGACACCTTGGTGGACAGAGGAAGTCAAAGAGAAAATAAGAGAGAAGAAAATGGCATGGAAACAATACTTAGGAGCTAAAAACACAACAGGACAGATGGAAAAATATAGAGAATATGTGACACTCAGAACAGAAGCAAAGAACAAAGTGCTAGCAGCAAAACAGAAGTCCTGTGAAGATATTGGAGAAAAGCTAGAAAAAGATGCACAAGAAAACCAGAAATTGTTCTATAAGACCCTAAAGAACATGAGAAAGAAAAAACAATGCCCTCTCAAATTTATAAAGGACAAGCAAGGCAAATTGCTTACTGCCCCGAAGGAAGTAATGGAAAGATGGAAAGAATATTTCTCAGAACTCCTGGATGGTGAGCATGGTGAAGCATCAGAAATGATAACCACTAGCACAGAAGAGAAAACCAATGATGGTGAAGATGACATAAAGATGGAAGAACTGAAGGCAGCACTGGAGAAAATCAAGATGGGCAAAGCAGCATGGCATGATGGTATAACACCAGAAATGGTTAAGTACATGGGAGCATCAGGCGACCTATTACTCTTAAGGGTTCTGCAGGCAGCGTGGTACAACAAGACCATACCAAAGGATTGGGAGATTGCCATCATAACACCAATTTTCAAAAAGGGTGACAATCAACAATGTGGAAACCATAGAGGCATATCCCTTCTCAGTGTCCCTGGTAAAATCTACTCTAGAATCCTAGAGCAGAGACTCCGACGCCTAGCTGAGCCACAATTGGATGAAGCCCAGTGCGGATTCTGAGCGAACCGAAGTACTCAAGACCTAATCTTCACACTCAGACAGCTGAGTGAAAAGGCCCTTGAGTACAAGAGTGAGATCCATCTTTGTTTCATAGATCTGGAAAAGGCATTTGACAGGGTCCCCTGGAGCAAACTTTGGGATTGTTTGGCAAGGAAGAACATTGCAAGCCCCTCTGATTCATGCTATACAGAGCTTCTACAAATCTTGCAGAAATTATGTGAGGACAGCAAACCATAAATCAGAAGAGTTCAGGACCACCACTGGTGTAAGACAAGGTGATATCCTGTCACCTTACCTTTTCATACTCCTCATGGACGATGTCATTAAGGCATGTAAGGAGAGAACAAGAAAGTATTCAGTGGGATACTGGAAGTTGAGACAGGTCTGTATTTCGGAGCTGGCATTTGCTGATGATGTTGCCCTGATTGCTAAATCAGAGGCACATCTCCAATTCAACCTGCAAGTCTGGAAGGAAGAGCTGGAGAAGAGAGGGATGGTCATAAGCAGCTCTAAAACAAAATCCATGGTGATATCACGAGAAGAAAGAAGACATCAGATTAAGCTGGGAGAACAGGTCCTGGAGCAGGTAGACCACTTTAAATACCTCAGAGCTATTATTGACCAAAAGGGAGGCATTAAAGAAGAGTTGGCCACTCGAAAAGCAGCAGCTGGGCGACTTTTTCAGGCCATAAATCGAGAATTCCTCAGCAAGAGAGAGGTTGGTAAGAAAACGAAGATGGCTGTATACCGCTCCACCTATGTCCCAGTCTTGACATATGGATGCGAGTCATGGGCAATGACTACAACCAAACAAAAGCCAGATCCAAACCTCAGAAATGAGGTATCTGAGGAAGGTGGTTGAAGTAACAAGAAGAGACATGGTACGCAACCAGACGATATGTCAAGGCCTTAAATCCCACCCCCTGCAGACCCAAGTAGAACAGTCCCAACTAAGATGGTTTGGCCATGTCTGCAGAATGGGAGAAGATCGGCTACCACGACAAGCATGGGAAACAAAGAACCAAGGATCCAGACCCCCAGGACGACCCAGAGTCCGCTGGGAGGACAACATTAGACAATCTTTGAAGGACCGAGGACTAGAATGGAACCAGGCCAGGAGGAAGACAGCCGATAGGATAGTCTGGCGCTCTCTCTTCCAAACCTCTACACCTCACGGTAGAAGGGGAATGACTAAGTAAGTAAGTAAGTAAGTGAGAATATTCACCTACCTTTTCACCATTTACTTCTATAGGAGTCTAGAATTTAAATAGCCACTTATGAGATCTTATGTAGTATATATCTTTCTTACATTTCTTAATTTACATATATCTTATCCAACCAAGCTGCTACAATTAATGTCCAGTTCAGAATAATGGCATGACACTATCAGCTAAACAATCAAAAAATGACCTTTAATCCTGAGGTCAATGTAATTTTACATGTCAGCTAAACAGTAAAACAATGACCTTTCATCCTGGGGTCACTGTACTTTTACCTGACAGCTAAAGTGTCTATCATGGCACTATTTCGCTGTACAAGAAACCACTTGTTTGTAAATCGAGCAAGCCATTCAGAAGCCGGAATGACTGACAAAGGTAGCCGAATGACTAAGTCATGTGGCCAGTGGAAATTTGGGTGTGAAATCATTCGACCAGATTATTCATCGTATGACCGCCATCCTGTGTGGACGTTCTCTACCAGCTGTGTGCTGTCAACCCTGGTTGGAGTTTTTTCGGGAGACAGCGTCTGCCATTAGTGCCTTGTCTTGGTGCCAATATGTTTGAGAGGTAGTTAGTCTCTCGGTTGGGTCTTTTGTGACCAGAGGTCTTTTGTTAGTACGATCAATTTGTATCTGCTATTTGTCATTGTGACATAGTCATATTTTGCCGCTCATGTGAGCAGAATTCACACTGTAACAGATAGGCTGTGTTTCGCCTAGATTTCTAGTACACATTAGCTGGTAGTGGTAATATATCTATACATTGTGTTTGTCATTATGGCCATTTATGGCCAAATGGTGTTGTGGATTAATAAAGGGATTCTAGCTGTTTAGAAGTGTTATTTCCTTGTGTCAGCCATTGTGTGTGTGGTCATCCTCTAGTATACATGAGTCAGTGTGTCATATAGTAAATCCAACATGACAGTGGTAAAGCCCTTATGAATGGGGGTAGCCAGCTAGCACCTTCCCCACCTGGTTAAAGAGGCTTCTGACAGTGTCAATGACCTTTAATTATTGGGGCATTGTACCTCACACTGTCAGCTAAACAAGACTAGTCAAAATATCTCTTGTAACCTACATATTGCTTGCCCCTGCTCTAATAGATATATATATATATATATATATATATATATATATATATATATATATATATATATATATATATATATATATATATATATATATATATATATATATAAAACAAGATCTAGTCAAATATTACCAGCCACTGTAAGACAAGATCTACTGTAGATGAACAAATTTGCCAACATAACCAGACATGCTCTACCAAACAAAAACAATTGTCAAAAACAACCAACATAACCAGACATGCTCTACTGAACAAAAACAGTGTCAACAACAACCAACATAACCAGACATGCTCTACTGAACAAAAACAGTGTCAACAACAACCAACATAACCAGACATGCTCTACCAAACAAAAACAATTGTCAAAAACAACCAACATAACCAGACATGCTCTACTGAACAAAAACAGTGTCAACAACAACCAACATAACCAGACATGCTCTACCAAACAAAAACAGTGTCAACAACAACCAACATAACCAGACATGCTCTACTGAACAAAAACAGTGTCAACAACAACCAACATAACCAGACATGCTCTACTGAACAAAAACAGTGTCAACAACAACCAACATAACCAGACATGCTCTACCAAACAAAAACAATTGTCAACAACAACCAACATAACCAGACATGCTCTACCAAACAAAAACAATTGTCAACAACAACCAACACAACTGAACAAAAACCAACATGCTCTACCAAACAAAAACAATTGACATAACCAGACATGCTCTACCAAACAAAAACAATTGTCAACAACAACCAACATAACCAGACATGCTCTACCAAACAAAAACAATTGTCAACAACAACCAACATAACCAGACATGCTCTACCAAACAAAAACAATTGTCAACAACAACCAACATAACCAGACATGCTCTACTGAACAAAAACAATTGTCAACAACAACCAACATAACCAGACATGCTCTACCAAACAAAAACAATTGTCAACAACAACCAACATAACCAGACATGCTCTACCAAACAACATAACCAGACATGCTCTACTGAACAAAAACAGTGTCAACAACAACCAACATAACCAGACATGCTCTACTGAACAAAAACAGTGTCAACAACAACCAACATAACCAGACATGCTCTACTGAACAAAAACAGTGTCAACAACAACCAACATAACCAGACATGCTCTACTGAACAAAAACAGTGTCAACAACAACCAACATAACAAGGAAATATCTCATATTTGTTATTGTTATAAAGAATCAACATCATTGCACTCTGGGCAAACCCATAGGTGCTCAATCTCCCTCAGTATATATTGAAGAGTGTGAATGCTAATTGTTCCTGTAGCTTGCTTGTTGTATGCATAACGGATGCATCCTCTCATACATCCATCTCTGCTAGATTTATATTTGATGCCAAATTTCAACAGTCTTAACCTTGATGATTCATTTATTGCACTACCATTCTCTAACAGGTGATCATTAATTGTTCTCAGTATCTCTCCCTTATCTATATCCAGTGTCCACACTCTGGATGCTCTTGATATTAGTCTGTCAGTTCTTTCATTACCGGGTAACCCTGCATGGCCAGGTCAGTAGATCCACACCAGCTTCAGCAGATTTGAAGCTTCTATGAATGTTTTCCATTTATGCCATAGCCAACCATTTTGAACCTTTCGAAGCATGGACCGAGAGACTGACACAATGACTGCCTTTGTTAATAAAGATTTAGTTATCCACCTTAAGGCTGCAGTAGCTGCCTCTATCTCTTTTCTCATGCTGGAAGTTGTTATCTTGTATGCCCTGCTATGTTCAGCAACGATTCTGCAATTTACTCTAGCAGAGAAGCCCCAACCTGATCTCTCACCAAGGATCACAGACCCATCTGTATACACAATGGCATAATTATCCCCAGCATGATCATGCTTTAGCTTATTAATTTCCAGTTCTGCTTTGCCATTGCCCCAAGTTCTTTAATCTCTGCCAAGACTGATGATATCTTCTGTTTCTTCTTTGATCCTTAACCACTGACTGCCAAAGCTGTCAGTAGCCATCACACATGGTGGCATCATGTAGGGCAGCAACAAATTGCTTCCACTTTGCTCGGCCAGTGGTCATCCTTTGTACAGTGCCCTAACTCTAGGTTATTCTTTGCATCTCGGCTTCCCCAGTTCTCTGCCAATTTGCTTTGGTCAGTCTCTCTTTCGCTTTCCTTTGGGGGTCCATAGCATAGCTGTTCCTGTAATGGGATCAGGGTCCCTTCTGAGGATGTGGTCATCCCAATTCCAGCGTCTGCCAGATATGATGGTGTGCTTGTCCTCTAGGTTACTTCAAAAAAGCAGTTCTTGGTTGATGATGGTGTTCAGCCAAAAGATTTGGTGAAATTTCTTTGTGTGGAAGGAGGACAGTTTCGACATTTCCTTCTCTGTTACTCTCCAGCATTCCACACCAGAGAAGTAAAGCAAGTACACAGCTCTCGTATAATCTTAATTTGGTGTTTGTGCTGAACTGGGAAGACTTCCAAATGTTGTTGAGACTATCAAAGGCTGTTCTCGCTTTATTCATTCTGTTGTTGATGTCCTTGCTTGTTCCGTTGTTGGTGGTACCATGCATCCTAGATAAGTAAATGCGTCTGTCTGTCCTAGTTTCTGGTTTTTTATTGAATCAGGATTGGCCACATTGAGTGTCATGACCTCTTGTCTTTTTCAGACTGATGTTCACACTCACCTGCTGGTTATACTTATTCAGTCTATCAGTTTTTTCTTGGATGTGTTGGGGTGAATTTGTGAGTAGTGCAATGTCATCTGCATATTCCAGGTCTTCCAGTGTAGAAAACATTGTCTATCTAATTCCTCTTGGCCTGCCATCTGTTGTCTAGCACATCACCCAGTCTATCTATGACTGTCAAAAATAAAGTTGTAAATATGGCTGATGATGACTTGCTGGTAGTTAATCCAGTTCTCATCAGACTTAATCCACTCTTCCCCTGTCAATACATTTTCAGCTGTGGTCACCTGCATGATCATTGTTTCTGCCTGTGCAGTCTGTGAAATTCCCTTTTTATTCTTGCTCCCTGTCACGAAATGGATTTAAGTTTTAGAGCTTGTCTGAGTGTAAAGACAAGACCCTAGTATGAGAAAGTCTGAGAAGATACATTTGTATGAGAATGACAGTGAATGTGGAAGATCAGGCTTATAGCTTCGAGGGTGAGAACTGAGATTGACTTTCCCTCGCCACTCGCGACTTATTTAAGAGCTAAAGACTCACCACCTCTGACTACCATAAAGGAGAAAAGGTTTCACTACAAGTCCACAGACACACTATACAGACAAATATATATACGTACAGTATAGAGTATACGTACCAGTGCGCGGCCATGCCCAGAGCGTGGCCGATTACTGAAAGTGACTGTTCCACGTGCTTTTGACTACGTTTGAATTGAGAGTAACCTCCCTTGGGGTTATCGCGCTAAGTTAAGCTTGCTACTGAGTTAATTTCCCGCCGTTTACAAAGTTTTTCACAACGTTGAAATATTTGGTAAGGAAAAGATCACCTTGCAAGTTTCAAGGTCAGGTACTTTGAACTCATGTTTCTCATTGTTTTATGAAAATATTTAAGTACTTATTTGATTAATATATCCAAAATAATCTCATTTATCTGTATTCATTGTGAAAGGACCGTTTCACGCTATAATGGCCTAAATATCGGGGTGGCCGCGGTCAGGAAGGGCTTTTTTTTATATCTGCCCAGTGGCGGCCAAACTGGCCGCGGTGAGGACATACATAAAAAACAACAATGAACCTATGAATGACATTAGATTCTAGGTCTCTATCTTCTAAATAATTCATAGTTCTAGACTAGCTTTAGTCCTTATATATATATATATATATATATATATATATATATATATATATATATATATATATATATATATATATATATATATATATATATATATATATATATATCTTACTTACTTAGTCGTTCCCCTTCTACCGTGAGGTGTAGAGGTTTGGAAGAGAGAGAGCGCCAGACTATTCTATCAGCTGTCTTCTTCCTGGCCTGGTTCCATTCTAGTCCTCGGTCCTTCAAAGATTGTCTAATGTTGTCCTCCCAGCGGACTCTGGGTCGTCCTGGAGGTCTGGATCCCTGGCTCTTTGTTTCCCATGCTTGTCGTGGTAGCCGATCTTCTCCCATTCTGCAGACATGGCCAAACCATCTTAGTTGGGACTGTTCTATTTGGGTCTGCAGCGGGTGGGATTTTAGGCCTTGACGTATCGTCTGGTTGCGGACCATGTCTCTTCTTGTTACTTCAACCACCTTCCTCAGATACCTCATTTCTGAGGTTTGGATCTGGCTTTTGTGGGTTTATATATATATATAATATATAGACTAATGTCGAGGTGTTGTCACGTGCTGGCCTTCAATGTATGTATACACTGCTAAGACAGCGCAGACTACGCTGGCTTGGCCATGTTCGTCGCATGGAAGATGGTCACATTCCCAAAAGATATCTTCTACGGACAATTAGCAGATGGCAGGAGAACAGTTGGGCGACCACAGCTGAGGTTCAAAGATGTGTGCAAGAGAGATATGAGGGCACTGGACATGGATCCAGCAACATGGGAGGATGAAGCTGCCGATCGCACTAAGTGGCGATGCTATTTACGGCGCCAACTCAGATTGGGCGAAGATAGGCTCACACAACAAGCCGAGGAGGGGAGAAAACGTCAAAAGGAGCAACAGGAAAATAAGCAGCTGAGGGCTGTCAGCAAGAAGAAAGCTGAAGAAAAGAAGCGAAGGAAAGAGGAGAGAATAAAACAAGAAGAACGCAAGAAACAAAATGAAGAGTACACCCGTATGCGCAAAGAAACAAGAAAGAGGAAGGCAGAAGAAAAAAGAAAAGAACAAGAGCAGAAGTCGAAAGAGAAAAGATGTAAAAAAAGAAAGGAGACAAGAACAGACGATGAAACCAGCATGGATGACGCAGAAATGATTCTGGACGACGATGATACATGTGACTTTCAAGATATTCTTGAGTGTGAGCACAGTGACAGCGTGTTTGAAAGTGAGAGTTTGACAGAAGTGAATGAAACGGGAGCATTTGTGTCTGAAGTGGGTGAAAATGTGAGTGAAAGTAGGTCATTGTGGGGGGGTGTTTTCATCGATGTCAGAAAACATAGAATAAAGACTTAAGAATGAAAACAAACTCACTGTATTGCAGTTTTTATAAAGAATTCTAGGCTTCTATGAGAGAGAGAGAGAGAGAGAGAGAGAGAGAGAGAGAGAGAGAGAGAGAGAGAGAGAGAGAGAGAGAGAGAGAGCCAGCCAGCGTAATATATGTGGTGTTTGAGTTACTGAATTAAAAATGTTTGATTGTTTCTTTAAGGTATTGTCGTATTCTTGTTGCTACCACTTTTCTCGCAAATGAATTTAGATCCAGACTAGACCTAGAGTAGTCTAGACTTATAATATTAGTCTTGGCAGCGCTAAACCTGGTACAAAGGCTGCGGTGAGGGCACACTGGCCACGCCTTGTCACGATGTTGACCGCGGTTAGGGCACATGGCCGCGCCGTGGTACTTCGAGGATAAGAGCAAACTACTACATTTTCACTCTATAATAACATCTATCATGCACACACAGTTACAAGACTAGAGCGCGGCCACTCGTGGCTGTTTCTACCGATCGCAGTTGTTATAACATTACATGATGAGTCAGGAGACAGGAAAGTTCACTCGTGGCCACAACTGGTACGCGTACGCTAGTTATGTAGAGAAACTGATCCAGTTACAGTTTATAGTTTATTTACACAATAAAATAAATTATACATCAAAATTAAATACTGTGCGTGGTCACACACCTGAAAAGAACAAAACCATTAAAATGATTTGTAATCAACCCCAACCCTTCACCCATGATTTCAACCTGTATGGGGAAAAGATTTTAAGGATTGAAAACACACTGAAATTCGTGGGGTCTCGAATTTCGAGCCACCACTTTAAACTATCTATTATTAAGTATTAATAAAATTTAACACCACTGTCTAGCTGTAGACCTAGCTACTAGTCTACACCAAAGCTGAATGAACTTACTAAAGTCCTATACTGCAAATCACAAGCACTGATTCACTAACAGACTTCTTCAGTGAAAACCTCAGAAGCTGTCCTCTGCTCTGACTATCTAACTTCATAAATTCTGTCTCTCCTCTCTAGTGCATTTGGAAGGAATTTTGACCCTTTCTCCTCCCACGAATCTTGTAGCTGATGACTTGGGCTTTTAGACTGGATACTAGCCTCAGGCTGTAAATACTTCACTGCTGACGAACCTTAATTCACTGCCCGGTTACCCCTCTGAGGGTTTAGGGCCATTGGCTTTATTATAGCCAAAATTAAACGACAACACCAGACCACGCACCTTAGTTCGGTGAGTTACTATGAGCTGAGAGATCAGGATTTCAAGGAATCCGTTCCCGCTGAAGATTTGTGCTTCACTGCAGGGAACTGCTCCTTGTCACTGGTGCAGATGTACTAGGTGCCGGCAAAATACAGCTTCACCAATGCTCTTCACCTCTGGTGATATCTCGAGCCCTCGGCTCCTGAGATGACAACTTGCTGTTGTAAATGGTAGGGGCAGGTTACCCCTCCTATGTGCCACGAAAATTAGCTGTAAACGAAAAAATAACAACAAATACTCATACCTAATTTATAAACCCTTAATAAATACATCTCCCATCTTCCCCCTACACAAATATGCACAGCGATAACCAATTATTTCTGCCTCGAATCAGCCTACCCTACAATTCCCTTTTTACTCTCTACCCCGCTTCAACATGTCTGTTAGGTAAACCCAGATGCAGCTGACCTAAATTGTTTGTGCCGGCGGGCCTCGCCGTCACAACAATACATACACTGAGGGAATTCCTCTGTATCAAATAATTCCTAGGCCTACTTTATATTACAGACTGACCCTGGTGAGTCATCACTTAACCCAAAAATAAATTTAGACCTCACTAGGAATAATTAAATCCCATCTCCGTAAAATTAATTACCCTCCTCACTCCTGCTACATTACAAAAATTTAGCACAACTTCATAATATTCAGTAAATAAAATTACACAAATACGCTCACGTATTTACACTGCAAATATTATAATCAAATCGAGGTTACACATATATCGGACCTCCCCATTGCAGTATAGATATAGCCTAAGGACTTAACCGTATACCATTAATTTCACAAAAGCCTTGACACACAGTTAATATCTCAAACCCGCTACACCAACCAAAGATAGTACTAGCTTATCATAGAAAAAATTATATGCACACTTACATTTTTATTTATTTCTATAAGATAGTAATTGATGGCACTTTCGTTTATATAAAATAAAATTAAGACCCCCAAAGAACCTTTACTTTATCGGGCTAAGATTCTATTAAGAAATTAACTATAAGTACGACGCTAAATTAAGATGCCTACATACCTAGTTATTGAATATCTTACTAGAACAAGCGATAACGATGTTGATTTCACAGCTGAATTTCTTGAGACAAAAAAGAGCGCTAAAGATAAAACCCTGTTATTTATAATTGGAATACCCATGCCCTACATCATCGCTTGGCTTCGCTCTTAAACCAATAATATTCCTGCATTTCATAAACTATTGAAACCCGCCAATGATAACGCAAGCTCCTCATGACGCATGGTTATTTCTGGTATCGCGCATCTAAATTGCGTCATGTAAGATAATGTTGGCTGGCTGGCTGGCTGGGTCGTTAACTAAAGACTGTGATTGAAGATGCCTTGACTCAAGTTATACTGTGCTTATTACAATGGGAAGACATTTGTTGATGATGTCATCATTATTCAGCAATAAACAAGAGCAAATGAAGAGGTGGACAGAATATTTTGAGGACCTTCTTAATAGACCAGCTCCACAAAACACCCCGGACATCCAGCCAGCAGAAGAAGAGCTACAAATTAACGGTGAAAGACCAACGAAGGAAGAAATAAAGAAAGCCATAAAGCTTCTAAGAGATGGAAAAGCATCTGGACCAGATGGCATTCCAGCAGAGGCCATCAAAGCAGATATCAACTTGGCTACAGAGATGTTACATAAATTACTTGGTAAAGTCTGGGAAAAGAAAGAGATACCAGCAGAATGGAAGGAAGGATATCTAGTTAAGTTGCCCAAGAAAGGAAATTTACAAGAGAGCACACATTATAGAGGAATAATGTTACTATCAGTGCCAGGAAAGGTATTGAACAGGATTATCCTTGAGAGATTAAAAGAGTCTATAGACAAGAAACTGAGAGATGAACAAGCAGGTTTTCAACAAAACAGATCCTGTACAGACTAGATATCCACTTTGAGAATAATAGTTGAACAAAGTCTGGATTGGAATTCACCATTATACATCAGATTTGTGGACTACGAAAAGGCATTTGACAGTGTAGACAGATAATCACTTTGGAAATTTATGAGGCATTATGGAGTTTCCCTGAAGTTCATTAATTTAATAAAGAAAACATATGAAGACATGACATGCAGAGTTTTTCATGAAGGACAGCTTAGAGAACCGTTTGGGATAAGAACAGGAGTGCGACAGGGATGCCTCTTGTCTCCATTTCTTTTCTTATTAGCAATAGACTGGGTTATGAGAACATCAACAACACACAACAGAAATGGAATCCAGTGGACTCTGACTAAGCAGCTGGATGATCTGGATTTTGCTGATGACTTGGCTCTTCTGTCCCATAACCATAATCAGATGCAGGACAAATTGAAAACACTCAATGAGAGGTCACAGCAATTGGGTCTGAAAATACACAGGGAAAAGACAAAGATGATGAGAATAAATGCAGGTAATGAAAACATGGTTGAACTTGAAGAAGCACCAATACAAGATGTAGAATCGTACACATATCTTGGCAGTAATAAAGACAAAGTTGGAGGGACAGACAGCGATATCAAAATAAGAATACAAAAAGCAAGAGGAGCTTTCATTGCATTGGGAAATATATGGAGATCAAGAGAAATCGGATCCAACACAAAAATAAGAATCTTCAACTCAAATGTGAAGTCAGTCCTATTGTATGGCTCTGAGACATGGAGAACAACAAAGACAACAACCAAACAGCTAGACTTTCATAAATGGGTGCTTGCACAGAATAGAGGGATTAAAATGGTATGACAAGGTTACCAATGTGTAACTGATGACAAGAACTAGACAAGTGCCAGTGAAACAAGAGATGAGAAGAAGATGATGGCGATGGATAGGACACACACTGAGGAAACCGGTTGATAGCATTACAAGGCAGTCCTTGTTCTGGAATCCCCAGGGCAAGAGAGGCAGAGGTAGACCAAGAAGCACATGGAGAAGAGAGTTGGAAACAGAGGTGAAAATGATGAGGAGAACATGAAAAGAACTTGAGATGATGGCACATGACAGGAGGACTTGGCATGTGTTTGTTGAAGGCCTATGCTCCTTTGGGAGTGGAGGGTTATGAATGAATGAAGATAATGTTACATCGACTGCGTGAGGAAAATTAACTTTGATTCATTCCTAGCGCCAGTTTTATGTACCGTGAACTGGGGTGACTTTGCCTACATTTCATCTTTACAGATTTTTTACAGTATATTAACCAACACTAAATACAGCCCAAAGGTGCTGAAATACAGAGTGGATACATAAGCTTTGTTTTTATTTTTAAATGAAGTCAGAATTCCACCAGGATTAGATGATTTAAGAGGTATTGTGAAATATTTCAACTGAAGTAAAAATGGGGTGACTTTGCCTTCATACCTTATTTTTTTTTAAAAAGACAAAACATGTAACGTACCAGTAGTTAAAAACACTTTTAAAACCCTGAAAGTAGGGAAATCAGATGCACAATACCTGATAGTAATATAAAAGCTTCAAAGAATACTTAAAATACAAACAAGTAAATTTTTTTCTACATTCACTGATTAATTAATCAAATCATTTACGACGCGTTACAAAAAGACACATCTGTTATAGTGGGGGGGGGAAAAGATCACACCACCAGTTCACATCAAAAATGTTTTTTACATGCTTTTTTCGTTGGTGGCAGCCACTCCTCATCAGTGTCAGAAAATGGAATGTCTTCACAATCTGAATCTGTTTTCTCGAGTTCAAGCTCGGATGGTGATGACCGGCAGGAAGATACAGATGCCGAAGGTTGCAACTGCAGTGCTTGAGCAGATGTTGAAGGTTGATGTTGAACAGGTGCTGAAGATGATGCTGGGGGTGCAGATGTCAAGGATTGAGACTGAGCAGACTGCAAGTCTTCCGCACTCACCGATTTCCCTGGTGGCACAGAAACTTTCTTCCTCTTATGCCTGCTGCCAGTTCCTGTGCAACCATTTGAATTGGGCGAGTATTTAAAAGTCTGCAAATAGTTTAGCACAGCATCTGAAACACCTTGTGGGTCTTTGCTTGTGTCACTAGTGACAGTTGACTTTGGCAGCTTTTTCAGCACTTGGTTTGCATCTAGGGGGTGAATGCCACAGGCTCTGAACCCAGAAATCAAATTGTTGGCTGATCTCATACCCATCCCTTCAATTAATTTATTTAGCATTGCTGGAAACACTTTCTTGTCTAGTGATGCAGAAGATGGGTGTTTTTGCTTGTAACTCTCCAACAGCTTTCTCCATAATTTTTTGAGAGGAGCAAAAAAAGACACATCAAGTGGCTGGCACTTGTCTGTGGAGTTAGGAGGAAGCAGGATGAAAGCAATATTCAGTTCTTCACACTTGTATATCACTGATGCACTGATGTGTGAACTTAAATTGTCCCCTATGATTACTTTGCGACCATGTTTTCTCCTGGCCCAAGGCACTACAACACTCAGAAACCATTCATCAAAATTGGTACCATCCATCCACCCATTTTTGCTCCTCCCAAACCTAGTGCCTGGTGGGCCACCTTCACACCATGAATGCCACAGGTGCTCTGACTTGTATATGATGTAGGGTGGAAGTAGTTCCCCTGTAGCTGTCCCAGCAAACATGATGGAGATGTTGCCTTTTGAATAGTTCATTACTCTCTCTGGGTATTTAACTCCCCTTTTGAAGACACATTTTTTCTGCCCTGGATCATCAGCAAGATTTGTTTCATCATAATTAAGTATGTTCTCTGCACGGACACCTTCTAAAGACAGCTTTAAATTGTCAAAGTAGCCTTGAATTTCTTTGGGATTTATTTCAGCTCGTGATCGCTTTATATTTTGACATGTCCTCTGACAAACAACATCTTGGTGTCGCTTCAGAAATCCTCTCACCCAGTCATCTCCAGGTGTATTGTTCTTGAATTTTTTAACTGAAATTTTGCCTTTGTCTAGTATTCCTTTGACCAGAAGTTTAACGTCGTTTTTTTTCAACGGGCATTCCATAGTCTGCACATGTTGTTATGTGATTTACAAGTGTTTCCTCAAACTCTCTTGACAGAGCAGACTGTCCTCCAGGTGTCTTCTTGTGGACTCCCTTCACCTTGTTCCGTAGAGTTCTCAATGGTATGTTGTAGATTTTTGAGATTTCTTTTATAGAAGTTGTTTTACACTCTTCAACAGCCTTAAGCAAGGTTTCTTCAGAATAGTCTCTATAGTGTCTGCTACCAGGCTTTCTCTTGTGATGTCTGGGCATGGTGATCTGAAGAAAAAAACAAAACAAAGATATATAAACACCAAAGTGTGCAACATTGAAAAAGCAAGTTTAAGACCACATTAAGTCTAGATCAATGGGGTGACTTTGCCCCAGACTGTGGAAGGAAAGCATTTAAGAAACTTGAGACCAGGGCTGCTTCTTTTGTGTCTCAGCGCTTAGGAGGGAAGAAACACCAAAAACATCCCACTAAACATGTCTTCTTTCATGAAGAGTTGAAAAATGAAGGCAAACAACTCTAGAAATGCAAGTATGAACACATTCACATTTTCAGTATTTAATAGGCAAAGTCACCCCATGGGGCAAAGTCACCCCATGGGGCAAAGTCACCCCAGTTCACGGTACCTGGGTATTGTTTTTCACCCCCCCCCCCTTCCCGATTTACATGGGTAGGTGGTGCTAACATCTGAACATTTTCATCCAGCCCAATTAATACTCAAGCGCCTAATACAATAAAATGACCATGATTATTTACACAAAGAAAATGAGACTACGTGATCGCAACTACTCTAGAGAAAAGAAGACTGGTGCGGGTATTAAAAATTAAAACCTACAGTAATCCCTCCTGAAAAAATGCAAATAATTACTTCGAGAAAAAGACTAAACTCAAATAATTTCAGGACATCATTACAGAGAAAAAAGAATGGGGCCTGTGGAAAATAAAATCACAGTAACTCCTCACACTCCCTTAATGTCAGCCATGTTGCCATGCAGGGGGTGCCATTTGTCCTTGGTTACTCACATTTAGGCTTTTGTTTGGGCCATCGCATATCTGGATCTAATCAACAGCACTCCAAGCATGAACCTCATTGTCACAATGGGGGTATCTTGCATACAGCCCAAGACTATAAACATCCTTTTGTTTTGAATGCATTCTAGTTGTTCACATTGTGCTACTGACAGCACGAGTATTTCCAGCTCATACACATTGACTAGATGATGATAAGTAAGAAATAGTAATCTCTGCTCCAGATGCACTGCAACTATTATTTCAGGTCTGCCAGAACTCTCCTGCATTTCTGTATGATGTGATCAACATGGTGCTTATACCTTAGCCCACAAGTGAATGCAATGTGTTTCCAGTCCAAGGTGACTGACTCATTTTGTGATCAGAGCTTTTCAGCCTGCTTTGCTGCATTTTTCCTACATGACAGACTTGTGCAAGCCAGTACGTTCATGTAAGGAGACTTCCTCCATTTTTGTGCAACAGTCATTGTCTATATGTTGAATATATACCTGAATGAGGGTATTATTTTTTAAAAGTTCAGCTAATGACATTGTCAGTCAGCCATCTTGGCAAATTATACTGTATTCACAAAAAAGATTACGTAAAATTTATTTTTTAACAATGATGACATTATCAACAAATGTCTTCACATTGTAATAAGCACAGTAAAACTTGAGTCAAGGCATCTTCAATCACAGTCATTAATTAATGACCCCAAGTCTAACCCTCCGGCGGGCGCATTGGCACACTTTGTGCGCCAAATTAAATTAAATTTTGCATTTTTTTTTTTTTTAGCTATTCCTTCATTCATATCTTTGGTTTCATTCTGAACAGTTGTGTTGTTATATGTTGTGCGATGAGATATTTAGGGTCCCACAACTCGAGGAGTGTCATTAGTGGTTTATAAAGTACACCACACGCTCGGTGATGTAAGTATATTTTTAATTTCAATTTTCTGTTTTTAAATTAAATTTGAAACTGCAACAGGCCACTAAGAGCCTAATACATGGTCAGGGCGACAGCGACGATGGTGATAATTAAATGAAATTTGTTTCAGTTTTCCATTTCTATCACTGTGATTAACAAGAATTTTAGTTTTTCTAATTAGGGCAAGAAAAAGCTTGACAGATGGTGAGATCGCCTGGCTACTCAACGAAGATTCAGACTTTGAAAAGTTGAATGATAACGGAAGTGATGGCGATTCAGAGGAAGAAGAGGAAATGGTCACACATAGTGACCATGATACTGATAGTGAGCAAGAATATGAGTCAGATTCAAGTGTAGAAGGTGAAGAATCTTCTACTTCTGTGGATGATTATTTCGTCGGAAAAGATAAATCGACCAAATGGAATAAAACCTGCTCAGCAAGAAATAGTAAAACTAAAAGCAAGAATTTAGTTAAAATTTTTCCTGGATCGAAGTCTGTTGCTAAGGGTATAACTACTGAAATAGAAGCTTTTGAAAAATACATAAGTATTGAAATGATTGATGAGATTGTGGGGAATACAAATATATATATATTCATTACAAAAGGCAAAGTGTAGAATATTCCAGAGAAAGAGATGAAACGGATACCACAAGGAGTGAAATAATGGCTCTACTGGGGCTGTTATATCTGCTTTGTACCAAGAAACTAAATCACACTAACGATATGGAAATCTGGACTACAGACGGATCAGGTATAGTAGGTACCACAAACTGATTTTTCATTTTGTTTTTACAGTGTCTTTCTTTATAGATCTTAATGGATCTCTTTAAGCCATGAAATTTCCTTTTTAAATTTTAAAAATCGGACATCAAACAACCGAGTTACAGCATTTCAAAATTGTGGGGAATTACAAAATTTTTCAAACATCTTCGCACCGAACAAATTGCCTGACTTTGCACAATCATAACTACAGTCAACAAACACTTTCCAAGTCAATAATGCTTTTTGTACAAAGTCATACAAGTCCTTATTGCACCAAGTCAATAATGCTTTTTGTACAAAGTCATACAAGTCCTTATTGCATAAAAGAAACATGGGAAGTACAACAAATTAATTAAATGAATTATGGTCCATCAAAATTGACAAAAGATACAGTTTCAAGTCTCATTGGATTGCTTGCAAAGTGCAAATATGCATTTTCATGCACTCATAAATCAAAAACTACACACAGGAAAGCTATAAGATTTATTGAGCTTAAAGAGAGCATTATATCCTTAATTTTTTTGAGCCACATGAAATACTGAATACTCAAAAGATAATTGTGTGTTCAGAAAGTCCTCAAGTGAATCTCCTCTCAGGGCACTGGCTTGTTGTACTGACATCTGGCACCTGTACTGTAGCTGTCCTTTACTCACATTCTGTTCGGGTAGCACAGAGAAACCAAGAGGTCACCTGAGAGAAATTTGTTGGGAGGGACGGGAAGAGGACAAATTGCATGATTGTGTTATTTTAATTTATTATTAATACAAAAAATGTCGGCCAAATTATTTTTTCTTTCCCTTTGTTAATCATTAAGCATTTATTGCGGCATTAATTTTTACTGCATTTACCATTTAAATCATTATATCAATTATACAGTAGATTGTAAGTCTCTCTTTTACATGGATTATGTCATTTGTCTTTTAGGTTTGTAATTGTAAAATAAACTCAAAACCTGTAGAGGCTTCTAGGAAAGCTTCAACTACATAGTAGCCTACTGAATTTTACCATCAGAGAATGCGAGGAAATAATATGATATATAAACTTTACACAACAAGACATACTAGTTCCCATGTTGCATTTTCCGAGTCCTTCAGAAGACAGCAGTGCCAATAGTCTGTTTGTCACAGTAGAAAAATATGCTCGCAATGCATCATAATGATCGTCCCCAGAAATAATTGAGAAAAAAAAAGGTTAAGCGAGAGAGGCAATTTTTTTTTTAAATTTACATTCAGAAATGTGTAGCAAGCTAAATTCTAAACATGACCTTTGACATCCATAACTTTATCGAAAGGAGGTCAGCGGCTTTACAAACTGTTAGACCTTAATTCTGATACCGAATGTTTAGAAAATGGTGATGGTCCAATAAAACAACCAAATAGCTACATAAACAAAAATACCCCACCCCCAAAATTGCTTAAAAAACGAAAAACTTTCTGTCTGAATGTGTGAATCGAGACGTCACATTTGGCTGTTCTTTTACTAATACATCCACCCTCCATCACTTGCCGTTGCTATATTGCAAATAAACAAAATAGGTCTGAAATGAATAGAAATAAAACAAAGTTCAAAACTTACTTAGAACACATATTGCGTCGACTTCCATTGGTGAAACTTTCAGTTCAGCGCCGAGTCATTTCGTGCTGTGTTTTGTACAGCCGGCCCATCGTGTCCAGGTTTGTCAGATGGAACATCCGCCATTATGTTTTACATGACGAAATGTGATGGAGGTGCTCTGTTTTAATGTTCCTTCACTCTTCGCTCAAATAATGATGGTGTTTAAAACTTTGATACGATTTTAGCAGAATGGTTGCTCGTTTGTTTGATGTAACATGAGTGTAGGTAGGCCTGCCAGATGTGTATTAAAATCCAAACTTTCTCATTCACTTCGAATTTACGATATCTTCCTTTAAAAAATATGTGCCTCGTGTTACATGTGCATAAACCTCAGTTTCCGCTCTTCTCATTGGTGAAAACCGTATTAGTGTAGCATTTTTGAGGACATAGCGTGGACGCTTTGAATGAGGTAGGGGTCCTTTCAGGGAATTTTGCTCTCTTGAGCGCCAGTCAGCTAGCGCACGGCAAGAGCAGTTTTAATGATGTTTTTGTTTTTTGTCTCACTCAATTTCAATGACACGCAGAAAGTTATAATTGACATATTATGAAAGAAGAAAGATCAAGGAACCACAAGATATAATTTTTATTTAGAAAAGGCAAATTAATTACTAGGCAGAGCGAGGTTGAAAAGGGCCCAAATTGGGCCTCGCTTGCGCGACACAGAATTTTTCAACCGCCGCAAAGCGGCAGTTTGTGGTACCTAGGTATAGAGATAACGAGAGCAGTGATGAGTTTCAAGAGATTTTTGTTTCTACTGTGCTGTGTCCGATTTGATAACAAGAACACGAGGCAAGAAAGAAGAGTCTGTGACAAGTTAGCTGCCATATGAGCTGTTCTTGATGAGTTTTTGGTGAACTGTAAGAACTCTTATAATGTGAGTGAATTTCTCACAATAGATGAAAAGCTACAAGCTTTCCGTGGTCGGTGTGGATTTATCCAGTACATACGGAACAAGCCACAAAGTATGGGATAAAAATGTTTGTGCTGGCAGACGCCAAAACATTCTACACAAGCAATCTGGAAGTTTATTGTGGAAAACAACCAGCAGGGCCCCACAATGTTTCAAATAAACCGACTGATGTCGTGGGAAGACTTGTCAGTCATATTGAAGGCTCCAACAGGAACATCACTACTGATAACTGGTACACCAACTATCCCCTGGTTGTAAAAACTGTTGGAAAAAAATCTTACATGCATTGGGACACTAAGAAAAAACAAACATGCGATTCCACAAGAATTCTTGCCTCAGAGGGCTTGTAGTTCCTCCCTCTTTGGGTACCATAGGGATATGACTCTGCTATCCTACGTACCAAAGAAAAACAAAGCAGTACTCCTACTATCAACAATGCATGATACTGGAACAATCGACAAAGAAACAGGAAAACCAAAAATTGTGTTGGACTATAACGCAACAAAAGGAGGAGTTGACACGGTCAATCAAATGTGTGGTTCGTATTCTGTAGCACACATTACAAGGAGATGGCCACAAGCAATATTCTTTGCACTAATGAACATAGCGGGCATCAATGCTCAGATAATATATACCGTGAATGAAACTAACACAAAATACAGAAGAAGAATTTTCCTAAAAAATTTGTCATTTGCTCTAATGAAGCCTCATCTAATAGAAAGAGCCAGGATTCCTAATCTACCTGCTGATATTGCAACTTGTCTTCAAAAGTATAGGCCTAAGGAAATACAACATCAAGAAGTTAAAGAGCCCACTACAAAAAAGTGTGGTCAATATGTGACCTGCGGTCGAGCAAAGAATGTGAACACTACAATAAAGTGTGATTCATGTCATTGTTTTGTGTGCAAGAGACACGTGAAAATCAGTTACACATGTGAGAAGTGTCAAATTGCAGTAACAGATGTTGAGGATAACTAAAGTGATTAGTTCATGATTTATCTATCTGCTTACTCAAGTGATTCAGGGTCAGAGGCTATCTAGTGTGTTCCTCAAATAAATCGGCACTTCCATTATGAGTGAAGAAAATTATAAATGATCGTCTATTTCTTTCACTGACAGAGTAAGAGATTGGATAAAGTAGAGTTCTAATATTACAGTATATTTTTTTATGTAATGCACGGTGATAAGATTTATGACATTAAAAATATTAGTAGTTCATTTTACTCTATTAATGATTAAAGTAATGATTATGATGTTTTATATAGTTTTTTTAACGTATAACAATAAAAATAGGCGTAACCTCCAAAGCTGTTTCCTTATCCATTTATGAAGCTAAATTTAAGATTGAAATACCAGGGCCGCAACTCAAATCTATGTAAATACGTTTGTTTTAAGCGGCGCCTGCTCTTGCGAAGAAAAGAAACGCGCCTGCCGGAGGGCTAAGGTAATTCAATGTACTGAGAGGCTGTATGACTACTGTGAGAATAATCTTGAACATTGGCTGTCTGGGATGTGAGCGGGGCAGCACAAGGCAGATGGACTTTCTGATGGAACATCCCTTGCCTCTTCCCTTAGATGGTGCCTCTACCAGGGTAATTGGATATTTCCACTATATATTGCAAATACAATACATTCGATCTCAATCTAGGACACAAAGATGTGTCAAATAGTCACACAAAAAACGAAGACATGATCCCACATTGCGGGGGGAGAAACTTGCCAAACACAACCAACCAACATTCCTTAGTATAGTCTCAAGTGAAGAGAAAAACATCCTTTATGTGAACAATAAAAAAGTAGGCTGTTTAACCACAAAAATGTGAAGGATATACTGAATTAGGTGAAGGTTATTAACACAGGCAACTCAAAATATTAAAAAAAAACAATATAAGATATTGATGCTGAACTAACTGGAAACATCATTACAAAGTTACAAAAACAAACAAGAAATGTCATGTGAATAGCAACCAATTGGACAGTTTGTATCTTGATACTAACAAGTGATGGGAACAAAGTATTTCAGTGAATACAAAAGTATGAATAAATGTTTTTAAATCATAAAATAAACCAACCATGTAAGAAGACTCTCCAGTATGTATTTTTTCAACATTTCAAGAGTTAGAGACAATGTAACCTACAATCACTTACATCATACATGTAAAGATACTCCTGTCAGTGTTATTGTTTGTGTTCTCAGACTACTACAACTGTTAAACCTTACATCACAATTAAAAGGCTTCTTTCCTGGTGTAGTTTTGTTTCTTCTCAGACAACCACAATCTGTCAACCCTATACCACAAACATCACATTTGAAAGACTTCTCTCCACTATGCACCTCACTAAGTCTTTTCACACTAGCAAACTGTGTAAACACTACACCATAAATATCCCAATTTAAAGGCTTCTTTCTATATCTATATCATGGTATATTTTCAGATTATAATATCACACAAACCTCACATAATGCACCTGTAATGCTTATCTCCTGTATGTACTATTTTGTGAACCTTCAGAATAAAAGACTACGTAAACCCTATTCTACAAATCTTTCACTTGTAAGACTTCTCTCCAGTATGTTTTTTTTTGGTGTCTATTAAGATCACTACAGTATGTAAACCCTACCCCACACACATCACACTTGTATGGCTTCTCTCCAGTATGTATTCTTTTGTGTTCTTTCAGAGCAGAAGAATATGTAAACCCTACTCCACAAACATCACACTTGTAAGGTTTCTCTCCAGTATGGGTTCTTTTGTGTTCTTTAAGACTATAAGACTGTGTAAACCTGGTACCACAAACAACACACTTGTAAGGCTTCTCTCCAGTATGTTTTTTTTTGTGTGTCTGTTAAGATCACTAGAGTATGTAAACCCTACTCCACAAACATCACACTTGTAAGGCTTCTCTTTAGTATGTGTTACTTTGTGTGCTTTCAGATTAGAGGACCTTGCAAATCCTGCTCCACAAATATCACACCTGTAAGGCTTCTCTCCAGTATGTGCTGTTTTGTGTGCTTTAAAAGCAGAAGAATATGTAAACCCTACTCAACAAACATCACACTTGTAATGTTTCTCTCCAGTATGAATTCTATTGTGTACTTTCAGATGAGATGACTGTGTAAATCTTACTCCACAAACATCACATTTGAAAGGTCTCTCTCCAGTATGTATTACTTTGTGTGCTCTCAGATAGGAGGACTGTGCAAATCTTGCTCCACAAAGATCACACTTATAAGGCTTCTCTCCAGTATGTATTCTTTTGTGTGCTTTCAGACTATAAGACTGTGTAAACCCGGCACCACAAAAAACACACTTGTATGGTTTCTCTCCAGTATGTATTTTTTTGTGTTTATTAAGATACCTACATTGTGTAAACTCTACACTACAAACATTACACTTGTAAGGCTTCTCTCCAGTATGTGTTACTTTGTGTGCTCTCAGATTAGAAGACTGTGTAAACCTTACTTTACAAACATCACACTTGTATGGCTTCTATCCAGTATGTATTCTTTTGTGTGCTTTCAGAGTGGAAGAATTTGTACACCCTACTCCACAAACATCACACTTGTAAGGCTTCTTTCCAGTATGCAATATTTTATGTTTATTCAGGTTACTACAGCATGCAAACCCTAATCCACACACAACACACTTGTAAGGCTTCTCTCCAGTATGTATTCTTTTGTGTTCTTTCAGAGTAGAATTATTTGTAAACCCTACTCCACAAACATCACACTTGTAAGGCTTCTCTCCAGTATGTATTCTTTTGTGTGCTTTCAGATTAGAAGACTGTGTAAACCCTACTCGACAAACATCACACTTGTAAGGCCTCTCTCCCGTATGTGTTCTTTTATGTTTATTAAAATTACTACAGCGTGTAAACCCTACTCCGCAAACATCACAATTGTAAGGCTTCTCTCCAGTATGTATTCTTTTGTGTGCTTTCAGAGTATAAGTTTCTGTAAACCCTGCACCACAAACATCACACTTGTAAGGCTTCTCTCCAGTATGCATTCTTTTATGTTTATTCAGGTTACTACAGCGTGTAAACTCTTCTCCACACACATCACACTTGTAAGGCTTCTCTCCAGTATGAATTCTTTTGTGTGATTTCAGAGTAGAATTATTTGTAAACCATACTCCACAAACATCACACTTGTAAGGCTTCTCTCCAGTATGTATTCTTTTGTGTTCTTTCAGATGAGGAGACTGTGTAAACCCTACTCCACAAACATCACATTTGTAAGGCCTCTCTCCTGTATGTATTCTTTTATGTTTATTAAGATCACTACAGCGTGTAAACCCTACTCCACAAACATCACACTTGTAAGGCTTCTCTCCAGTATGTATTCTTTTGTGTGCTTTCAGAGTATAAGTTTCTGTAAACCCTGCACCACAAACATCACACTTGTAAGGCTTCTCTCCAGTATGTATTCTTTTGTGTGCTTTCACTTTGATGACCAAATTCGACGACAGTCGAATTTCCGGTTGAAACACTTGCTGACCAGATTCGACGAAAGTCGAATTAGTAAGTCTACCAACGCAACAGACAGCCGTATCGATAGTTTTACGAAACAAGCCTCATCCGGGTATTTTTAACATTCCAAAATGGCTGCGCCCAAGAATGATATCGTGAATCGCTGTTTAAAGCCGTGTTTTGATTAAAATTTCATTATTTTTAGTACAAGAGCCCATTCTTTGTTTTCATCATGTGTGATGATGAAAACCAGACTTATAACAGAGATGATTCTGACTCTGGCAGCGAATCTGGGGCCGAAAGTGATATCTCATGGCTAAGTAGAGATGTTTCACTCAATCGAAACGCAACTGATAGCAGCGATAACGAATTTGGATTAGATGAAGGTGATGTAGGTACATCTGAAGCAGGAGATGGGCGTGGCACAAGAGACCACAGCAAGACTGCACATCAAAATAATCTGTGGAGATGGAGAAAGCTTGCTCAAAACGAACTTGTTGAGCTTGACATGCTTCCTTCATATGAAAAACAACAAGGTGTCACGGCAGACACAACTGACTTTAAGTCAATTGATTTTTTCAAACTTTTTTTCCCCGACACTGCCATAGATCTGATCACTGACGAAGTGAATAGGTACGGAGAAAATCACCTCTCTCAGTACACAGGAAATGCTAAGTACAAGAAACGTACTTGGGATAAAACTGATGCAGTTGAAATTTCTGCATTCATAGGCCTTCAGATTGGTATGGGAATGTGTTGCAAACCAGCAGTCTCAGACTAATGTCTCCCATTACCAAATAAATGCCTCTAAAACTAAAGCTATGAACTTTTCTAACGAGACCTTTGATATCATCTTGAACGGGGAAAAACTACAGAAAGTTGAAAGTTTCAATTATTTAGGCAGTAAAATGACTCAGGATGGTGACACAACAAGAGAAATCCATACTAGAATTGCTTTGGCAGCTAGCGCCTTCAATAGATTATCTAACATTTGGAAATTACGATCATTGAATATACATACCAAGCTTCGTCTGTTTAATTCAAATGTTATCTCAGTGTTAACATACGGCTGTGAGAGTTGGAAAATAACAAAATCATTGGAGAACAAGCTGAATACATTCGAGAACAAATGTCTTAGAAAACTCATGAACATCAGTTGGAAAGAATTCAAGACTAATCGACAAATAAGAGAAGACTCTAGGCAGAAATATGTCTCCGACTATATAAGGAAAAGACGATGGTCATATATCGGTCATGTCCTACGAATGCAAAACAACAGAATACCACTACAGGCGCTCACTTGGGTTCCTGAGGGTAAGAGGAAAAAAGGAAGACCAAAAGAAACACTCAGAAGAACAATAATAAGAGAAGGAAGAACGTTGGGCCTAAATAATGTGCAAGAGCTAAGAGGAGTGGCGTCACAACGAACAACCTGGAGAGCACTGGTTTCTGCCTTATGCGCCGTGTTTGGTGCTTAAAGAATTTATTATTATTATTATTATTACCAAGGGTGTTTGCAAATAACTGTTTTTTTTTTTAAATTCATAAAAAATTGAAAAACAGACATAGGGTTTTGAAATTTTCAGAGCGCCATTATGAATGGTTGCTACATCTATAAAAATATATTTTATGCAAATTGGTCACATGATCATGGCGGCCATCTTGAATTTGTGTGGCTATTTATAGAAATTTCAGGAGATGTTTTAAAACCATGATATTTTTCCAGTGTTTAGTGAATTTGTTTGATGTCAGTGCAATAAAATGTTAGGGACATTGATGGCAATGAAGAAAATAATCTTAATTGACGTACTGATTTAACGATAAACCAGCAATCCAGTGCATTAATGTCTCCCATTAACAAGTTTGTTTGCCGATTTCTTTAAAAATAACTGGTTTTGTTTTAAATTCATAAAAAATTGAAAAACAGACATAGGGTTTTGAAATTTTCAGAGCGCCATTATGAATGGTTGCTACATCTTTAAAGATATATTTTATGAAAAATGGTCACATGATCATGGCGGCCATCTTGAATTTGTGTGGCTATTTATAGAAATTTCAGGAGATGTTTTAAAACCATGATATTTTTCCAGTGTTTAGTGAATTTGTTTGATGTCAGTGCAATAAAATGTTAGGGACATTGATGGCAATGAAGAAAATAATCTTAATTGACGTACTGATTTATTAATAACCATGTATTTCAACATAAAAGGCTCATAAAAATTGTGAATAAAATGCAAAGAAAATTTAATTTTTATATTGTCTTTTTTGAGTGTATTCTGTGTCTGCGGCATCTGACAATGAGTGTTTGTGAATGTTTTGATTAGTTACATACCTCTAGTTGGAGTCTGAGCTGCTTCCTTCATTAACTGGGGTTGAAGTTGTAGCTGTAGGCCTCTGCAAGAGTCTTTGTCTTGATCGTTGATAACCCTCGACTGTGTGGTATAATTTGAAGCACGGTATCGTGCATAGAGGTACATTGCAATCTGGGCAGTACATGACAGTCTGGCTTCTTTTCCCTGCAGCCTTACACACTTTACAGTCTGGTTTGTACCTTGCCCTTTCATATTTATCAATGAAGTGGCGCTCAGTAAGTCGTGTTGTTGTGACTTGTGGTTTTGAAGGTGTCACATTGCGTCGAAGAATAGCAGGTTCAATAAGAGCGAGACTGACATCCTGCCTGAACTTCTTTGCTGTGATCTTTTTTGTAGAGTTGGCAGTGTTGTAGGTTATGTGCCCATTAACCAGGGCAGTTTCAGCTAAGAAATGTTATAATGGCAGGTACCATTTATATGATCTGTGTGGGTAGGGATAGCTTGCACCCAGTTGGCCGAAGTGGTCGACACCTCCCATACTTTTGTTGTATTTTTCTGCTAGCACTGGCTTCTGAATTGTTCTGCCCTCAGGTATTCCTCGTTTTCTAACTGTCTTGTCCATAACATCATTGGAGTGAACAGTAGATAAAAGATTAACTCTTTTTGTGTCATGCCAGGTAACTGCCAACATGCCTTTATCTTCTGTGGCACAAAACACAGGATGATCTGCCTTTTTCAATTTGAGTTGCTTTTTCTTCAGTGCTTCAGGAAAATGCTTCCTATTCTCAGCTACTGTTCCACATGCACCAATCTGAATTTCTTTCAGCTCTTGAAATAAAGCTGGGGCTGAATAAAAGCTGTCACAGTAGAGAATATGTCCTTTGTTGCCATATCCATCAAGAAGATCTTTCACAACCCTGGAAGTTGCCCCAACAGAACCTTCATCATTTGCCTTACCAGTATAAATTTTCAATTTCAGGCAGTATTGTGTTTTAGCATCAGTGAGTACAAATACTTTTATTCCCCACTTTGTGGGTTTTGCTGGCAGGTATTGCTTGAAATATATTCTACCCTTGAACCTCACCATCGATTCATCTATTGACAACTCCCGCCCAGGTGTGTAGTGTTGCTTATATGTAGGCAAAATAATATCCAGTAAGGGTCTGAGCTTGAAGAGGGGGTCATACCCAGGCTGCCCCCTCTCAATTCTGTTATCATTATTATTAAAATGGAGATTTCTGTGGAGCTGTTGGTACCTGTTCCGACTCATGACCCTCGAATATGGTGTATCATTCAACCAAAAATTCTTACACCAGTAGTCTGAGACTGCTGGTTTGCAACACATTCCCATACCAATCTGAAGGCCTATGAATGCAGAAATTTCAACTGCATCAGTTTTATCCCAAGTACGTTTCTTGTACTTAGCATTTCCTGTGTACTGAGAGAGGTGATTTTCTCCGTACCTATTCTCTTCGTCAGTGATCAGATCTATGGCAGTGTCGGGGAAAAAAAGTTTGAAAAAATCAGTTGACTTAAAGTCAGTTGTGTCTGCCGTGACACCTTGTTGTTTTTCATATGAAGGAAGCATGTCAAGCTCAACAAGTTCGTTTTGAGCAAGCTTTCTCCATCTCCACAGATTATTTTGATGTGCAGTCTTGCTGTGGTCTCTTGTGCCACGCCCATCTCCTGCTTCAGATGTACCTACATCACCTTCATCTAATCCAAATTCGTTATCGCTGCTATCAGTTCACAAACACTCATTGTCAGATGCCGCAGACACAGAATACACTCAAAAAAGACAATATAAAAATTAAATTTTCTTTGCATTTTATTCACAATTTTTATGAGCCTTTTATGTTGAAATACATGGTTATTAATAAATCAGTACGTCAATTAAGATTATTTTCTTCATTGCCATCAATGTCCCTAACATTTTATTGCACTGACATCAAACAAATTCACTAAACACTGGAAAAATATCATGGTTTTAAAACATCTCCTGAAATTTCTATAAATAGCCACACAAATTCAAGATGGCCGCCATGATCATTTGACCATTTTTCATAAAATATATCTTTAAAGATGTAGCAACCATTCATAATGGCGCTCTGAAAATTTCAAAACCCTATGTCTGTTTTTCAATTTTTTATGAATTTAAAACAAAACCAGTTATTTTTAAAGAAATCGGCAAACAAACTTGTTAATGGGAGACATTAATGCACTGGATTGCTGGTTTATCGTTAAATCAGTACGTCAATTAAGATTATTTTCTTCATTGCCATCAATGTCCCTAACATTTTATTGCACTGACATCAAACAAATTCACTAAACACTGGAAAAATATCATGGTTTTAAAACATCTCCTGAAATTTCTATAAATAGCCACACAAATTCAAGATGGCCGCCATGATCATGTGACCAATTTGCATAAAATATATTTTTATAGATGTAGCAACCATTCATAATGGCGCTCTGAAAATTTCAAAACCCTATGTCTGTTTTTCAATTTTTTATGAATTTAAAAAAAAAAACAGTTATTTTTAAAGAAATCTGCAAACACCCTTGGTAATGGGAGACATTAATGCTCCGGATCGCTGGTCAGCAAAGTGTTAAGACTATAAGACTGTGTAAACCTGGTACCACAAACAACACACTTGTAAGGCTTCTCTCCAGTATGTTTTTTTTTGTGTCTGTTAAGATCACTAGAGTATGTAAACCCTACTCCACAAACATCACACTTGTAAGGCTTCTCTTTAGTATGTGTTACTTTGTGTGCTTTCAGATTAGAGGACCGTGCAAATCCTGCTCCACAAATATCACACCTGTAAGGCTTCTCTCCAGTATGTGCTGTTTTGTGTGCTTTCAAAGCAGAAGAATATGTAAACCCTACTCCACAAACATCACACTTGTAAGGTTTCTCTCCAGTATGAATTCTATTGTGTACTTTCAGATGAGATGACTGTATAAATCTTACTCCACAAACATCACACTTGAAAGGTCTCTCTCCAGTATGTGTTACTTTGTGTGCTCTCAGATAGGAGGACTGTGCAAATCTTGCTCCACAAAGATCACACTTATAAGGCTTCTCTCCAGTATGTATTCTTTTGTGTGCTTTCAGACTATAAGACTGTGTAAACCCGGCACCACAAAAAACACACTTGTAAGGTTTCTCTCCTGTATGTATTTTTTTGTGTCTATTAAGATACCTACATTGTGTAAACTCTACACTACAAACATTACACTTGTAAGGCTTCTCTCCAGTATGTGTTACTTTGTGTGCTCTCAGATTAGAAGACTGTGTAAACCTTACTTTACAAACATCACACTTGTATGGCTTCTCTCCAGTATGTATTCTTTCATGTGCTTTCAGAGTGGAAGAATTTGTACACTCTACTCCACAAACATCACACTTGTAAGACTTCTTTCCAGTATGTTTTCTTTTATATTTATCAACACCACTAAAGCATGTACACCCTACTTCACAAACATCACACTTGTAAGGCTTCTCTCCAGTATGTGTTACATTGTGTGTTCTCTGACCAGAAGATTGTGTGAAACCTTCTCTCGAAACATCACACTTGTATGGCTTCTCTCCAGTATGTATTCTGTTGTGTGCTTTCAGAGTAGAAGAATTTGTAAACCCTATTCCACAAACATTACACTTGTAAGGCTTCTTTCCAGTATGTGTTCTTTTATGTTTATAAAATTACTACAGCATGTAAACCCTGCTCCACAAACATCACAATTGTAAGGCTTCTCTCCAGTATGCTGTGTGCTTTCAGAGTATAAGTTTCTGTAAACCCTGCTCCACAAACATCACACTTGTAAGGCTTCTCTCCAGTATGCATTCTTTTATGTTTATTCAGGTTACTACAGCGTGTAAACCCTACTCCACACACTTCACACTTGTAAGGCTTCTCTCCAGTATGAATTCTTTTGTGCGATTTCAGAGTAGAATTATTTGTAAACCATACCCCACAAACATCACACTTGTAAGGCTTCTCTCCAGTATGTATTCTTTTGTGTTCTTTCAGATGAGGAGACTGTGTAAACCCTACTCCACAAACATCACACTTGTAAGGCCTCTCTCCCGTATGTATTCTTTTATGTTTATTAAGATCACTACAGCGTGTAAACCCTACTCCACAAACATCACAATTGTAAGGCTTCTCTCCAGTATGTATTCTTTTGTGTGCTTTCAGAGTATAAGTTTCTGTAAACCCTGCACCACAAACATCACACTTGTAAGGCTTCTCTCCAGTATGTATTCTTTTGTGTGCTTTCAGAGTATAAGTTTCTGTAAACCCTATTCCACAAACATCACACTTGTAAGGCTTCTCTCCAGTATGTATTCTTTTGTGTGCTTTCAGAGTATAAATTTCTGTAAACCCAACTCCACAAACATCACACTTGTAAGGCTTCTCTCCAGTATGTATTCTTTTGTGTGCTTTCAGAGTATAAGTTTCTGTAAACCCTACTCCACAAACATCACACTTGTAAGGCTTCTCTCCAGTATGTATTCTTTTGTGTGCTTTCAGAGTAGAAGAACTTGTAAACCCTACACCACAAATATCACACTTGTAAGGCTTCTCTTCAGTATGGGTTCTTTTGTGTTCTTTCAGATTATAAGACTGCGTAAACCTGGCACCACAAACATCACACTTGTAAGGTTTCACTCCAGTATGTATTCTTTTGTGTTTATTAAGATACCTACGTTGTGTAAACTCTACACTACAAACATCACACTTGTAAGGTTTATCTCCAGTATGTACTCTATTTAGTTTTTTCAGAGTAGAACAATGTGTTAGCATTACACCACAAACATCATGTTCATAAGGGTTCTGTATTTCCTTACTCTGCATGGTGTTTACAAATCCACAACTCATGTCAAGTTTATCACTGGTCTTTCTGATGTCATCTGACCCACTTTCATTTTGACCCAGGGGCTTGAAATCATTCTGGGTCTCACCGATGACTGCTAATTTGTCTTGACAAATAATGGAATGTACAGCTACATCACTACCAGTTATTTTATACTCATCATAATTGTCATTTGTCAACAATGCAGCACTGGTATAACCATTCTTGTACAATCTTTCATTGATATTGATGCTCTGGGCTTGGTAAAGCACATCTGAAATGTTATGGGATTTAGATGAAAATAAAGAACTAGTACATGATAAGCAATCAGTTATTTGATGCCCTAAATTGTGAAGCTCTATAAAGTTTCAGCAAGACATATAGCTTATTCATAACTCAAAATTGGGGATAGTTAGACATTTTGCCAGCATCATCTTTTATTCTATATCTTAAAAATAGAGTTAGTTTCTCAGAAATCAATAAAATTATAAAAAATACATGAAATAAAAATATTTTAAAAAACTGATTATTTCATCTATGTGACTACCATTTCATTACCTTCATCTTCACAAAAGCCAGGTTGTTCTAATTTCTTAATTCTTGATGTTTTTGTATCCACAATGTCAACTATCTGATCATCAGTATCACAGTCCTCAGTATAGTTATGCCCTTCATGATTCTAGCATAAAAACAAAAAATTAGAATTATTTAGTGAGCTTAATATGGGTACATGAAAAATTTTGTGGTGAAAGTTATGATGCATCTATAAAACAAATTCATTCAGTGGCACAAATGTAGTTGTCATGTTAAAAACAGACATTCTATTACAGCAATGGTGTTTTGATAATTACAAATCTAAAATTGATTTCACTTCAATATTAATTATTACTTCTATGTATGAAACCCTAAGTCACATTCTTAGCAGCCTCACACACGAACAGTTATGACATCATACACTATGGCCATTATTGTGTCAGACTCTCAGTCCATGCTTCAGAAAGTCCAAAACGGATGGCTTAATCATGAGCTGATAACCTCCATAGAAGCCTTCAATCTTCAAGAACTTGTTTAGATTTACTGTCTTGGTCATACAGGAGTTCATGGCAATGAAACAGAGCTTCAAGAGCATCCATAGTGGAGCATTGGATATGGATAAGGGAGAGACAGTAAGTACAAGTGATCATCTCTTCACCCATGTGTTACCGGGGCCCGAAAGGAGAGCCAAGAATAGTAACACTGTACCCTACCAGGCATGGCGTAAAAAGTGACTAAGGAGGGTTGGGCATGGGGCTGGTTACCCCATCCCATAAAAAACTTTTTACCACAAAAACCTCAACAAACATGGACAAGTCAAATAAAGAATATAAATCAACTGAGCCACCCAAGACAGAAGAAGTCCTCTGGAAAGGAGGCGCATGAAGCAACCTAGAGAAAGCCGAAAGGTGTCTGGGTTGCTGACTAACCTTTTTTTTGTCTAGGAAAATCTCCAGGATTGGCACCTGGAATGTTTGCACTCTGTGTGAACAAGGGAGAACTGCACAGATAGCAGCAGAAATGGAATATTACAGGATTGATATCCTGGGTCTCTGCGAGACACGGTGAAAAGGCATAGAGAAGAGGAGATTGATCACAGGAGAAATGGTGTTGTCCTCAGGACATGAGGAGGAAAGAGCCCACCACAGCAAAGGGGTGTCTCTAATGCTGTCCAAGGAAGCACAGAAGGCACTTATAGAATGGGAAGCAATGGGATCCCGAATTATAACAGCAAGGTTTAAATCAGCCAAAAAGAAAGTAAATATAAACATCATTCAGTGTTATGCACCAACAAACGATAAAGAAGAGTCTGTGAAAGAAGACTTTTACACCAGACTACAAAATGTCTTGGACAGTAAGAAAAGAAAGGACATCACAATTTTGATGGGGGACCTAAATGCGAAAATAGGAACAGACAACACTGGCTTTGAAGAAATCATGGGAAAGCAGGGAGTAGGTATGATGAATGAGAATGGGGAACTATACTTACTTACTTAGTCATTCCCCTTCTACCCTGAGGTGTAGAGGTTTGGAAGAGAGAGCGCCAGACTATCCTATCAGCTGTCTTCCTCCTGGCCTGGTTCCATTCTAGTCCTCAGTCCTTCAAAGATTGTCTAATGTTGTCCTCCCAGCGGATTCTGGGTCATCCTGGGAGTCTGGATCCCTGGCTCTTTGTTTCCCATGCTAGTCTTGGTAGCCGATCTTCTCCAATTCTGCAGACATGGCCAAACCATCTTAGTTGGGACTGTTCTATTTGGGTCTGCAGCGGGTGGGATTTTAGGCCTTGACGTATCATCTGGTTGCGGACCATGTCTCTTCTTGTTATTTCAACCACCTTCCTCAGATACCTCATTTCTGAGGTTTGGATCTGGCTTTTATGGGTTGTAGTCATTGCTCATGACTCGCATCCATATGTCAAGACTGGGACATAGGTGGAGCAGTATACAGCCATCTTCGTTTTCTTACCAACCTCTTTCTTGCTGAGAAATCCTCGATTTATGGCCTGAAAAAGTCTCCCAGCCGCTGCTTTTCGAGTGGCCAACTCTTCTTTGATGCCTCCCTTTTGGTCTATAATAGCGCTGAGATATTTAAAGTGGTCGACCTGCTCCAGGACCTGTTCTCCCAACTTAATCTGATGTTTTCTTTCTTCTCGTGATATCACCATGGATTTTGTTTTAGAGCTGCTTATGACCATCCCTCTCTTCTCCAGCTCTTCCTTCCAGACTTGCAGGTTGGATTGGAGATGTGTCTCTGATTTAGCAATCAGGGCAACATCATCAGCAAATGCCAGCTCCGAAATACAGACCTGTCTCATCTTCCAGTACCCCACTGAATACTTTCTTGTTCTCTCCTTACATGCCTTGATGACATCGTCCATGAGGAGTATGAAAAGATAAGGTGATAGGATATCGAATTGTCTTACACCAGTGGTGGTCCTGAACTCTTCTGACTTATAGTTTGCTGTCCTCACATAATTTCTGCAAGACTTGTAGAAGCTCTGTATAGCATGAATCAGAGGTGCTGGAATGTTTTTCCTTGCCAAACAGTCCCAAAGT
Source organism: Oreohelix idahoensis (assembly GCA_024509875.1). Classification (NCBI taxonomy): domain Eukaryota; kingdom Metazoa; phylum Mollusca; class Gastropoda; order Stylommatophora; family Oreohelicidae; genus Oreohelix; species Oreohelix idahoensis. Next base: position 178,334 of record JAMPIV010013712.1, on the reverse strand, counting down.
TTGCTCCAGGGGACACTGTCAAACACCTTTTCCAGATCTATGAAACAAAGATGGATCTCACTCTTGTACTCAAGGGCTTTTTCACTCAGCTGCCTGAGTGTGAAGATTAGGTCTTGAGTACTTCGGTTTGCTCGGAATCCACACTGGGCTTCATCCAATTGTGGCTCAGCTAGGCATCAGAGTCTCTGCTCTAGGATTCTGGAGTAGATTTTACCAGGGACACTGAGAAGGGATATGCCTCTGTGGTTTCCACATTGTCGATTGTCACCCCTTTTTGAAAATCGGTGTTATGATGGCAATCTCCCAATCCTTTGGTATGGCCTTGTTGCACCACGCTGCCTGTAGGACCCTTAGGAGTAATAGGTCACCTGATGCTCCCATGTACTTAACCATTTCTGGTGTTATACCATCATGCCCTGCTGCTTTGCCTATCTTGATTTTCTCCAGTGCTGCCTTCAGTTCTTCCATCTTTATGTCATCTTCACCACCATTGGTTTTCTCTTCTGTGCTAGTGGTTATCATTTCTGATGCTTGACCTTGCTCCCCATCAAGGAGTTCTGAGAAATATTTTTTCCATCTTTCCATTACTTCCTTCGTGGCAGTAAGCAATTTGCCTTGCTTGTCCTTTATAAATTTAAGAGGGCATTGTTTTTCCTTCCTCTTGTTCTTTAGGGTCTTATAGAACAATTTCTGGTTTTCTTGCGCATCCTTTTCTAGCTTTTCTCCAAATTCTTCCCAGGACTTCTGTTTTGCTGCTAGCACCTTGTTCTTTGCTTCTGTTCTGAGTATCACATATTCTCTATATTTCTCTTTGTCCTGCTGTGTTTTTAGCTCCTAAGTATTGTTTCCATGCCATTTTCTTCTCTCTTATTTTCTCTTTGACTTCTTCTGTCCACCAAGGTGTCCTCTTTCTCTTGTTCCCAAGTCGGACTTCACCACATGCTTCTGCAGCAGCTGTCTTTATGATGTCCTTGAATTTAAGCCACAGGGTTTCCAAGTCATCAGGTTGTTCTTCTGTGTTTCTCACCGCTGTAGCAATAAACCCCTGATATCTGGTCTTAATTTCTGGCTCTTTCAGCTTGTAGGTCTTAATGCTCATTTCTTCCGTTCGTTTACTTGGTTTCTTGCATGGTGCTGGACAGTTCCTAGGCTGAGCAACTCTTTCAGTTGTTCTTTTGATTGTAAGCAGGTAGTGATCACTTCCAATCTCTGGCCCCCTCCAGACTCTAGCATCCCAGACATATTTGAATGAGCTCCTAACAATGGCATAGTCGATCACTGACTTCTCATTCTTTGTTGGTTCATACCTAGTGTATGCATGTATGCACTTATGGGGGAACTTTGTGTTGGTAATGATCAGATTCTGCTCACTGCAGAATCTGAGGAGTCGCTTTCCATTGTCATTGAGAGTATCTTCTCCATATCTTCCGATAACTCCACCCCATCTAGCATGGTCATTTCTAACTCTGGCATTGAAATCTCCGAGCATGATAATTTCATCTAGGCAGTCATCCACTGTCCTTTGAAGCAGCTCGAAGAATTCTTCCTTGACCTCTGCTCTCTCATCCTCATTTGGCCCATACACTATGACCAGGTTGACTATGGTTTCTCCTTCTTTTAGCTTTACATTCATAATTCGCTCCAAGACAAAGTTCCATCATTTGATACTATCTTTCTGGTTTTTGGCCACAATGCAACCCACGCCCCCTTTAGCTCTTTTGGATATGGGTACACCACTGTATAGCAGAGTGTTGCCAGCGAGATCCATGACTCCTTGTCCCTTTTTCTTTGTTTCGGTAATAGCCAGGATTTCTAGTTTTGCTTTCCTCATCTCTTCCATCAGCTCCTCTTCTTTCCCATTTATACTTCTTGTGTTCCAAGTTCCATAAGTCGTAGTCCGTAGTCTGTTCCAGTTTAGAATCAGTCTGGTTTTCTCTCTTATATTACTTGTAATCATAGTTTACGACAAACAGGTGATTGGCCTGTTGTGCCTTTGCATGGTGGAGGGGCTGCCTCCTTACGGCCTCCATGCAGGCCGCCCTCCTCCTTTTTTAACTGGGCTTGGGACCGGCATAGGTGGAGTTCAGATCCAACACAAAAATAAGAATCTTCAACTCAAATGTGAAGTCAGTTGTATTGTATGGCTCTGAGACATGGAGAACAACAAAAACAACAACCAAAAAGCTACAGACTTTTATAAACGGGTGCTTGCGTAGAATAGAAGCACTGAAATGGTATGACAAAGTCACAAATGTGGAACTGATGACAAGAACCAGACAAGTGCCAGTGGAACAAGAGTTGAGAAGAAGACGCTGGCGATGGATAGGACACACATTGAGGAAACCTGTTGATAGCATTACAAGGCAGTCCTTGTTCTGGAATCCACAGGGAAAGAGAGGCAGAGGTCGACCAAGAATCACAAGGAGAAGAAAACTGGAAACAGAGGTAAAAATGAAGAGTAAAACATGGAAAGAACTTGAGCGCATGGCACACGATAGGAGGACTTGGCATGTGTTTGTTGAAGGCTTATGCTCCTTTGGGAGTGGAGGGTTATGAATGAATGAATGAATGAAAAAAAAAATATTGAAACAGGTATATTTAGCTTTAACCATAAATATTTAGAACACTTTAAAAATGATGAGTTCACTGAAATGAGTGTACAATGACATTTTGTCTTTCTTCTTTTATAATTTTATGTGAGCATATCTCTGCTTAATGACAGAAACAACATTCTGACTGAGACAGGCAGTAAATAAACACTCTTAAAAAAAATATGAAAAGACCAACCATATCAAGGTGCTTTGGTTTTTTTAACGGTTGCAATATTTGCCTTCTAAACAAACAATCTGCATTTGATTCCTGGTAGGTTTTTTTTTTCTTTTAATGTTCTTTATCAATTTCCAGTCAGTCACACAAGTGACGCTTCTTACTCCAAGCTTGGGACCAGATATGATCCTTTAAATCCAAGCTAAGCTGGAGAAACTGGAGCTTATGACTTCAACTCAGAACATTTCAGAATAGCAGAAAAGTTACAGGAAAAGCCAAGATCTACAGTGTAAATAATAACAAGGAGGAGGCGCGGGGGGGGGGGGGGGGGGGGGGGGGGGGGGGGGGAGTTAGTGATGTCATTAGGGCAAGGGCGATAATATGGAGCCACAACAAAGTACTAAATAAGCAGCTACTACAATAGACCTGGCAAGGGTGAAGGCGAACCGCACAGTCAGACCGAGCAGGGTGCTAATTCATACTTTCTGAGAGCAGGAAAGTCAGCACATCCCAAACCTAGTAAATCAAGTAGCAGTTTACCATCTCCTCTAGACTGTGCAAATGACTGGGAGATGGCAGTAGTCCTACTTGGGCTAGGGGCATATCCAGAGAGTATCAGAAGATCTCAAAGATGGCCTGATATAGTGCTGCATTCTTCATCATCGCACCAGATTATAATGACTGAGCTGACCATGCCATTTGAATCCAGAATGGACGAGCAACACTTGTTCAAAGTGGCCAAGTATAATGATATGGCCACAGACTTGAGACACAATGGGTTCAAGGCAAGGGTCACGGCTGTTGTAGTGGACACAACAGGTCTCGTGGTGGCCTCAGTGTTATGATCTTCTGAAACTTCTAGGGGTGAGGAGACAGTTAAGCACAAGAGCACTTAAGAGGCTCAGCAAAACTGCAGACAAGGCATCATGCTGGCTGGTGACTTTCACAATTGCCTCCAGCTGGCAGAAAATAGGAGTGATTTTGAAAGCTGCAACCAAAGGGGAGTTTGTCGTATTCTCTGCACAAGACAACAGGAGGCCAACACTTGGGAGTCATGACCATGACCAAAGTGCTCCCCCCCCCCCCCCCCAGAGTGTAAAGGAGATAAGGGGGGGGGGGGAGGAGGGAGGATGTTCGATAGGGCGATAGCTTCTAATGATCAGATTGTCTCCTGTTGTATCGCTCTATATAGAGTTTCCAAACATATGTATAAGCTAATTCAAAGAACAGCCCAAGCAAAGCATAATTCTAGAAAATGAGAAACAAACTGTACAATACATCATTTTCAATAACCGGACTACATGACCTGCCCAGCGAATCTGTGACTGCATCAGAATAGTATCGATGCTAGGGATACCAGCTCTGTCAAGAACGGCGGTATCTGGGATCTTGTCTTGCCATTTGATGTTCATTATCTTCCTGAGACAGACTGTATGGAAGTGGTTGAGCTTTTTTACGTGGCGCTTGTATACAGTCCATGTTTCACATGCATAAAGCAGCACTGGAAGCACCGCAGCTCTGTATACCTTCAGCTTTGTCTGTAGACTAATGCCACTTCGATGCCAAACGTTGGTGTATAGTCTGCCAAATGTGCTGCTGGCTTTGGAGATCCTGGTGTTTACCTCATCATCAATGACGATGTTCTGGGATAGTGTACTACCAAGGTATGTGAACCTGTTCACAACATTCAGTTTCTCACCATTTACCTTGATGACTGGCTCAGTATAAATTGTGCCAGGAGCTGGTTGGTACATGATTTCTGTTTTCCCCGTGTTGATGGTAAGCCCAAAGTTGGAGCAGGCTTCGGAGAATCTATCAACGCTACGCTGCAGATCAGCCTCTGAGCCAAATTCTCTAGTGCTACAATGAACTAGTAACTGTTATGGGTTATAGAGAAATATAATCACATTAGCTACCCTTATAGGATATAATAATCATGATAAGGTTTCAGGTGTTTGATGATAAGATAGGAAACTCTATACAGAGCAATACAACAGGAGGTGATCTGATCATCAGAAGTGATTCAGCCCCTTATTCTCCTTTACACTCTAAATGGGGCGGGCCTACCTGGGTCATGACTCCCAAGTGTCTCAGCCTCCTGTTGTCTTGTGCAGAAAATGAACCCACTCCACCTTAGGTGCAGCTTTAAAATCCACAATTCCGCCAGCCGGAGGCAATTGTGAAAGTAACCCCTATGTTGAAAACAAATTATTGCGGTCGTTCTAGAGCACACCATGAGGTAATATTGCAAGTGTAGACTTGTTCAATAAATGAGAGTGCTAAGGCAGTGCTCTGCAACGGTGGGCCATGGAACACTGGTGTGCCGCGAGTGTCTGCCTGGTGTGCCATGACACCTGCCAAATGCACCATAAAATGTTACACAAATTATCTATTGGTTAAAAAGTTACGAAAGATTTTCACATATAAAATTTTACAAATAATACGTTGAGTTATCATTAACCACCAATCTATGGAAGTTCTTCTTCTTCTTCGTTCGCCCTCAGACTTCTATAATAATGACTCTAGTAAAGACAGTAGTCAGCTCAGGGTTCGTGACATCACCAAACAGTTTTTCATGGAGAGGTAAATTGTTGCTATACCAGTAGCTTTGGCTGGACCCCGTCGAGGCAAGAGGTCTGGCACTCTTCCCACCTAGCAGGTCTCTATGGGTAGAGCATCACCTCATTGAGTCATCTTTGTTTCTCTTATCTTAAGGCTATGTTGTGTGCGCTATGGCCAGTGCATCTGTCGTTGGCATCCATTTATTTGGGACTGCTTCCCTACCTTTTGGTTTTTCGTGACTTCCCTGCAAGGCAGCAGAATTATTTCACTATATGACAGGTCTCTAAATGACTAGTCTCTATAAAAATATAGAAAACTTCCAAATGTCAAAATTTAATCAGCCATCTATTTTTTGTATTTTAAATGTACGCCCGCTATAACTCGAGGTGAGAATCTCCGGTTAGTATATCTAACCCGATACTGAATTTTATGTGAGTATCCTTTTTTTCCAGTACACTGACAGGTGTCCCCATGCCATTCAGGCAGATACTCACTATCTTTGGAGGGTACCCATTAGAGCTGGGTTGGCTCAGAAGCCGCCAGTCCCTGTTTGACAACACTGCTTCAAATGTACTCACCAGGGCTTGAATTAATCCAGTCCAAGTCACGGTCGATGACACTAGTTCAAATGTCCTCGCCCGGGCTTGAACCATTATCACCCGATCGCCAGCACAGTGTGGTAACCATTACACCAGCATGGCTCCAGCCATCTATTTAAGTAATGATCAACACTTGCAAAAGCAGGGCTGATTGCAAACATCAAGCCACGTCTAAAAGAAAAAGAAGCCACTGAAAAATCCATCATCTACTGACCAGTCTCATTTACCTCAGCAATTGGAAAATTCACTGAGATAATGGTGAATCACAAGCTTTACTGGTGGTTGGAAAGCAACAAAGTTATCGATGATAGTTGGATGGGCTTCAGAAAAGGCTGCAGAACAAACTACAAACTCTTTCATTTTGTGCAAAAAACCTTAGATGCATTCCAAGAAAGTAAACACACCACGGCTGCATCATGGATCTGCAGCAAATATATGACACACTGCGGAGGCAGGTGCTCTTTGCAAGAACGACAAAAATAGCCATACACTGAAAAAGTGTACCTCTGGATTTAAGCATTCTTAAATAATAGAAAATATATACAACAACAGAAGGCACTAAATCATTCACACAACAACAATATAGCTACAGTAGTTATGTACTGCAAGCTCTGGAAACTAAAAGTAAACATGCAAAAAAAAGAAAAAAAGTATACAGCTTTTTTTTTCACCTGGAGCATCAAAGTATCACACCTGAACTCGATGGACAACTACTCTGGATATAACAATCCAGCTTACTTAGGAGTGGAGCAGAGAGACAACTTCTCTGGATATAACAATCCAGCTTACTTAGGAGTGGAGCTGACAGACAGCTACTCCTCAAAACTGGCATGTGCAAAATGAAGATAAAGCCATTGGGCACCTGAATATTGTGAAACATTTGCAAGCACCAGCTGGGGAACAGGAAAAGTAAATCTCAGTTGTACCTGGAATATGTCAGATCAGTCATGGATAATAACCTACCACTGAAGTTGACAATGAACTAAACCACCCACGCAGACAAAGTTCAAAACCAAGCTCTTATGTTCATATGTAAGGGATTGAAAACCATGACAACATCTGCCTGTGACAATGACGCAAAGATGGAACTTTGACGTAAACATACTGTCCTGGAAACAGAGCGATGTGGAAGAATAAGAAAAGAACACAAAACCAGACAGTTAGTTCAAACCTACAAGCAGATTAAAACAAAAATCACAACTGTCAGTAGCAGCAACTATAGCAGAGCAATACCACCTCCACAGACATAAGAAATAATGGAAATTTTATAACCAATCCTTCATGCCTGAAAGGAGTTAAAACTACCTATAATAGAAACCATACTCGAGGATAGCACAACAAGAGACACCAACCAACAGCTCTGAAGACAGTTATTTTAGAGATTACAAAAACTACTCTAACATTGTAATACATACATATACAGATGACTGCCATCAAGGCCACAATAAACGCTTGGTTTGAAGCTTACGTGAAATACCCAAACGGCAAAACACTAGAAATACGTGAACCAAGTGGATAATTCACTGCTACACACTGAGCAGAAATTACAGCAATAAACATCACTTTCCAGTAATACTCAGCCAATTTAATTAAGAAATCTATAAGACCTAATATATAATACTTAATGATTCAAAATCAACACTTCATGCTTTAGAATGAATACCTCCAAACTGAAAAGAAAGAAATGATACAGCCGGCTGAATTAATTGACAGCCTTCTAACAACAAACAACATCAGAGTCACTCTCCCATTGATACAAAGTTGAAGGAAAATACAACTGACCGCCTAGTAAAACCAGGAGCAAGCATGGTTCAAATAAACACTCCAGCCAATATGCAGACAGCTAAATGCTGCACAACAGTGTCAAAGAGGAATGGCAAAAGAGTCTACAAGATGTGCCTTGTATAAAGAAACCACTAACCCCAACAAGAATGACAGCATCAGTAACTTATGATGTGTGAAGCAGAGCAAAATTTTCCAACAGAACATACCACACTCAACAAGCACTTAAACACATTAAACTGCTTCCATGAACCTAATTGCTACAACTGTAACATCCATATGCAGATGACCTGCTCCAAACCAAACATTTTACTGTTTACTTGCCCAGGACTTTCCACAGAAAGTAGAAAGCTACTTGTAGGCTCCCAAACAATCACAAACACTATTTATACTACTACTCAACAGCTACATAACACATACAAATTCTTCAGCTGGCGTTGGCTGCAAAAGAAGGACAAGCTCAGCAGGTAAAAACCATCAATCCATCAGGTAGTGTTTTATAATTGCAGTGAATTTTAAAATATTTACCGTATACATCCACTTATGTAACAGGTCACTCTTACGCATGAAACTGGGCCTAGTATTATGAAATCTTTAACACTTTACTCCCCCGTGTCATTGTTTGCTATGGGACTACCTTTACATTGACCATTTACCCAATTAAGTGTTATAGTGTGTCATGAAATTTTGAAGGATACTTAAGTGTACTGTGAAGCAAAAAAGGTCGCAGAGCACTGTGCTAAGGCATACTAATAGTTTAATAAAATAATTAACAAATAAACTACTCACCTCATAACCTGGTTCCAGTTTTATTTTTTCACCACTGAATGCAGCTGTAGTCTCAACATGTCTTAAAGTCTGAGAAGAAAGAGTGATGGACCATAGCAGGATATCTTAAACTGCATTATGGCAGTAATACTAATGTATACATCAAAGAGAGATCAAAGCTGTACACATAACAGAAAACTTACAAATATTATCTACTTTAACTAAGCTCAATTAAATGTTTGTACGCAAAATAAAAATGTAACCTCATTATCTTGTTCCTGTTTCACCCTGACAGCCAGACCAGAGATGTCATTTTCAATATTCCCTTCATCCTAATGGGGGAAAAATCAGAAGAGGATATAAGAAAATAAGAGTTATATTCTAAAATAAACAATACATGATTTTTCTGAGAATCACTAGAAACATTTAATCTATTCCATATTTTTTAGCAACTTGACTTCAGAAAAGGGATAGCGTCATGATATACATGACGTGTATACATGTGTGTGGGTAGAGAATGGTGTAACCTGTTTAGAGTGTATTATTATTGAAGTATGCAAGCTTGGAATGTTACATTTAACAGTTCACTGTTAGAAGCATGTAGCATGGTTGAAGAATGCTCAGGGGTGTACATGTGTAAATCAAGGTTTATCGGTGCTTGTGAAAAGCATGGGGAGTGAATGTAGTTAGCATACTTGTCACAGAAGAATGCTGAGATGTTAGGGGGAGTCTGTGGCCATCCTTCGCCTGTGCTTTGTAGAGTATGTGAATAGTGTCTGTGATTTTGATTATGATATATTGGATGTGACGCGATGATGTTCCGCGTAATGTGCATTTACAAGGCCTTTATAAATTGTTGCTTACCAGCGCATTGTATTCTGTCCCACGCTTGGAAATGGGTGGATTAAGAGGCACATTGTTTTCCCATGCCAGAAAGAGGTCTATGGTAAGACCATTACATGTTATTGTTTGAAGGCACGTTGTTTGCTTTCCTGCGCCAAGAGGAGGTCTACATCATAAGACCCTGGCTGTTCTAGAGTTTGGAAGCCTAATAGGAGCTTTGATAGATAGCCTGTGTGTATCGATACTATAAGGGCATTGTGGTTTTCCAGCGCTGTGAAGTTCTGGAGGAACTTGGATGTCTGGTGATCAGACCATAGAGATATATGTGCAAGGAGTGAATGCTGCACTTACTTTGAATGCAGACCATAGAGATATATGTGCGAGGGGTGAATGCCACACTTACATTGAATGCAGTTGCTGCCAGTTTGTTAGGATGACTGTACCACATTGTTAAGTTATTTTTGCGGGAGAGTTAAATGTTTGAGATCCTCACATGTGAGCCTAGTATAGACGCACATTTGAGTACATCTAAGTTAATTATTTGCGTACCACCGTGCACCATGCTTAAACAGGTATGGCGCGGTTTGTCGTGGCGCTTTGTTGCTATCCAGCAAATATTCTGGAGGCAGATCCCGATATTCTCCGTCTTGTATAGCCGTGAATTTTTAGTGTGCTTGTCCTAAGTCTAGGGAAGACATGCGGATGAAAATATTATAATCATCTGAAAGATGAAGAAGTCATTCTTGAAGAACATTACCAAGAATCGTTTAATTATAAATTTTTAGCCAGAAACGGCTCATTTTTCTTTTAAGTATCTCGCCTCCGATACTTGATCTCCTTTAGTGTTACGGCAGAGCTTCAGCTTGACCAGATGTGTCAAGCTGCTAGTGCGTCCCTCTAACACCAGGAGTTTATTGATGCTTAAATTAATATATATGTCTACGTAAAGAAGATGAACATGGTCAATTCGACAGAAACATGTATTCTACCAAGTCGTTAACCTTGACGTTGTAATGACCAGTGCTGTCAATCAAAGTCCATGTTGACCATTATCGATTATGTATTTTTCCTACCATGACCATTGCTGATGAAGAATGTCTGTCAACTATGTATGTAACGTTTTCGTCATAAATAAATATGTTAACACTAACTCTCCCAATGAATACAGTGTTTATCCATACCAGTTGGTCATCCTGCATTGACCTTTGTTTTAAACAGTGTTACCGAAAGCAACTATCATCACCATATGCCAAAACTAAATGGCCCACATCAAATTCGCGTTATCAAGTAATACATCGGCCACATGGTGTAAGCCCAACACCTCTGACATCATTGTCACTGTCAGAAACAGACCAGTAGAGTGAAAACATTGGTAACACACATATTCTAATGATGCAAGTATGTTGTACTATTGTTACTGATTGTGACGACTAGCCCAATCTTCTCTTAATTTAATTTACGAGACACCATTTCTTAAAATTGTATCATTCATCTTCAATGCATGATTGAAAGCCGGTAAAAATACGAGGCAAAATGTTGCTTGTCGGTAAATATTCTCCTAGCGTCTAGCACTAATTTTAGATTAACGACTTCATTCTAAACCTAACCTCAGTGGCTTGAAACCAGTTATGAATAAGGGCAGACTTAGATAGAACCAGTTAAACTAACTCTAGGGAACCCCTCACGTGACTTTTAACGTTATTGTTTGGAGCTTCTATCGGAAGACAAAGTCACATGAGGTATGCTTCAGGTCACGTGCCCAAATAACACGCTAAAAGTTGGCGCCCAACGAGGCAACTTTTACTTGCATCCAGGCAGGCGATTGGGGCCAGACCTAATCTAAGACCGCTGCAAATTCACGCATTAAGGCACTGTGAAGCCACGTGTCTAAATTGCTGATTAGAGTCCAATCTCTGAGTAGGGAAGTGAAATCTCATTAGAAAATAGTATTGTGGTAAAATGTGTAGTACCTGGCAAAATCAATGCAGTGATTGGTACGAACTTGTTTTGCTTTATTCATTTTTGCGTTACGATTGCATCTAGCCACATGGCTACAATGTGATCTGGTGTATTTTATGATCCCACGGGATGAGACTGTACAAAGTGTTCATATTAACTTTAAATGGAATATATATTGATTTCCATATATTAATTCATCGCATTCGACCCGACGACTAGACCAGAGGAAATTAATATCAATAATAATGTTGACAGACTGTGCTATATCTATTCATCATAATTTACATGACTATTTGACTAGAAATGAAGAGTTGGGATAATGTCTCTAGATAATTCTATAATACTGGTGTCTGACAATTATATGTTAATTCATCATAATTGACATGAGAGTTAGGGCAAAACACAGAACTAGACTACTATCGCCCAACATTTCTATGAAAATTCAGTGTGTTTAACTGACAGTTCGATGAGAATTCAGTGTGTTTAATGGACAGTTCTAACAAATTCTTCATGGTAACATGACGATAAATGTGTAAAGAATTATAGTACTGCCACTTGGGCAGGGAATATAATAATAAAAAGGCAGAATGGGGGAAACTTGATTTCAAGATTAGGCTCTAGACATATGATATTAGACTAAAATCTGAAATGACTGGCAGACGGACGGCTTAGGGAAAGACGGCTTCCTCAAGCCAGGAAAATAATGAAGCCATATTTGTCTTCAGTTCATGGGGGAGCCTTGCATGACGTCCAATCTCCGTAGAGTCGAGCAGTGAAGGCAGATCCAAACCATTAAAAACCTACCCGATGCAACATCATAAGGAGACAGGACAACTAACCATGCTTCACTATCAGCCAAGGGCTGAAAAGTAAAGTTCCCTGTTTCAAAAGGAACTCATCATATCAATGTCTTAGCACGAGCCAGTACATGATGTTAACACTTGAATTGTAGGACTTATCACACACAGAATTTCCACTGACAATACCATCATTCACCATCCGTTCATTTTAATTTTAATAAGCCAATTGGGTGTATATAATGTACCCAATGCCTTGTTCATTCTATTAGATGTTACATTTTGTCTGATGTTGTCTCTAGGTGGAACTACAAGAAGGCAGACTGGACAATGTACCAGCATCGTACTAGTATACTGGCTAGAGATCTGACTGTAGACAAAGACATCAATAAGCTAGTTGTTGAATTCAGCAGATGCATATTACAGGCTGCTCGTGAAACAATACCTAGAGGGGCTCGTAAGCACTACAAACCATATTGGAATAGTGAACTAGAGCAGCTGCACAACGACGTGGAAACATCTCAAAAGCAGGCAGAGACCAGTCCATGCCAAGAACACCACAATAACTACCAGCAAGCTAAGGCCAAATTTCAAAGGGCCAAGTTGCAGGCCAGGTGAAGAAGTTGGAACAAGAAAACAGAGTCCTTGAACTTCAAAAGAGATACAAGGAAACTGTGGAAGCTGGTAAAACAACTTAACGATGAAGGTACAGGGAGAAACTCAAGGATTGCTCTGTACAAAGATGGAAACATCCTCATGGGAAAACAGGCAGCTGATCACTTTGCAGATTCCTTTGTTAAGACAACAACATCAAAGTTAGCCCAGAGAAGCAACAGGAGACTCGTGAGAAACAACAATATGCAGGACGAGATGGAACCATACCTGAAGTTATGGAGGCACCAATCACATTCAGAGAACTGGAGCTTGCAATATCCAAATTAAAAATGAGAAAGTCGCCAGGAGTTGATGGAGTGTCCAATGAAATGATTAAGAACTTGGGAACCGCGGCAAAAACAAAGCTGCTGCAGATCTTCAATATCTGTTAGAACTCAGGCAGAGTTCCACAGACCTGGAGGGAAGCAATCATGATACCACTCCTAAAACCAGGAAAAGACAGTTCCACTGCCTCCAACTACAGACCAATCAGCCTTACAAGCTGCCTCTGCAAAACAATGGAACGTATCATCAACCTCAGGCTGCAGTGGTACCTTGAAAGTGAAAACCTTCTTGTACCACAGCAGGCTGGCTTTAGGCAGTGTTATTCTACCAAAGATCAGGCAACTTACCTTTCCCAAGAGATTGAGGATGCGTTCCAAGATAAGAAACTGGTACTAGCAGCATGGATAGATCTAAGGAAAGCATTTGACAAGGTTTGGAAAGAAGGGCTTCTGAAGAAACTGAGAAATTGTAGAGTGAATGGTAAGATGTACAAATGGGTGAAAGCATACTTGCATAACAGAAGAGCCCGAGTACAACTAGATGGCCTCAAGAGTAAGAAAATTCTACTGCGTCATGGCATCCCTCAGGGAGGGGTTCTGTCCCCCACACTTTTACTAGTCTACATCAACGACCTGGTTGCTGAACTACCACATGGAATGAAAGTGGCAATGTACGCAGATGACCTGGTAATATGGTGCACAGATGAGCATGCAACAGTGGCCACCAAACTGCTACAAAGAGCTATAGATGCCTTAACCTCATGGGCAAATAGATGGTGTGTCAGCATCAACACAGACAAGTGCAGCACTACACTCTTCACCCTCTCTCCCAAACAAAAAGCTGGTGTCATCAAGATAAACGAAGAACTCCTGAGAGAAGATAAACAACCCACCTATCTCGGAGTTACATTCGATGATAGGCTGACATGGAAGCAGAACATCAACAAGGCAGCAACAAAGGCCAGGAGGAAGTTAGCCATCCTGAGAAAACTAATTGGAACCACATGGGGAGCCAGCGGGAAAATACTTAGTAAAGTTTACCAGCAGGGCATACGACCACACCTGGAATTTGGGTCAGCTGCGTGGTGTCCAGCATCAAACACCACATTACAAGAGCTAGATAAGGTGCAAAACCAGGCACTTAGGGTCATCACGGGGGCAATGAAATCAACGCCTATAGTGGAGATGGAGAAAATGGGGAGGATACAAGCACTGAGAGAACGCAGAGACACGAAAGTGCTAACACAGGCAGAAAAGTTCCTCTGTATGCCGAGCCATCCAATGAAGGACAGATTCCAAAACCTAGCAATGGGGCGACTGAAAAGAAGCAGCTTTATCAACCAGGCCAAGTGATTTCGTAGACAAACCTCAGACCCACCTGCAGTTAACAGCCCCCTAAAGTCTGTGCCAGAACAAACCCCTTGGAGAGAGGAGCCTGGACTACCAGTACACATCCAGACAAAAGTGAAAGGAATATTTGACAGGGATGAACAGAACAGCGTGCAACGTAGGACAGTCACTCTCAGTTTCCTGGATGATGAATACCCATAGGACCTCTGGGTCCGAGTATACATGGATGGGTCAGCACAGAATGCAGTAAAGAATGGAGGAGCAGGAGTGTACATAGAATACCCAAACAACACTAGGGATACGGTTAGAGTACCAACGGGGAAATTCTGTAACAACTATGATGCAGAAGTCCAGGCAATCAAGGTGGCAACTGAGAAACTATTGAACACCAATCTCGGTCCACAGCCTGTAGTATTCCTGACAGATGCAAGATCAGCACTCCAAGCACTTCAGTCCAGAAAACTGCCAGGTATACAAGTCCTACTTTCTGAACTGTGCAACCAGCGCAGGGTCGCCATGCAGTGGATACCGTCTCATTGTGGAATACCAGGAAACGAGAGAGCAGACGGACTGGCTAAAGAAGGTGCTGCAGACGAACAACCGGATGTACCAGTTACGTACCATCAGAAGAAAAAGATGATCAAATCTATCAGAAAGCCACCAACACCAACACAGGATGACTACCAAGTTATGAACAGATCAGAACAAATTGTCATTCTGCACCTCAGAACAGGACACAACCGCCTCCGCAGCCACATGTATACAAAATTCAAGATTGGCAATTCAGCCATGTGTACATGTGGACAGGCACCCCAGACTGCGGAGCACGTACTTCAAGATTGCCCCAAATATGATATATTGAGGCAAACCCACTGGCCCAGAAAAACAACACTGGAAGCATAACTATACGGACCTCTGTATGAACTACAAAAGACAGTGAAGTTTATACAAGAAACAACATTGCAGATATAGACAATATATTTCAAGCGAACGGAAGAAGAAGTCTGATGTTTATCTTCCTTTATAAAGGAGTTGGGGCTCGTAAAATATAACATATAATCCCAGTAATAATTAAGGATAATAATAATAGATAACTGAGAAGGGGACAACGGTAGTGAGAGACTAAATATCTACTTACAAACTTTTCCAGACCTTGTCTAGTTAGGAGAATTTATACTGTTTGTCTCCCTTCAGCCGGTGAAGAAACCCAACAGGACTACTTGAGCCAAATCTTCCTCTGGGTGATCCAGGCAAATCTTTCAATTCAATTCTATCTATTATTTTTCAGCTACTATAAGTTTCTTATCCTTCCTACACTATGCCACACTGATGTCCAGGACTATGCTGTTGAGATTATTTGTATGGAACTGTGACCCAAACTTCTGTCAAGTTATTTATTTGTGTATGTACTGTCCGGAGTGAGACTGTTCTTCCAAATTATACACCAAATATTAGACAGTCGGAAGATACTCTCAATGACAATGGAAAGCGACTCCTCAGATTCTGCAGTGAGCAGAATCTGATCATTACCAACACAAAGTTCCCCCATAAGCACATACATGCATACACTAGGTGTGAACCAACAAAGAATGAGAAGTCAGTGATCGACTATGCCACTGTTAGGAGGAGCTCATTCAAATATGTCCGGGATGCTAGAGTCTGGAGGGGGCCAGAGATTGGAAGTGATCACTACCTGCTTACAATCAAAAGAACAACTGAAAGAGTTGCTCAGTCTAGGAACTGCCCAGCACCATGCAAGAAACCAAGTAAACGAACGGAAGAAATGAGCATTCAGACCTACAAGCTGAAAGAGCCAGAAATTAAGACCAGATATCAGGGGCTTATTGCTACAGCGGTGAGAAACACAGAAGAACAACCTGATGACTTGGAAACCCTGTGGCTTAAATTCAAGGACATCATAAAGACAGCTGCTGCAGAAGCATGTGGTGAAGTCCGACTTGGGAACAAGAGAAAGAGGACACCTTGGTGGACAGAAGAAGTCAAAGAGAAAATAAGAGAGAAGAAAATGGCATGGAAACAATACTTAGGAGCTAAAAACACAGCAGGACAAAGAGAAATATAGAGAATATGTGATACTCAGAACAGAAGCAAAGAACAAGGTGCTAGCAGCAAAACAGAAGTCCTGGGAAGAATTTGGAGAAAAGCTAGAAAAGGATGCGCAAGAAAACCAGAAATTGTTCTACAAGACCCTAAAGAACACGAGGAAGGAAAAACAATGCCCTCTTAAATTTATAAAGGACAAGCAAGGCAAATTGCTTACTGCCCCAAAGGAAGTAATGGAAAGATGGAAAGAATATTTCTCAGAACTCCTTGATGGTGAGCAAGGTCAAGCATCAGAAATGATAACCACTAGCACAGAAGAGAAAACCAATGGTGGTGAAGATGACATAAAGATGGAAGAACTGAAGGCAGCACTGGAGAAAATCAAGATGGGCAAAGCAGCAGGGCATGATGGTATAACACCAGAAATGGTTAAGTACATGGGAGCATCAGGTGACCTATTACTCCTAAGGGTCCTACAGGCAGCGTGGTGCAACAAGGCCATACCAAAGGATTGGGAGATTGCCATCATAACACCGATTTTCAAAAAGGGTGACAATCGACAATGTGGAAACCACAGAGGCATATCCCTTCTCAGTGTCCCTGGTAAAATCTACTCTAGAATCCTAGAGCAGAGACTCTGATACCTAGCTGAGCCACAATTGGATGAAGCCCAGTGCGGATTCCGAGCAAACTGAAGTACTCAAGACCTAATCTTCACACTCAGGCAGCTGAGTGAAAAGGCCCTTGAGTACAAGAGTGAGATCCATCTTTGTTTCATAGATCTGGAAAAGGCGTTTGACAGGGTCCCCTGGAGCAAACTTTGGGACTGTTTGGCAAGGAAGAACATTCCAGCACCTCTGATTCATGCTATACAGAGCTTCTACAAGTCTTGCAGAAATTATGTGAGGACAGCAAACTATAAGTCAGAAGAGTTCAGGGCCACCACTGGTGTAGGACAAGGCGATGTCCTGTCACCTTATCTTTTCATGCTCCTCATGGACGATGTCATCGGGGCATGTGGGGAGAGAATGGGAGAGTATTCAGTGGGGTACTGGAAGATGAGACAGGTCTGTATTTCAGAGCTAGCATTTGCTGATGATGTTGTCCTGATTGCTAAATCAGAGACACATCTCCAATCCAACCTGCAAGTCTGGAAGGAAGAGCTGGAGAAGAGAGGGATGGTCATGGGCAGCTCTAGAGCAGAATCCATGGTGATATCGCGAGAAGAGGGAAAACATCAGATTAGGTTGGGAGGGCGGGTCCTGGGGCAGGTCGGCCACTTTGAATATCTCGGAGCTATTATAGACCGAAAGGGAGGCATCAAAGAAGAGTTGGCCACTCAAAAAGCAGCAGCTGGGAGACTTTTTCAGGCCATAACTCGAGGATTCCTCAGCAAGAAAGAGGTTGGTGGGAGGACGGGGATGGCTGTGTGCCGCTCCACCTGTGTCCCGGTCTTGACATATGGATGCGAGTCATGGGCGGTGACTGCAGCCCACAGGGGCCAGATCCGGGCGTCAGAAATGAGGTATCTGAGGAAGGTGGTTGAAGTAACAAGAAGAGACATGGTCCGCAACCAGATGATACGTCAAGGCCTAAAATCCCACCTGCTGCAGACCCAAATAGAACAGTCCCAACTAAGATGGTTTGGCCATGTCTGCAGAATGGCAGAAGATCGGCTACCAAGACAAGCATGGGAAACAAAGAGGCAGGGATCCAGACCTCCAGGACGACCCAGAGACCGCTGGGAGGACAACATTAGACAATCTTTGAAGGACCGAGGACTAGAATGGAACCAGGCCAGGAAGAAGACAGCTGATAGAATAGTCTGACGCTATCTCTTCCAAACCTCTACACCTCACGGTAGAAGGGGAACGACTAAGTAAGTAAGTATATTAGACAGTAAGATGCTTTACAAAATCTAGCTATTTATACTGGGGAACAAGTTCCATAACAGATAGGGGTCAACATTATGAAGAATAAGTATGTAAATAGTAACAAAAGAAGAAAGAAAAAAAAACTTACTTTACAATCCAGCTCCAGTTTCACTTTTTCATTCATAAATGGGAACTGTGTTTGACTATTTCTTGGAGACTGGAAAAAAAACCAAAACAAAATTATGTTTCATATAAGTATACAACAAAGTTTAAAATCCTAATAATGACTAAAAACTCTAGGGGGTAGAAGATGATGTAGAGATGTAAGTTGTGATAACTGCAAACATTTTACAGTGTAGTCCAGATAAGTAGAAGTGGCTGGGATCATTTAAAATACTTCTTAAATTATGTTTATCTGAATTTTGCTCAAAGATGTATTTGTGTCAGAATAAGAGGTAAATCATGAAGCAATTGTCATAGCCAATCAGAAACGTGTATTTTAATTTTAAATTTTCATTTCTGCACTTTTTAAAATTTTCAAAGGCAATTTAGTACAGCCTGAAATGTAGTGTCACGTTAATAGTAGTATAGTGGCAAGATGTAAAAACATGTGAATTGGGTTTTGGCTTAGTATTTTGTGTGTGCTCTGTTAATGATTTCAGCACAGAATCCTAGAGTGATATCTATTGTAGGACAAGTGAATCAATGTAAGAGTTACTGATCCTGACCTACGTACTTTTGTTGTTGTCCAGTGTTGTCCTTCCTTCTGTCTTACAAGAGCTGACCAAATACTGGTTTATGTTTATTATATGCTAGTCACATGACTTGAGTTTCTTCTTTGTTTATCTTCACATCCCAAACATGCTGTCAGACTTTTTCTTGCAAACAGGTTGGAACCAGTGCTTACTCAGTTGGCTACATGATTACATGCTTGATGGTTTAATGACTAATAGCATTGTAATCTACTGATGGTAGCTAGATGTTTATTAACCTGTTGTTGCTGTGCTCCAAATAAACTATGAACAACCATGTAATACTGTAACTTTGGTGACGAAGGCAGAACGTCTACTTATGTGAGTGCAAATTTGAGTAGGTACAGATAAATTATTTCAACTTATCTTCTTAAAACTCTCATCATCAGAATTTAACTCAACCAGAGATGTTTTAAAAAACACAAAGAAAACATTAGGCTTTTGTGAAATTGATAAAGTTTTGGTATAAATCGCGTTGATGCTGGAGATGTTTTTTGATCAATAATCTAATATTGAAGATTGTTCTGAGGTTCTTCCTTTTGCTCTAAAGCCAGCCTGTTCCTCGGACAAGATTTCTTCCTATTTCTGTTTTATTCTGTTCAAAAGTATCCTTAACATCACTTTACTTGGATGACTAATAAGGCTAATGGTTCTGTAATTCTTGCACATTTTTAGATTTCCTTTCTTTGGAAGCGGTATTACTAATGACTGCGTCCAATCTTTTTGCCATGTTTTATTACTCTATATCCTCTGGCAAATTGTTGTCATGATTTTTACTATATCTGGTCCTCCATATTTCAAGAGCTCTGCTGGGATATTATCCACACCCGGTGACTTCCCTCCTTTCAGTGAGAATATAGCCTCTTCCACTTGTTCCCGTAATATTGCTGCATTTCTGAGTTCCCTGTTTTCACACTTAATGTTATTTAATAAGCTGTAGTCAGGGTCGAGTTTGCAGTTATATAAAATCTTTACAAAATTATGTCCACATTCTCATTACAGCTGTTTATTCATTGAGCAGAGCCTCATTGCTATCTTCTATGACAGTTACCCTGGGCTGCTGGGGGTTTTGAAAGTCTTCTTAATGTGTTGAAAGCTGCCTTGCTGTTACCTTTTATTAGCCCTGTATTAATGGACTCACATTGATCAACAAGACATTTTTTTTAACCCGTTTCATTTTCTTACTAGTATTTTTATTCACCATGCTGTATTGCCATGCTGGTTCAGGAACCTCTTTATTAACCTTTTTCATCTCCAGCCATGTATCACATAACTTCAGAATGTCATCTGTAACCCATGGTTTGTTTATTTTCTTTCTTTTACCAAGTATTTCTGTTGCTGATTCAATGAGCATGTCTTCCATGTTCTCTGTGATTGAATTGCTATCTTTCTCCAGAAAGTTGAGAGCTGCAAATTTTATTCCAACAGTTGCCGCTAAGATTCCCATGATTTCTGGATCTTTCAGTTTATCTAAATTGAATCTTATTCGAGAACATCTGTTTCGATTATAATTCTTTTTTGAGTTTAAGCTTGAGCATCATCAATATCATGTGATCACTACCAACGTCGGCACCAGGAAAAGTCCTGGTCCTGGCTTTGTTAATCCTGGACTTGAATCTCTTAGATACAAGAATAAAATCAATTTGGCCATGTATCTCAGTTTTCGGAGCATGCCACATTGTTCTTCTTGATAACTTATGTGGAAATAGTTTATTTGCAAGGGTTAGTTTATAGTTGCTGGAAAATTCTAGTAGCCTTAGTCCTCGATCATTGGTTTCTCCTGCCCGAAATTTCCCCACTGTGCCAGCCCACTGACCATATGTATCTGGCCCTATTTTAGCATTCCAATCACCTAGCATGATGAAAAGATCTTTCTTTGGAATTTTCTTAATTGTTTCATCCAGATTTTCATAAAATGTATCAATTGCATCATCCTCATAGTCAGTAGTGGGGGCATATACCTGTATGATGGAGATGTTCTTTGGATGTGCTGCAATATTATGGTGATAAGCCTGCAATTTATTGAGGCACAGCTGAATTTAATTTATCTTTATGTACAATAAAACCTACTCCATGCTGATGTTTGGACTCATCTCCACTAAACCAAATTTTGAGACCCTCATCCATTATTGATTCACCTAGTCCTGTCCATCTGACTTCTGCTAGACCCAGGATGTCACACAAGTATCTAGTTCACGTGTTAGTTCTCTGACTTTTCCACATGCGTATAGCGTACATTCCAAGTTCCAACAACAAAACTTTCCCTAGGAAGTTTCAAAACAGGTGTTTGTACCCCATTCGCTGACTTAACACTCTCAAGGGCAATGAGAGTGAGGTCATTGTTAATCCGGGCCTCGGCCAATCCAGCATAATAATACTGAGTTGACTTTCCATCATAGCATTTCAGTGGGCAAGAGGTTTGCTTGGCGGTGCCCATCTCCTCTCCAAGTATCCTTGCAGGTACATACAAAATGTACCTGCAGCAATCTGGTTTTAAGGCACCAGGCACTCACCCTTCTCCTGTTAGTATTAAACAGTGCTGCCAAGAGAAGGCCAGTAGCTGGACTTTTGATGTCAGAGGCTATGTGTTATACACGCCTTAGGAGCATTTGGTCGGATATTGAGAGCTTGTCCTCAATTCCACTCCTGGTTATGACAACAACTGGCAATATCATCTGCATATTCCAGGTCATCCAGTGTAGAAAATTCCTCTTGGACTGCCGTCTGTTGTCTGGCACATCACCCAATCTATGACTCAAAAATCAAGGGCATCCCTGTTGTACTCCTGTCTTCACCTCGAAAGTTAGACTCCTCGATCCAACACTGCATGTAAAGTTAGAATAGAGGCTTTTTATAATGGAAACAATGCAGCTGGGGAATTCCATTAGCCCTCAGTATGTTCCATATGCTGTCCCTGTGTATGCTGTCAAAAGCCTTTTCAAAATCAACAAAGTTAATGCATAGCTGTCTCTGCCATTCTGAGCACTGCCCTATAATGTTCCTGAGGGTGAATACATGATCTGCACATCTTCTGTTCTTTCTAAAACCTGCATGTTCTTTCCTCAGTTTATGGTCTACTGTTTTCAAAATTCTCTAGATAATTATCCTGCCTAGTATTTTACTGTTTTTATATTTAGACTTCACAAAAAGACACCTATTATCAGCTCAATAAAAAGTCAATATTGTTAATTTTAGACTTCACAAAATGACACCTATCATAAACTCAATATAAAGCCAGTATTTTTATATTCAGAATACACAAAAAGACACCTATCATAAACTCAGTATAAAGTCAATTTTTTTAATATTTAGACTACACAAAATGACACCTGTCATCAACTCAGTAGAAAGTCAATATTTTAATATTTAGACTTCACTAATGACACATATTATCAGCTCAAGAGGAAGTCAATATTTTTTTATTCAAACTTCACAAAAGCCACAAGACACAGACAAAAATGTTTTCTGTTTTAAAATGAAATGGTGAATTTTAACAACACTTTTATTCAACACAACAAAACAATAGAGGCAACATTGAGTATTAGAATAACAGCAGAGAAATATAAAGTTCCAAAAATATTCACAGCTGCTTTTTGACTATAAGAAGGTTTAACATAGCTCATAATGATAAACTTATTTAATGCCATAAAGAAATAGGTACTGATAGAAAAGACAAAAGAATACTCATGTATTACATGTGCTTAAGGAAACTTCAAACTCCCAATGAAGTTCAAAGCTGTGGTATATTATGCTTGTGTCATCAACATGCTTCAATACTAAGCAAGAAAGAAGGCTCAATACTTTCCACTGCCTTTTTGGTATTTTGTGCAGGGACAAAAAAACAGTAATGTCCTATCTTTCATACCTTTTTGGTCTGCAGTGAATATATGTAGTTAGGTGTTGTTTCGTAGCAGTTAGGGTTAGGATTAGGGTTAGTATTATGGTTAACACTAACCCTAACACAAACCCTAATCCTAACCCTAATTCTAACCCTAATCCTAACCTTAACTGCTACGAAACAACACCTAACTACATATATTCACTGCAGACCAAAAAGGTACGAAAGATAGGACATTACCGTTAGGATTAGGGTTAGTATTATGGTTAACACTAACCCTAACACAAACCCTAATCCTAACCCTAATCCTAATTCTAACCTTAATCCTAACTGCTACGAAACAACACCTAACTACATATATTCACTGCAGACCAAAAAGGTACGAAAGATAGGACATTACCGTTAGGATTAGTATTATGGTTAACACTAACCCTAACACAAACCCTAATCCTAACCCTAATTCTAACCCTAATCCTAACCCTAAGCGCTACGAAACAACACCTAACTATACATATTCACTGCAGAGCAAAAAGGTACGAAAGATAGGAAATTACCAAACAAACTAATGTTGAGGTTCTGGACTTCAAAGCATGAATACACTACTTAAAATAGCACAGACTTTGCTGGCATGCCATGTCTGCCGCATGGAAGATGGCCACATCCCTAAAATAGATCTTCTATGGTGTGACGGTATGTTTTTCGTGCATTATTTTTCCTTGGTTTAAACCAGTGGTTCCCAAAAAGGGCTGTACCCCCCCCCCCCCCCCCCCCCCCCCCCCCCCCCCCCCCCCGGGCTTTGGAAGGATCCAAGGGGGCGATACAGAAAAAATGGGCCAGAGGGGGGCGTTCAGTAATAAACAGTCGGCGTTTAGTAGTAATGGGGTTCAGGATTTGACAAGCTAAATTCAGTACGTGCAGGGGAGAAAGGAATTGTTGATTTGAGAGACAGCATCAGTGAAGCGGGGACGATGTGGATGGTTGTATTACTAGGATCGTTAAGCAGGGCATAGTTTCGTCTATGCGTGTCATTCTGAGCTCAGGTAACCATCGTTGACCATAAACGGTAATCGAGAACTGTTAGGAAAGGGAGTTAACCAAACACCTATTGTCCATTCGTTCATTCTTGAAGGAAGAGAAATGATCCGTGCCGATGGCATGGATGAAATTAGATACCTGCGTGTGATTCAGAAAGTACCAACTTTGCTTTGTTGCGGAATTTATTGTCTCAGTATATGCGGGGGCTAGTGGTAACTGGATATTTGCAGATTGGTAATAAATAAGAGAAAAGGTTCAAGGGAGCAAGTTTTTAATGGTACTTGGCAGTAGAAATCAGTCTTTGAACCTCTGAACCGGCTTTCCTACCTTGCATTCAGATAGACTTTCATAAATCGACTGGCACGATGTACGTTTTCCATCTATTTCAACTTTGCGCTGGCTATGAGCAAAACCAACAAACTTTATCAGCTTTTCTTGTGAACAGTAGTTTCAAATAAGTGTGTACTGGGTATCAAACAATTTCATCCTGTCGATAAGGTAAGTTTTCTTACTTATATTTTGTGCTTGTTTGCACAGAGCTAGCATCAGTTTTACTAACATTAATTATTAATTAAGCAGATAAATTTTGATACAGATTCGCCATATATTGAATATTGCTGTTCAGTCCATTATATTACATCCTTTTAATTTGTTACTGGGATCTCCACACTTTGTAGTTAGGCTACTGTCTCCTAATTTTTGTAAATCTGAAGATCTATCAATATAGTGCGTTATTTTATATTTTGTTCATATTAAATAACTATTATTATACTTTATGAAATGATTATTGGGTTACTTCAGTGTTGGTGTGGCTGTTGCTAATTGTGTTTTTTTTTCTGATTGTTGTATTTTTCTAATTTATTAATGGCTGTGGTTAAGAAACTTTATAAAATAGAAGAGTAAACTGGTAAGAACATCTGTGTCAACATTTTTGTAAAGCCACTTTTAAATCAGTTTTTGTTGTTTACTCGACGAACATTTTTCTATCTGCAAAATTGTAAAATCAATTCTTTGTTCCAGAATTCAGAACAAATATGGCAAAAGCAGAACAAACCAAATAGAAGTGCAGACAATACAGTGTGGAATATCTGAAATATGGATTTATTCCAGCACTAAATAACCAACAACTGCCAATGTGTCTATTATGTAAGAGGGCCTTTTTAAATGAGGCGATGAAACCTTCCAGACTACTTGAACATTTGAAAAAAAATTCACCCAGATAAAACAGAAAAAAGTTTGACATATTTTCAGTCCTTTCGTGAAAACTTTCAGAAACGTAAAAAAAGTTTGAGACATGTTTTTCAACACTTCACAACACAGCTGTGATGGTTTGCGAGCTTCATACAAAATTTCACTGCTGATAGCTAAATCTGGAAAGTCTCACACAATCGCAGAAAATTTGATTTTGCCAGCTATAAGGGAGTTTGTAAGTACAGTTATGCATAAGAATTAAGATGGTTTGGCCATGTCTGCAGAATGGGAGAAGATCGGATACCACGACAAGCATGGGAAACAAAGAGCCAAGGATCCAGACCCCGAGGATGACCCAGAGTCCGCTGGGAGGACAACATTAGACAATCTTTGAAGGATCGAGGACTAGAATGGAACCAGGCCAGGAGGAAGACAGCCGATAGGATAGTCTGGCGCTCTCTCTTCCAAACCTCTACACCTCACGGTAGAAGGGGAACGACTAAGTAAGTAAGTAAGTAAGTAAGTTATGCATGTCACCTGAACAAATAATTTAAGCAATTCCACTCAGCAATACATCTGTTCAAAGAAGAATAGATGAAATGGCTGAGAATGTTGAAAATACATTGTGCAACATACTTAGGACAACAGAATTTGCATTGCAGTTGGATGAATCAACTTTGCCGGGCAACAAATCTTTGCTTCTTGCCTATGTTCGCTTCGTAAAAGATGAAAGCTTGGTTCAAGAGTTGTTATTTGCTAAGCAACTAGTAACTGATACAAAAGAAGAGTCAATATTTCGTGAAGTAGAGAAATTTTTCAAAGAGAAGGACATTCCGCTTACTAACATTCTTGCTTGTGCAACAGATTGAGCACCATCAATGATAGGTTGTTACCGCGGGTTTATCGCTTTCTTAAAAGAAGCTGTACCTGGTATATTTACAATACACTGTGCAATTCGCAGACACCATCTTGTCGCAAAAAATCTAAGTGATCGGCTTCACAAATCATTAAATACTGGTATCACAGCGATTAACAAAATTAAGTCCCATGCTCTCAATTCTCAACAATTTTGAGAGCTCTGTACTGAGAATGATGAAAAGTTTAAACGTTTGCTGATGCATACAGAAGTCAGGTGGCTCTCAAAAGGAAATTGTCTGAGACGCTTTTATGCTCTTTTTGAAAATGTGGTAGAATTCTTCAAAGACTCGCATGCCTCACTCAGTACATTACGAAGATCAGGCATGACATTGCATATTTGTCAGATTTATTTACAAAGTTTAACAAAATAAATCTACAACTGCAAGGAAATTATATTAATCTTATAAAAGTCAAATCTGTCATCTCCATGTTTCTGGCCAAATTAACGCTTTTCAAACATAATATTGGCCATCGCAAGTTAATCCAATTTCCCAGCCTCTAAGAGTTGGAAAAGAAAGACAAAATACCACAGGATAATCTTCAAGTATATTGTGCACACCTAGATAAGCTGCATAAAAACATGTCTCAGAGGTTTCATGATCTTCTTTTGATCACGATTCCAGACTGGATAATAAATCCATTCCTGGACACGTGCAGCGAGGAACTAGGAAGGGTGGAAGAGGAACTGATATCGCTACAAAATGACGTTGAGCAGTGTTCAAGAAATCATATGAAGACTTTTGGTTGCAGAAAGAAATCTCTGAACACTACCCTGCAGTGTGGGGAAAGGTTAAGATGTTCTGTATTGCCTTTCCAACATCATATTTAGTAGAGCGTGGTTCAGAGTGGTTGTCCAACTTCTTTCAAAGTAGAGAAATAGACTGCAGATTACTGAACATGTGGATCTGAGACTCCTTCTAAGTAACTTTCAGCCTGATGTTGAAAAGCTGATATCACTACACCAGGCACATCTATCTCACTGAAGTTAAAAATGAAGTAAGTTTGTTACTAATTTACTTTCACATACTGCTGTTTGTTTTACTGCATTACGTAATTAAGTTTTTCTTTTTAAAATTAAGTTAATAAATAAGCGTATCTGTAGCTTTATATCAGAATGTGATAAATTGAGCAATTAGTTGTTACTGTATTAACAGTTGCTCTTATTTTTTACTCTTTACATTTTTTATGTACTGTGGGGAAATGCTGGGGGGTGCTGGGGACATGCCGTGGGAGCCAAAAGAGTTTGGGAAACTCTGGTTTAAAGGTTGGTCAACTATTTCACTATGGTCTCTCCTATTATTTTGCCCTTCCCACAAAAGTAATTTTGCATCGGAGACAGTGGGTGGTGCCCTTCTCCAGGCTACTGGGACAGAACTCAATTTACAGGTGTGAGGACAAAAATATAGGATTTTTAGTGCTGGCTCAGGCTCATTTATGCATGTAAAGTTTCTGGTCAGGGAAGATGGTACATCTCATTTTTGTTACTAGACATTCACATGCCAAAAGACCACCCCTTTGATCTAACAGAAATCACATAAACATCCCGTACATACAATATTCCCTTACTCTCAGCTAATGCCTTCAATAAGTTACTTTTGTCACCAGTGCAGAAATTCATAGTAGCTATAAAACCATATTTTAAAGCTTTGGCCATAGCAAATTCTAAAACACTTGTTAATTATCTAGTGCATTCCAGCTAAAAATTTTAGCAAGAATATTAAAAATTCTGACAGCTCCTTCAGAAGAAATAACTATAGGCCACCTCTGAAAAGTAACGCCGACCTGAAATCATGTTCTGGGAAGTTCTGAGCTCAACAAAGGGTGAGTGATGTAATTTGTATATTATTGATGTAATTTGTAAGTGTATATTAATGATGATATTTATTTCAGGTGACGAAATATATATTGTGACCTTTGCCTCATGTCTATGTCATTCTGACCTTGTATATTTATATATAGGTTTTCCCACACTGGAGCCGCGGTAGCATAGTGGTTAGTGCACTGGCTTCCTAGCGCAGTGGTCTATGGTTCGATCCCCAGATGAGGCGGAAAATTTTTAGGCCACAAACGGCTCCTGGGTCGACCCAGCCCCAAATGGGTACCAGAGCTACTCTGGGAAGGTTAAGGCGGCCGGCGTGATGCCGACCACATCACCCCTAGTGTGCCGACGGTCAAAGATAATATGGGCCTAACACCATATTCCCAATATGCCTCAATGGGCGTGTAACGGGTTCCTTTCCCACACTAGGAACTCTACAAAGCTTTTTTGTGCGACAATTTTCAATAGCCCCAGAAACTGTCAGACGTTTTTTTTTATGCCCTAACCTTTGATGGACTACATATATATATATATGGGGTAAAACTGATAAAAGTAACACACCCATTAAACTCTGAGACAGGGGTAAATAATCACTGACGGGGGACGAGACAAATTTCAAGAGATATTTAAACAGGCCACAATAATGCCACATATAGACAACTAGCAGATATCAGGCAAATGAACAGCTGATTGACTGCAGCTGAGGTTCAAAGATGTGTACAAGAGAAATATGAAGGCACTAGACATAAGTCCAGCAACAAAGTAAGATAAAGCTACCTGTCACACCAAGTGGTGATGTTTCCTATGGCACACCTCAGATTGGGCAAAAAGAAGCTCTCACAAGAAGCAGAAAAGAAAAGAACATGATAAAAGAAACAAGGAAAGAAAGCACCTGAGGGCTATCACATCTGGGCCACATTCCCTGTCAGTTATGACTGAAGGGACCATCATTATGATTATTATTATAAAGTTAACAAACCAATTTTATCATGATTAGAGATTAGACATTAACATTGAGAAAGTAATAATTAGCAAACCAAATGGTACGCCAGCATTAAAGATAAGAATAAATGGGAAAATACCGGAAAGGTCTCCCATGTCTTGGACAAATAATAACAGAAGATGGCAGATATATAATGGAAATCTAGAAAACAGTAGGATTGACCAAAGCTACATTCAACAAAATGAGATAAATACTGGCTTCTAAAACAATTAGACCCTAATTCATAAATTAAACCTGAAAATGATCAAATCTTACATATCATTACTTTATGGTGTAGAAACATGGACAATGAACAAGGAATTGGGAAAAAAAAATTGAGGCCCATGAGATGGGGAAAATGATGTGCACTCACAAATTAAAAATGACAATCTTCAAGCATTATTATTTTAATTACTGGATGGTGAAGAAACTGGAACAATGATCAAACAGTTAGATGAAAAAGCCCCTGAGATCTAAAGGTAATTTCCTATCTTTTGTACCTTTTTGGTCCGCAGTGAATATGTATGGTTTGGTGTTGTTTCGTAGCGCTTAGGGTTAGGATTAGAATTAGGGTTTGTGTTAGGGTTAGTGTTAACCCTAATCCTAACCCTAAATGCTACGAAACAACACCTAACTACATATATTCACTGCAGACCAAAAAGGTACGAAAGATAGGACATTACCGATCTAGATATATAGAATGAGGCATTTCTTTTGAAGAAAAAAAAGGGGGGGGGGGGGGGGGGGGGGGAATTATAAAACAGAGTGAGATTTAAGTCAAAATATTGTGATCACATAAATATACATACCCTATCACTGATAAAAGCTATACTGGGAGAAAAAGTTGAAGGCATATGTACAAGAGGAAAACAGTGTTGTAAGTAGGAAGATAACATCGAGAAATTGATGAGAAATAGTCTATTATTTTAAACATTAAGACAAGAGACAGAATACACTAGAGATCAATTGTAGCCAGTATTATAGTGAACAGAAGGTGCTTGAGATCTATTGCAGCCAGCCTTCCAAGCAAGATAGGCAGTTGATGTGAACAGATTTCTGATCATTCATTTCTTTTTACAATAAATATAAAGGCCTACACAATACACATGCCTAAGGTTGAAAGCTAAATTAGTAATACATCTGTCACTATGCTGTCGTAAGATACTTTATAGTAAGCTGGCCTGAATTTTTTTTTTTTTTTAAAGGCTTGAAACAAGATTTTGGTGTCAGATGAAGTGAATTATAGTAGGACATCTTCAATGCTTCCAACCAAATCACATACATTGTTTGCTATGAGGGCAACCTAGTACCTGGCAGTATAACAAGGTTGGGAGTAGTTTGAGACTTCCCTCAAGTGATTGTGCAAGGGCCAGTATCAACTCAAACCCAGCTCATGCGTTAAATATTAATTTTCTACTCTCTAAGTCATTAGGGTTAAGTTTAAGATCCCTAAACCTTACATTAAACCGCTTATAGCTAACTAAATTCTGTTTCAAAGCTGTAAGCCTATTTTAAAAAAAGGCCGACTATTCTTAATTTCAACCTGGGTTTGTGTTAAGGATAGTGAATGTCTTTTTTTTAATTTGGAAAAAAATAATCTCAGAACAGTGGTTGTGTTATTAAGTTTAGCGTTTTAGGTTGTTTTTTTTTTCTTCAAATTAATTACTATCGAAGCGACACGGCTGTTGTATCGATATCTAATTGGCCAACATGGCGGCCTTTGTCTGGTTTCCTTAATTGAACTCTACTACACCTCATAATCTAGTTCCTGTTTTATTTGTGTTGTTTCTTCACATTTCTCCATCTTGGTAGGTTCTGGACGATGGTTCCTTTTGAAGTATAAATGGCGTCTTTCTCAGACTTAATGAGGGAAAGATACAAAATGAGGCGCGTATCTTTCGTTTATCCGCCTACAAATGTAAACAGCCGAGCTGGCAAAATGGCTACAGCGCTTGCTTCTCAAGGCAGAGTTACCGAGTTTAAAACCAGATAGCGACACTCTTACGTCTACCCAGCTCTAAATGATTAGCCAGGCTCAGCTCTTAAGCTAGAGACGGCAGACACAGAAGAGAACTTGTCGAACGAACGACGTCTGATAATACGATTGATTGGACATTTTAAAGTAAAGAGTGACTCTGAATGACCGCCCCTTATGGGAGCATTCGTTGTAAGCAAGGTATTTTTAATTCTGAAATATTGAAATTATTATTCACGTCCAAATATTATGAAAGTAAAACAGACCAAAAACCTACAACATCATTCAAATGCGAATAGGATGTTTGCATCCTCGACCATAAAGTACCAAAATACATATCTGTTATAGGCCAACATAGCTTTTATCAAAATCACATTGAAAATGATGCCGAAAATCACAAAAGATTTTTTTTTTTTTTTTCCCTTAACCAGCGGCACTTGGGCTTTCAGCCCTTCGGCCCAATGACATGTCATTGCGAGGCTGGGGAACTTGAGGACTTTCCTTCCAACCCGGTCAGGAGCTTCGCTCCTTCCCATCCACAGAGGGTTTATCACAGGAGCCGTTCAGGCTATTCAGTAAAATTTCCGGCCGTAAACATTTCTTCAAACGCTGACGCCCGGGTTTGAACCATGAACACCTGGTCGCCAGTACAACGCCGAAGCCATTACACCAGCGCGGCTCCCGAAATCACAAAAGATAAAAATGTAAAGGTAGTCGCATGGCAAATAGTGCCGTAGGAGACTGAAGAATTAGAAACTTATCTATACTGTATCTACCTTTATGAGATGGTATGACTCGTTCCATTCCTCTCTGTCTTCTCTAACTCAATAAAAATCTATCCAACGTCTTATGGTTCTTGTATTGATGGTGCACTGTGATAGACTCTTTCTGGACAACCTTTTGATGTCATCTTTCCGATATTTAGACATGTCGTCAGTGGCGTAACTACCGCCCGGCTCATCCTGGCACGCCTGAGAGGCCCCAACCCAGAGTGGGCCGCGAAGTGTAGTTGTTGATGTCGCAGACTCGAAACATTCTTTTGTTCTGGGAGAACAAAGCTCCTTTTAATAGTCGCATGCCACCTGTGTTACGCCCCCAAGATATTTATGTCTGAAGCAGGTGTCACGGCGCGACTGGTGCTCTAGATTATATCTTTTATATAGTTACCTTGATGCCTTAGGGTTTGCCGCAGCAATCCCAGCAAGTTCAGAATCACCTGTCACAGTCCAGTTTCGGTATGAGATTCTGCCATCGTCATACCATTTTACGGCACTCTCCGATTTACTCTGGCCTTAAGGAACCGCTCCCCTTGTCGGCCTATAGCTTGGCGTGATCATATAGTGGTCGGTTGTGATCGTAGTATGGTTTTGTGTTGTGGTGGACAGTGGTGGGTGAGTGGTGAAATTAATCTTTCCAACTTCAAGTTATATAACAGTTAATCAGAATTACAACCCCACTTAGAGGCACACAATAAGACACAGTCACTTGAAAAGTTCATAGTTCCTTTAATTAGCCCAGCCATAATTTATGTTGCTTCGAAATCTGACACATTCTTTTTCCCTTCTTGACAGTCATTCAATTCATAAGGTTCGCCCTTCCCCGAGATTCCTCTGGACAACGTACGATTTAAACCCTTGGGTTGACCCACAGGTCATTTTAACTGCTCCTTCCTTCGACACATACGCTCTTCGAGCATTAAACGCACTTACCAATTGTTAAAGATGGGGTATTTCATTCGTGAACAAGCGGCTAATACAGAGTTGATTTGCATCTAGTTCTTTCTTCTCAGCCCTTTCATTATTCTTGGTCTTTTCTTCTCAGCCCGATGGAACTACTCACTGGTTCAGCTTTCAGGTTGTAACCTTCATTTTTATTCCATCTTGTTCAGTGGACTCCTTGTCACCTTGTGTCGTCATTGTTGTTCTGTATGACGCGTTTTTTTATTTTTTCTCTCGAATCCCTTTTCTTTTCTGACATCCGCATCGAGAGTACTTTTTTCTTCTCTCTACAGTCGATCCATTATTCCTTTTTATTTCGTCATATTGTCCGTATGTCACGGCTCCTGTGAATAAGGTTCTTCTTCTTCTTTTATCCATAGCTGCCGACCGTCAAAGCAGTCAGTGGCCATTACGCCTGGTGGCATCTTGCAGGGCAGCAACAAAATGATTCCACTTTGCTCGGTCGGTGGCCATCCATCGTACAGTGCCCCAACTCTGGCTTATTCTTTGCATCTCAGCCTTCACAGTCCTCCACCAAGTTGTTTTTGATCGGCCTCTCTTTCGTTTTCCTTCAGGGGTCCATAGCATACCTGTTCTTGTGATGGCATCAGGGTCTCTTAAGAGGACATGGCCAACCCAGCTCCAGCGTCTGCCAGTTATAATGGTGTGCATGTCCTCTTGCTTGCTCCGAGTAAGCAGTTCTTGGTTGGTGATGGTATTCGGCCAAAAGATTTGGAAACATTTTCTTAGGCAGGTTGTGTGGAAAGAGGACAATTTCGACATTTCCTCTCTGATACTCTCCAGCATTCCGCACCATAGAGTAGCACAGAAAGTACACAGCTCTCATATAATCTTAATTTTGTGCCGTGATGTACTGAGAGGACTTCCAAATGTTGTTTGGACTAAAAAAAGGCTGTTCTTACTTTGTTCATTCTGTTGTTGATGTCTTTGCTTGCTCCGCCGTCTTATGTTACTATGTATCCTAGGTATGTGAATGTGCCTGTCTGTTCCAGCTGCTGATTCCTTACTGTTATGGGCTCAGGGCTGCTGACATTGAGCGTCATGACCTTTGTCTTCTTTAGATTGATGTTGAGACCCACCTGCTGGCTATACTTATTATGTCTATTCGTTTTTTCCTGGATGTGTTGATGTGAAAGTAGTAGGGTATGCACAAAACGATTATTATTCAGGCATTGGCGCGTGACTTTTATATAGCAAAATACGCCGATCGATGCGGGCGCTGGCGTGGCTGGCGCTTGGCACGTGACTTTTTATATAAGGAAAATGTGGCGGTGCGCAGGTGGCGCGTAGGAGGAGCGCAGGAGGCGCGTGACTTTTATATAAGGAAAATGTGGTGGCGCACGCCTTTTTATATAGTAATATATAAGTTCAAGTATGGCGGGTGTGTAGGTTGTTGTTTGTACAAAATATTTATACATATAGACGATATTTATATGACAACAGTTAGACATAGAAACGACTGGTAGTGTGGTGGTTTGTTTG
Source organism: Oreohelix idahoensis (assembly GCA_024509875.1). Taxonomy (NCBI): domain Eukaryota; kingdom Metazoa; phylum Mollusca; class Gastropoda; order Stylommatophora; family Oreohelicidae; genus Oreohelix; species Oreohelix idahoensis. The sequence goes on along the minus strand of JAMPIV010013712.1, from coordinate 144,301 downwards.
GTTGTAGGTATCTTAATTGTGTGTTGTAGTTGGCGGGGCGGCCGACTCGTGGGGTGTGTTGGGGTATGGGTTTTTGTGGGACGGTATTTTAATTGTTGTGTATACAATATTTATATATGGGAGTGAAGTGTTAGAACCTTTACTGGGACCAGCATCGAGAGGTGGGAGCATCGAGAGGTTGGAGTGAAGTGTTAGGCGGAGACCTATATATTAGTGACTCGGTCAGACGCATTGCAATAAATTTGTTCGATAACGACGGGCGTGTTGTTTATATAAATACTTAGACAATATACATAAAAAATATTTAAAAAATCGATTGGAGGCTGGTTAAGTGTCAATTTTTGTGCTGCAATGGAGGGCGAGTGTCAGGCGGAGGCGCATGACATTTTATATACTAGCGATATATATATTAGCCGTGTGGGACTTTTGCCTCTGACGAATGGCTGCTTGAGACGCACATGACATGTTATAACACGATAACAGCATGACCCTGAAAATGTGTACGTGTTGTGGCAGTATACTCGGTATAAAAAGGCCGTTGAGACAAAACACCCAGTACATGTGCTTGAATTATATAAATACTTAGACAATATACATAAAAAATATTTAAAAAATCGATAATGACGGAAAATATAAAAAATCAATAATGGCTGGTTAATAGACTAGGCGCCTTGGGCAGAGCAACATATCAGATGGACTAAGCAGTGGAATGCTTTATTCACAGACGAGAACAGATTCAACATATCCTTTGCAGATGGACGTATGCGGATTTAGCGACGGTGTGAAGAGCGCTTTGCAGATTGCTGTGTCAGCGAGGTGGTACGCATGGGTGTTAATGCTGTGTGTAGCTGGCGATGCAACTGGTTCCTGGTTCACAATTTATCCAGGCGATTTTTTTTTTGTATTTTTGGTGCTTATGAATTTCAGACATAATACATACAAATATTGTATTATATTATATATATAAAATATAAAATAAAATATAAAAAATCGATAATGACGGAAAATTTTTAAAAATTCGATAATATTCGATTAGGTTACTAAGAGGGTTTTTGACGCAAGTGGAGCCTTTGTGTGCTGGCGTGGGTGACGATGCATGTTGGGCTGTAGCTGGCGGGGTGGGTTAGGGGGATTTTTTGTGTGCTGTTGGGTGTGTTTGTTTAGACATATATATACATACAATACATATAAATAAATAAATAAATAAATAAATAAATATATATATATATATATATATATATATATATATCTACTTACTTACTTAGTCGTTCCCCTTCTACCGTGAGGTGTAGAGGTTTGGAAGAGAGAGCGCCAGACTATTCTATCAGCTGTCTTCTTCCTGGCCTGGTTCCATTCTAGTCCTCGGTCCTTCAAAGATTGTCTAATGTTGTCCTCCCAGCGGACTCTGGGTCGTCCTGGAGGTCTGGATCCCTGGCTCTTTGTTTCCCATGCTTGTCGTGGTAGCCGATCTTCTCCCATTCTGCAGACATGGCCAAACCATCTTAGTTGGGACTGTTCTATTTGGGTCTGCAACGGGTGGGATTTTAGGCCTTGACGTATCGTCTGGTTGCGGACCATGTCTCTTCTTGTTACTTCAACCACCTTCCTCAGATATCTCATTTCTGAGGTTTGAATCTAGCTTTTGTGGGTTGTAGTCATTGCCCATGACTCGCATCCATATGTCAAGACTGGGACATAGGTGGAGCGGTATACAGCCATATTCGTTTTCTTACCAACCTCTTTCTTGCTGAGGAATCCTTGATTTATGGCCTGATAAAGTCTCCCAGCCGCTGCTTTTCGAGTGGCCAACTCTTATTTGATGCCTCCCTTTTGGTCTATAATAGCTCCGAGATATTTAAAGTGGTCGACCTGCTCCAGGACCTGTTCTCCCAGCTTAATCTGATGTATTATTTCTTCTCCTGATATCACCATGGATTTTGTTTAACAGCTGCTTATGACCATCCCTCTCTTCTCCAGCTCTTCCTTCCAGGTTGGATTGGAGATGTGCCTCTTATTTAATGGCTGAATTGATAATCTTAAATTTTGTATACATGTGGCTGCGGAGTCGGTTGTGTCCTGTTCTGAGGTGCAGAATGACAATTTTTTCTGATCTGTTCACAGCTTGGTAGTCATCCTGTGTTGGTGGCTTTCTGATTGATTTCATCATCTTTTTCATCTGATGGTACATAACTGGTACATCCGGTTGCTTGTCTGCAGAACCTTCTTAAGCCAGTTGGTCCACTCTCTCATTTCCTGGTATTCGACAATGAGACGGTATCCACTGCATGGCGACCCTGTGCTGGTTGCACAGTTCGGAAAGTAGGGCTTGTATTCCTGGCAATTTTCTGGACTGCTGATCTTGCATCTGTCAGGAATACTACAGGCTGTGGACCGAGATAGGTGTTCAACAGTTAATCAGTCGCCACCTTGATTGCCTGGATTTCTGCATCATAGTTGTTACATAATTTCCCCATTGGTACTCTGACCGTATCCCTAGTGTTGTTTGGGTATTCTATGTACACTCCTGCTCCTCCATTCTTTACTACATTCTGTGCTGACCCATCCGTGTATACTCAGACCCAGAGGTCCTGTGGGTATTCATCATCCAAAAAACTGAGAGTGACTGTCCTACGTTGCACGCTGTTGTGTCCATACCTGTCAAATATTCTTTTCACTTTTGTCTCGATGTGTACTGGTAGTCCAGGCTCTTCTCTCCAAGGGGTTTGTTCTGGCACAGACTTTAGGGGGCTGTCAACTTAAGGTAGGTCTGAGGTTTGTCTATGAAATCGCTTGGTCTGGTGGATAAAGCTGCTTCTTTTCAGTCATCCCATTGCTAGGTTTTGGAATCTGTCCTTCATTGGATGGCTCGGCATACAGAGGAACTTCTGTGCCTGTGTTAGCACTGTCTCTGCGTTCTCTCAGTGCTTGTATCATGCCCATTCTCTCCATCTCCACTATAGGCGTTGATTTTATTGCCCCCATGATGACCCTAAGCACCTGGTTTTGCACCTTATCTAGCTCTTGTAATGTGGTGTTTGATGCTGGACACCACGCAGCTGACCCATATTCCAGGTGTGGTTGTATGCCCTGCTGGTAAATTTTACTAAGTATTTTCTCCGATTGGCTCCCCATGTGGTTCCACTTAGTTTTCTCAGGATGGCTAACTTCCTCCTGGCCTTTGTTGCTGCCTTGTTGGTTTGCTGCTTCCATGTCAGCCTTTCATCAAACGTAACTCCGAGATAGGTGGGTTGTTTATCTTCTCTAAGGAGCTCTTCATTTATCTTGATGACACCAGCTTTTTGTTTGGGAGAGAGGGTGAAGAGCGTAGTGCTGCACTTGTCTGTCTTGATGCTGACACACCATCTAATTGCCCATGAGGTTAAGGCATCTATAGCTCTTTGTAGCAGTTTGGTGGCCACTGTTGCATGCTCATCTGTGCACCATATTACCAGGTCATCAGCGTACATTGCCACTTTAATTCCATGTGGTAGTCCAGCAACCAGGTCGTTGATGTAGACTAGGAAAAGTGTGGGGAACAGAACACCTCCCTGAGGGATGCCATGACGCAGTAGAATTTTCTTACTCTTGAGGCCATCTAGTTGTACACGGACTCTTCTGTTATGCAAGTACGCTTTTTGTACATCCTACCATTCACTCTACAATTTCTCAGTTTCTTCAGAAGCCCTTCTTTCCAAACCTTGTCAAATGCTTTCCTTAGATCTATCCATGCTGCTAGTACCAGTTTCTTATCTTGGAATGCATCCTCAATCTCTTGGGTAAGGTAAGTTGCCTGATCTTCAGTAGAGTTACACTGCCTAAAGCCCGCCTGCTGTGGTACAAGAACGTTTTCACTTTCATGGTACCACTGTTGCCTAAGGTTGATGATATGTTCCATTGTTTTGCAGAGACAGCTTGTAAGGCTGATTGGTCTGTAGCTGGAGGCCGTGGAACTGTCTTTTCCTGGTTTTAGGAGTGGTATCATGATTGCTTCCCTCCAAGTCTGTGAAACTCTGCCTGAGTTCCAACAGATATTGAAGATCTGCAGCAGCTTTGTTTTTGCTGCGGTTCCCAAGTTCTTAATCATTTCATTGGACACTCCATTAACTGGTGGCGACTATCTCATTTTCAATTTGGATATTGCAAGCTCCAGTTCTCTGACTGTGATTGGTGCCTCCATATCTTCAGGTATGGTTCCATCTCATCCTGCGTATTGTTATTTCTCACGAGTCTCCTGTAGCTTCTCTGGGCTAACTTCATTGTTATTGTTTTTATCAAAGGAGTCTGCAAAGTGATCAGCTGCCTGTTTTCCCATACGGATGTTTCCATCTTTGTTCAGTGCAGTCTTTGAGTCTCTCCCTGTACCCTCATCGTTAAGTTGTTTTCCCAGCTTCCACGTTTCCTTGTATCTCTTTTGAAGTTCAAGGACTCTGTTTTCTCCTTCCAGCTTCTCCGCCTGGCCTGCAACTTGGCCCTTTGAAATTTGGCCTTTGCTTGCTGGTAGTTATTGTGGTGTTCTTGGCATGAACTGGTCTCTGCCTGCTTTCAAGATGTTTCCATGTCGTTGTGCAGCTGCTCTAGTTCACTATTCCAATATGGTTTGTAGTGCTTACGAGCCCCTCTAGGTATTGTTTCATGAGCAGCCTGTAATATGCATCTGCTGAATTCATCGACTAATTGATTTCTTTGTCTACAGTCAGATCTCTAGCCAGTATACTGGTACGGTGCTGGTACATATTCCAGTCTGCCTTCTTGTAGTTCCACCTAGAGAGAGTGCTGCTCTCCTTGACAAGTTCATTTTCCCCAATTAGGAAGACTGGATGGTGGTTGCTGCCTCAAGTTGTTTCCCTAGAACGTGTGTGGTGTTCCACTCCAGGCCTGGTGAGTGGAATGCCAGGTCTGGTGTAGAGGTGGTGTGCCATGATCTCGAGTAGAAGGTTGGTTGGTCTATTGGCTGGTTAATCAGGATAAGCCCATTGTCATCCTGCCAGTTTTCAAGCTCCTCACCTCTCCTGTCCATGTGATCATAGCCCCAGCTCTGTGAGTGGCTGTTGAAGTCTCTGCATACAATCAATCTTTGTTTTGCTGGGATTGTGTCTAGTGCCAGTGGGCGGTCACTCGGACAGTAGTAGTTGAGCATGTAGAATTCTGTACTTTCTGACTTGAGATGAAGCATCTGGTATTCCGCCCCCTCCATATATGTTTCAAGCTGACATGCACTGATGTTATTCCTCACGAGTGTCAGTATTCCACCCTTTTGCATGTTTACTCAGTCGGATCGGTAGCACTTGTAGCCTCTGATTTTGAAGGCTATGTCCTTGTTGAGGTGGGTTTCTTGCAAGCAGCATACATTTACTTGCTCTTCATTCAAGATATTTTTGAGCTCTAATTTTTTGCTGTAGCCATCTTTTTTACTGTTGATGCTTCAGCATTCCAGTGAATTATTTTAAGTGGTCTTTGCTTTGCTTGGCCAGTAGCTCTATTCTCATGCCTCCTGGCTCCACGGGGGAACTGAGAAGGACCACCAGTAGTTGGGGTTGGGCCCTTTTGAGGCAGAAGGCCCAGCACTGCACCTGCCTGGGTGTCCATCACAAGGAGCTGGCCTTGATGGGGAGGGGGCAATCTATTGCAAAATTAAAGACATCTCAGACACATGTAAGAGAATGATTTGTCTTTTATTCATCTGAGCAACATTTCTGTAGCCAGGATTGGCGTAAGTTGCGATTTACATTTCATATTTTATTACTAACATGTGAACTAACATATATATGTATATATTACCACGTGACTTGTACTGTGTGAAATTTGCTATTGGATGTCAAAGTCATTTGAGGCTGGCAACCTCACTATCTAGAGTGATGATTCATGAACCACCACTGCACGGGCTGGTGATTGCTTTATTAATAGTTTCATAAAGAGAACTAAAAGCATAAAGTAGTTCCAGGTTCCCCAGAGAGGGAAAACTGAAAGAAATGATGTACATTCTAAGTATAATTCTCACATTTTCAAAGCAGTGTAAATGTTCCTATAAACATATTTACTTCTAAATTAATGTAATTTTTCAAGCTTTAAACCAGTGTAAATGTCTGTGAAAATATTCATTTTAAATTAATAAATGTTTCAAACTTTTCAACGAGTGTAAATATAAAGGAAACATAAATGAATTTATATTGTAAACATTTTTCAAATAGCGGAGATGTAAATGTAAAACATATTATATCTGTACATTTAACCTTTTCATTTAAATGTAATGTAAAGCTAAAGCTATTCAGTTTAAATGTAAAGGAAGTTTTATCCAGAGGGATTAAATTTAATTCTCATCGAGGGTAAATTCTGACATGGGATGGTGGTATGGGAAGATAGGAACCTATAACTATGGGTTGGAAAATGCAATACTCAGAAGAGCATTCGCTTCTATTCTTCTATCATAGTTATTGGTGGTACCAGCAGAAAGAACCATTTCTGGCACAAGAAGGAACAAGCGGCCTACGCTTTTCGATGGATGACCAGCTTTGAAGACTTTCCTTGACGTTTCCTTGGAAATGAGCTTCACCCTACAAGCCTTGACCAGAGACGAGTGACAGCAATGTACAGAAAACCTACCTATCAGGAGGAGGATTAGAATCATCATTGGCAGCTAAGTTAACCTATATGCTGCCACTTGAACTTCTTAGCAAAAACCCTACAATTATTTTTTTTACTGTTAAACTTTAAGTGATTATTAAATTTTGTTATTTGTAATGTTACAACTTTAACTTCAATTTAATCATTTCAAATGTACTACAGGTTTGTCTCAGTCAAAGTTATTAAATACACACACTCTAAACAGAGCTATATTATAATAATAATTCCACTGATTAACTCAGGGGTGCGGGCTTAACGAGCTAGAATAAACCATTGCTTAAATTCTTCATAAAAGGTGTCAACAGATTACAGAATTAACGTGCTCAGCAACAGCCAGCATTGTTTTCGCTTATCTGAATATCTTGTGAAGACTCCAATGTGATAGAAGCTTTACTACTCTTCTATCTACATTTCTGCCAAGAGTAATCTTGTGTAAAGATAAGACTCCATTGAAGCCTATAATAGAAACTCTTGAGTTTTGGCCACTGTTGGACCACTACTGCAAAGCCGGGGAGGCAATACCATCACAGCCAAGAGTAATCTTGTGTGAAGGTAGATACCTTTGAAGACCCATATTAGATACTCTAGGTTTTGGCCATTGTTGGGCCATCACTGAACAGCATATTTGACCAAATGTTAGCTTCACACTAACGAAAAGATCATGGTCTTATTTCATGTAGTTCAAGAATAATGTAGATTTTGGTTAGCTAGCACATTGACTTTCATTAGAAATGAGGAAACAATGACCTTTAATCCTGGGGTCACTGTAATTTTAACTGTCTGCTAAATAGTCAAACAATGATCTTTAATCCTGGGGTCACTGTAATTTTAACAGTCAGCAAAACAGTCAAACAAGGACCTTCATTCCTCAGGGCATTGTACTTCATACTGTCAGCTAAAAAGGACTAGTCAAAATATTAATAGCCTCAGTTTACCCTTTATCCCCTTTCAAGCTGAAGAAATCTAGTAATTTATCTCTTGTAACTTACATATTGCTTGCCCCTGTTCTAATATATAAAATATTACCAGCCACTGTAAAGAGACATGATCTACTGTAGAGGAAAAAATTTGTCAACATAACCAGACATGCTCTACTGAACAAAAACACTTGTCAAAAACAACCAACATAACCAGACATGCTCTACTGAACAAAAACACTTGTCAGAAACAACCAACATAACCAGACATGCTCTACTGAACAAAAACACTTGTCAAAAACAACCAACATAACCAGACATGCTCTACTGAACAAAAACACTTATCAAAAACAACCAACATAACCAGACATGCTCTACTGAACAAAAACACTTGTCAGAAACAACCAACATAACCAGACATGCTCTACTGAACAAAAACACTTGTCAAAAACAACCAACATAACCAGACATGCTCTACTGAACAAAAACACTTGTCAAAAACAACCAACATAACCAGACATGCTCTACTGAACAAAAACACTTGTCAAGAACAACCAACATAACCAGACATGCTCTACTGAACAAAAACACTTGTCAGAAACAACCAACATAACCAGACATGCTCTACTGAACAAAAACACTTGTCAAAAACAACCAACATAACCAGACATGCTCTACTGAACAAAAACAACCAACATAAGCAGGCAATATCACATATTTGTTATTGTTATTGTTGGACAGAATCAACATCATCACACTCTGAGCAAACTGATAGGTGCTTAATCTCCCTCAGTATATGTCAAAGAGTGTGAATGTTAATTGTTCCTGTAGCTTGCTGGTTGTATACTCAACAGATGCATCCTCTCATATGTCCATCTCTGCTAGCTTTACATTTGATGCCAAATTTCAACAGTCTTAACCTTGATGATTCATTTATTGCAGTATCATTCTCTAACAGGCGATCATTAATTGTTCTCAGTATCTCTCCCTTATCTATATTGTCCCCACTATGGATGCTCTTGATGCTAGTCTGTCAGCTCTCTCATCACCGGGTAACTCTGCATGACCAGGACAGTAGATCCACATCAGCTTCTGCAGATTTGAAGCTTCTTTGAATGTTTTCCATTTATGCTGTAGCCAACCAGTTTGAAACTTTCGAAGCATGGACCGAGATTCTGACACAATGACTGCTTGTGTTAATAAAGTTTTAGTTAGCCACCTTAAGGATGCAGCAGCTGCCTCTACCTCCATTTTCATGCTGGAAGTTGTTATCTTGTGAGCTTCACTATGTTTGGTGACAATTCTGCCCTTTTCCCTAGCAGAGACGCCCCAATATGATTTCTCACCATGGATAACAGACCCATCTGTATACACAATGGCATCATTATGCCCAGCATGATCATATATTAGTTGATTAATTTCCAGTTCTGCTTTGTCATTGCCCTAAGTTCTTCACTCTCTGCCAAGGCTGATGATGACTTGCTGGTAGTTAATCAAGTTTTCATCTAACTTAATCCACTCTTCCTCTTTGAATATATTTTCAACTGTGGTCACCTGCGTGATTGTTGTCTCTGCCTGAGACATTCATGAAATTTCAAACTTTATTCTTGCTCCCTTAATATCAGCTTTGTTTCCATGCAGGGGGTGCCGTTTGTCAATGGATACTCGCATATAGGCTTTTGCTTGGGCCATCACATATCTGGATCTAATCGACAGCACTCCAAACATGTACCTCATTGTCACATGGGGGTATCTCACATATAGCCCAAGACTATACACATCCCTTCAGTTTGAAGGTGTTCTAGTCATTCAAATTGTGTTACTGCCAGCATGAGTATTCCCAGCCCATACTCAATGACTGACATGACTAGCTGATGATAAAGAACAAATAGTAATCTCTGCTCCAGATGCACTGCGACCATTATTTTCAGGGCTACCACACCTCTCCTGCATTTCTGTATGATGTGATCAACATGGTACTTATAAAATAGCAAATTATGTTCTTAAAAAAGATTACATGAAATTTCTACATATATTTTAACAATAATAGCATTATCAACAAATGTCTTCACATTGTAATAAGGATGATAAAACTCGAGTCAAGGCATCTTCAATCACAGTTGTTAGTTAATGACCCCAAGTCTAAGGTGATCCAATGTACTGAGAGGCTGTATGACTACTGGGAGAGTAGACTTGAACATTGGCTGTCTGGGATGTGAGTGGGGAGGTACCAGGCAGATGAACTTCCTAAGGAACATCCTTTGCCTCTTCACTTGGATGGTGGCTCTACCAGGGTGATCAGAAAATTCCACCACATATTGCAAATACAATACATTCAATCTCATACTTAGGACATACAAATGTGTGAAACAACCACACACAAAAAAAAACCAGACTTGATCCCATATTTAGGGGAAGGGGGGGGGGGAGAGAGAAACTTGTCAAACACAACCAACCAACATTGCCTGGTATCGTCTCATGTGCAGAGAAAAACATCCTTCATGTGAACCATAAAAAGTAGACTGTTTATACCACAAAAATGTGAAGGACATACTGGTTGGTTTAGATGAAGGGTATTAACAGAAGTAACTCAAAATATTAAAATATATATGTATAAGATGTTGGTGCTTCATTAACTGGGACAATCTTTATAAAATTTAAAAACAAACAAGAAATGTTATGTGAATATCAACCAATTGGACAGTTTGTACCATGATTCTAACAAGTGATGGGTACAAAGTATTTCAGTGAATACAAAAGTATGAATAAATGTTTTTAAATCACAAAATACACAAACTATGTAAGAGTGCTGTCCAGTGAGTATTTTTTCAACATTTCAAGACTCAGAGACAATGTAACCTACACATCACATACATGTAAAGATACTCCGTTAGGTGTATTTTTTTGTGTGTTTTCAGACTACTTTAAACCTTACATAGTAACATCACATTTGTAAGGCTTCTTTCCTGGTGTATTTTTGTGTCTTCTCAGACAACAACAATCTGTCAACCCTATACCACAAACATCACACTTGAAAGGCTTCTCTCAAGTATGCACATTACTATTCTTTTCACATTAACAAAATGTGTAAAAACTACACCATAGAAATAACAATTTTAAGGCTTCTTTTTTATATGTATTTTATGGTATCTTACCAGATTAGAATATCATGCAAACCTCACACAACACACCTGTAATGCTTCTCTCCTGTATGTACTCTTTTGTGTTGTTTCAGACTAGAATGTGTAAACCCTACACCACAAACATCACGCTTGTAAGGCTTCTCTCCAGTAAGTATTCTTTTATGTTTATTAAGATCACTACAGTGTGGAAACCCTACTCCACAAACATCACACTTCTAAGGCTTATTTCCAGTGTGTATTACTTCATGCACTCTCAGATGAGAAGACCGTGCAAATCCTCCTCCACAAACATCACATTTGTAAGGCTTCTCTCCAGTATGTGTTCTTTTGTGTACCTTCAGACTAAAAGAACGTGTAAACCCTACACTACAAACATCACACTTGTACGGCTTCTCTCCAGTATGTGTTATTTTATGTGCTTTCAGATTACAAGACTGTGTAAACCTTACTCCACAAATATCACACTTGTAAGGCTTCTCTCCAGTATGTATTCTTTTATGTGCTTTTAGAGTAGAAGAATTTGAAAACCCTGCTCCACAAACATCACACTTGTTAGGCTTCTTTCCAGTATGTATTATTTTATGTTCTTTCAGATGAGAAGACTGTGTAAACCTTACTCCACAAATACCACAATTGTATGGCTTCTCTCCAGTATGTATTCTTTTATGTGCTTTCCGAGTAGAAGAATTTGAAAACCCTACTCCACAAACATCACACTTGTAAGGCTTTTTTCCAGTATGTATTACTTCATGTACTCTCAGATTAGTAGACCGTGCAAATCCTGCTCCACAAACATCACACTTATAAGGCATTTCTCCAGTATGTGCTATTTTGTGTGCTTTCAGAGCAGTAGAATTTGTAAACCTTACTCCACAAATAACACACTTGTAAGGCTTCTCTCCAGTATGTATTCTTCTGTGTGCTTTCAGAGAATTATTAGTTGTATACCCTACTCCACAATCATCACACTTGTAAGGTTTCTCTCCAGTATGGGTTCTTTTGTGTTCTTTCAGGTTATAAGACTGTGTAAACCCGGCACCACAAACATCACACTTGTAAGGTTTCTGTTCTGCATGTATTCTTTTGTGTGCATTAAGATATCTACATTGTGTAAATTCTACACCACAAACATCACACTTGTAAGGCTTGTCTCCAGTATGTATTCTTTTGTGTTTATTAAGACACTTACATTGTTTTAGCTCTACACCACAAATATCACACCTGTAAGGCTTCTCTCCAGTACGTATTCTTTTTAGTTTTTTATGAACAGAACAATGCGTTAGTATTTCATCACAAACATCATGCTTATAAGGGTTCTGTATTTCCTTACTCTGCATGTTTTTTACTAAACCACAACTCATATCAATCCCATCAAGTTCATTACTTTTCTCTCTGATGTCATGTGACTCAATTTCATTTTGAACTGTGACCTTGAAATCATTCTGGGTCTCACCGACGTCTGCTGATTTGTCTTGACAAATAATGGAATGTACAGCTACATCACTGCCAGTTACTTTATACTCATTATAATTGTCATTTGTCAACAATACAGCACTGGTATAATCATTCTTGTACAATCTTTCATTGGTATTGATGCTCTGGGCTTGGTAAGGAACATCTGAAATGATATGGGATTTAGAAGTAAATAAATAACAGTTATTAGATGTCCTAAATTGCATAACTCTATACAGTTTTAGCAACACATATAACTTAGTCACAATTTAAAATTGGGGAAAGTTAGACATTTTGCCAGCATCTTTTTCATTCTATATCTTGAATATCCTTTAGTAAAATAAACATCTTCCTTCATTATGAGGAAAAATTTTGTATAACATACGTTTATATTAATGTCTGCACTGATTTACTTTGGCACTGTTGAATGTTTACACTAATGTCTACATAGATTTACTTTGTCTCTACTGAGTGTTTAACAATTTTGCTGAATGTCATGAGCGGACACAAAATGTTATATTTTCAGAAAATTTTTATTATGCAAATTCTGGAAAATAATTTTGACTTTTATTTGTGACATTCCTAGGAGCCATGAAAATGGCAATGAAGTTTACTGAACATGTAAATTTATAATATATTGTGATAGTGTGCAGTGTTATATTAGAGTCCCCTAACCAGAAAGGAAGAAAGAGAAAGAAAGGCGACACTTCTGGACTTGTATTAATTGTCTAGGCATCACTACCAGCAACATAGAACACAAGAATATGTGAAACTCTTTGTCATATGTAATCTCAAGAGTTTGAAGACAATACTATTTTTGGTATTGGCTTCAAGCCCCTTTGGCTTTGTGCAGGTGGGTCAGTGTCTGTCCCTTGTCATGGTGTGCTGTGGAATGACCAAAATAATTTGTTTTCATCATAAGGGTCACTTTCACAATTGCCTCTGGCTGGCAGAATTGTGGATTTTAAAGCTGCAACCAAGGTAGAATGTGTTCATTTTCTACATAAGACAACAGGAGGCAGAGATACTTGGGAGTCATGACCCAGGTATTCTCCCCCCCCCCCTAGAGTGTAAAGGAGATTAAAGGGCCAAAACACTTGATCAACGTGGGGATGATTCTGATGATCAGATTGTCTCCTGTTTTATAGCTCTGTATAGTTTATTTGCATGTTCAGACCAGTGATAATTGAGAAAAGACCAATGGACTTCTGGAAAGGCAGATGACACTGGGAAAGACAAGAAACCGGCTGACCAGTTGGCACCCCATAAGCTTCTAACAACCGCCATAAAACCCAAACATGATAGATGCCCCCAGGATTCACTGAAAGGGGAGGACAATGATGAATCCACAGCCGCTTCATTGGGATCAACCAGATCCTGAACAACAGCTGGTATTTCCATGTGCCTGTAGTAGGAAATTCGTTACTCAGAAATGATTGAAAATCCACAGAACGAAAAATGGGTGCGGGAGCTGATCAGGGGGAGATCAACAGTGCTTTGTTCATCAAAAATGCCCAAAAACTGTTCAAGAACGCAGTGGCTATGGAGAAGGAAGGTTTACAACAGGTTTGGGAGCACCTGAAAGGGCAACATAATGGCCTTTGTAGAGCAGAAAGGTTGTGCAGGAAGAGAAGGAAAGCACAGATGGATATGGAAAGATTGTTCAGGGAGCCCTTCAAGTTCACCAAAGAACTATCTGAGCAGCCACAGTCGGGAACGCTAAACATCAAGAGAGAAGACCTGGAAGAACACCTTAGAATGGCCTATTCAGATGGTCACAAAGATGAGCCACTCAGCAACATGGCAGGCCTTAGATGGCCTGGCAAACCAGGAGCTGAATTCAACACCAAGCCCCCAACAATGCAAGAAGTAGAAAGCATTGTCCAGAAAGCTTGGTGCAAGTCAGCTTCAGGTCCTAATGGTGTCCCATAAGTTGTGTATAAGAGATGCCCTGAGGTGCCCAATCGACTGCTCCATTTACTGAAGAATGTGTGGAAAACCCAGCTTGTAAGCAAGGAAGGGAGAAAGGCAAATTGAGTCTACATCCTGAAGGAACAAAATTCCAGACATCAATCAGTTCAGGCCAATCTCACTACTTAATGTGGAAGGGAAGATATTCATCTCAGTGATGGCAAAAAGGCTAACTACATACCTCCTGGCAAATGGGTACATTGACATTACCATTCAGAAAGGAGGTATTGCAGGTACACCAGGATGTCTAGAGCATGCCACAATGATCTGGGAAGCAATTCAAAAGGCAAAGTCTGACAGAACAAACCTCCATGTAATCTGGTTGGATCTAGCAAATGCCTATGGATCTGTTCCACAGAGATGTTGTGGCAGGCCCTAGAAATGTATCATTCTTCTTCTTCTTTGATCCTTAGCCGCTGACCATCAAAGCAGTCAGTGGCCATCATGCCTAGTGGCGTCTTGTAGGGCAACAACAAATTGATTCCACTTTGCTCGGTCGGTGGCCATCCTTCGTACAGTGCCCCAACTCTGGTTCATTCTTTGCATCTCAGCCTCCACAGTCCTCCACCAGGTTGTTTTTGGTCAGCCTCTCTTTCGTTTTCCTTCAGGGGTCCAAAGCATAGCTGTTCTTGTGATGGCATCGGGGTCTCTTCTGAGGACATGGCCAACCCAGCTCCAGCGTCTGCCAGCTATGATGGTGTGCATGTCCTCTTGCTTGCTCCGAGTAAGCAGATCTTGGTTGGTGATGGTATTCGGCCAAAAGATTCGGTGAATTTTTCTTAGGCATGTTGTGTGAAAAGAGGACAGTTTCGACATTTTCTTCTCTGTAACTCTCCAGCATTCCGCACCATAGAGAAGCACAGAAAGCACACAGCTCTGATATAATCTTAATTTTGTGCTTGTGCTGTATTGAGAGGACTTCCAGATGTTGTTTAGACTAAGAAAAGCTGTTCTTGCCTTATTCATTCTGATGTTGATGTCTTTGCCTGCACTGCTGTCTGGTGTTACTATGCACCCTAGGTATGTTAAGGTGTCTGTCTGTATCAGTTGTTAATTCCTTACTGATATGGGCTCAGGATTGCTCACATTGAGCATCATGACCTCTGAGTTCTTTAAATTGATGTTCAAGCCCACCTGCTGGCTAAACTTATTAAGTCTATCCGTTTTTCCTGGATGTGTTGATGTGAATGTGATAGTAGTGCAATGTCATCTGCATATTCCAGATCTTCCAATGTAGAAAATGTAGTCCATCTTATTCCTCTTGGACTGCCCTCTGTTGTCTGGCACATCACCCAGTCTATGACTGTTAAAAATAGAGTGGTTGATAAGGGGCATCCCTGTCGTACTCCTGTCTTCACCTCAAAGGTTAGGTTGCTCTGCCCAACACTACACGTAAAGTTGGCATAGAGGCTTTTTTATGATTGACAATATGCAGCTTGGAATTCCATAAGCCCTCAGTATTTTCCATAAACTGTCCCTATGTATGCTGTCAAAAGCCTTTTCAAAATCAATGAAATTAATGTACAGCTGTCTTAGCCATTCTGAGCACTGCTCTATAATGTTCCTGAGAGTGAATATATGATCTACACATCTTCTGTTCTTTCTAAATCCTGCTTGTTCTTTCCTCAGTTTGTGGTCTACTGCTTTCGAAATTCTCTATAATTATCCTGCCTAGTATTTTGCTGGGAACTGAGAGAAGAGTGATTCCTCTCCAATTATTGCAGTCTGCAAGATCTCCCTTCTTGGGCAATTTGACAATTATTCCTTTGTTCCACTCTGATGGTGTTGTCCCTGTTTTCCAGACTTGTGCAAATAGTGGTTCTAATAGTGATAAGGGTGGATTTAACTGGAATGATAAGCCAAAGGGTCTGACCACCAAAAGTGGATTTAGGCTGACGACAAATCACCACCCCTATCGACACCTGGTATAAAAGTGCAAGATGTAGGTGTCTTCTCTGGTTTATAGTGTTGCTGTGTATGTTGCAGTAGAATAGTTCACAGGGTACAACACAGGCAACATGATGTGTAGAGTCATGAAAATGGTAACTTCGCTTTATGTTTTATACCATTTATTGCACGCCACAAAACAGTCATGATATTTTGTCATCACCAACATAGTTTAACGAATGCAGCATTCAAAATCATATTAGCTGATAGTCATGTAGGATTCAATACTCAATAGTTCTATTGTAAACAGATAGCTTCTGTATATTCGATATCATAAAGTTCTGGTTCATGAAGCTGTATAAATAATATATATATATATATATATATATATATATATGTATAAATAATATATATATATATATATATATATATATATATATATATATATATATATATATAGCACAGATCTGGGTGCCTAAGGTTCATACATATAACTTCTGCAACAGTGTCAGCTGCAGATCATCAATGTACATAGACAATAATAAATGCTCCCTTCCTGATGCTAGCAGATCAGATGTGTACAATAAGTCCGTTTACTGTCTGCACGTGAATAGCATACATGGAATACAGGTCAAACCGACCCTTATAACCTTCCTAAGTCTAACCATCTGACTTGGACGTGATCTCTGATATAACGAATCCTGGAACACAGACAATAGTCTTGTTGGTCTAGAGCGACCCATATATATATATAACTAGTTCAGGTATAAAGATACCGGTGGCGAAAATCCTAGTCAAAGTACCTCTCCATTTTGAATCACACAGGCGAGCAAGGAGCCACAAAATGACGAACTTCTAGATGATAGCATAAAGTTCAATACAAGAGGAATTACCTTTCTTCGGAAATCAACCACGAACATATGCCTCCAGGCAGGCTTGAATAATACTGGGAAATAGTCTAGTTAGCTAACTAACTCACAAAGACAATGTATTTCCCTCAGAAAATCACAAGACGCACATTGCGTCCGCTCGCTGCTCAGACCATTTCTAAAACTCCCGAGCTGGGCGGAACACACCAAACGAACTACCAGTTTTGACATGCGCAGAACTCCAATATCTGAGTCGCCGCTCACATAAGACGATTCTAAGAACATTCGAGATAAAAGTCTTACACAGTCGCGCCTTTTATGGTCATGAACAGAAGCGTTAAGACAGGTTTCAGACATCTACAACAGTTGACTGATACTACCAAATAAGGAGATATGGTCACGCTTCGTACAAGAAATTATAGACCGAACGTGTCTCTATACAAGAGAAGGCAAACTCATAAAAAAATTGTAGTCTCGATATCTCGGGTTATGTCCCTTTGACTGTAAAAAAACATAATACACCTTTCAGTCAAAAAATGATCATACATACGAAAAATGATCATACAAAGACTTTGGAAAAAGTAATTATTTGTGCGTAACATTACCGCACCCTCCCGGGAAAAAAAATGAAACATTTTTTTTAAAATCCTGGAGCCGGAAAAATCTAGGCTCCTAACGCACGTATGATGCGCGGATATATACCTAACAAACTAGCTCAACGCATGGAGCGAAACTGAGATCATATCTCAGGTCCTTAGAGAAACAATTTATCTAAGTATTCGCGTATATATTCCAGGAAGGTGCCACCAACACACGCCACAATGATGGCAACATCATAATAAAAGTACGCAAATACTCTCATACCAATTATTGAATGTCCTAACCTAAATTATTTTATGATATCCCTTTATTTCTTGTACAGAGACAGGTGTCCCTCGCCATTCAGGCAAATACTCGCCGATTTCGGATACCCATTGCAGCTGGGTCGGCTCTGGAGTCGCCAGTCGCTGGTCGCCGACACTCCTTCAAATTATCATCGCCATCTCGAGTTAATGCCAGTAATTCGAAAAAAATCCTAATACAATCGTTTGATTCTTATCGTTCGCCACGGTGTTGTAAAACGCTATCAACATCATAATAAAATGTCAAATTACATCCGCATACCAATATATGACAGGAAATATATCATTATGATATCATCAATGTGTTGTGCAAATAGCGGTGTAATATACTAATGGCACTATATTATTAACTTATATAATGCATCAGTAATTAATAACTAATACAATGTTATTCTTCGTGACATGCAAAATAGAAGAAGATCATCATCCGCTCCCAATCACAAATCTTGATAAAGTTCCACAATGGACATAATCTCGCAGACTTCACTGGTAAATATCAATCTTAATGGTAAATCAATACAATTATGCAAATATATTATCTAAATGTGGCCGAGTGATCTTTTGGCCCGTATATCACTAACTAAGCCTTCTTAGATAATTACATGGTACAATGTTATAAATTCCTCAAAAAAAGTGAGAAAATATTTGCTAACATGTCATTATAGTATTGGACTGTATATCAGGAAATATATATGATAGAAGAATTATGTGGAATCATGTTGTGATCTATCACAATTATTATCTATATTGAGCCCATTGCTCTTATTTGAACTCCAGTTAACATAGTTATGATTGTTATTTCTCTTCTGAACAAAATATCTATTAAATGGTTTTTTGTTGTCCTGGAGAAAAATTATTACCATGATGATAACCTTTATGAAAGTTCTTATAATTACTGGGACCAAAATGTTGAGGGCAATTAAATTGCCTCCAGTTCTTTGAAGAACTATTATCATATGGACGCGTTTGGTAATGTCCACTATCAAGATTATCTCTCTTAGCAAAATTGCTTTTATTTTTCCCTTTGGCAATGTGTTTGAAAGGAGCATCACGCTGTCTGTGCTGAGTATGATGAGTAATAGGGATAATAGGGTTCTCATTGTTCCGAATATAATAGATCTTATTTCGGGAACTAATATTACAAGTTTTATTCCCAGATACAAATTTATCAGTAATCTGCGAAGTCGATGCTTGATTCGTTAGAGTAGCCTTATTATGACATTTTTCAGTGTTGTTACTCTGATGTAAAGGACTGACAATATGATTACTTTTGTTGGCCTGACGCCAACTCCCATTAGAGGCAGTATCGTTGTCACGTGGGAAACCATATTTACCACGAAACGATTTGTTGACATATTGTCTAATGTTACTGCTGGCATCGAGTGCATGTCGCTGACTCTTTGCATTAAAATATTGACCATCAGCTTTATGTCTAACTTCATTGACCTTGGTAGCAGATAATATCTTATTACACAAAACAATATCTAATAACCCGTCAACTCTTTTACGAAGTTTTGTAACTTCTGCTTCTGCAATAGTTTTCTCTCTAGCGACAGCTTTGTATACTCTCTCGTTGGTTTTAACCCTCCTGTTATAATCCAACCTTATGTCATGTAGCTGGGAAGTAAGAGTCTTTTCTTTAGTGATCCTATCTCTAAGATCTATTTTCAATTGTTCATTTTGAGATGTAGTTTCTAAAACTGTAGCTCTTTCCTGAATCAGTTCAAGTTTAAGTGCTTCAATAGCACTATGCTGGCTAGTCACAAATTCATCAATCTTTTCAGGAACAACTGTATCCTTCTCATTCACTACCTTTTTTTCTTTCAGTTCCATAGACGACAACTTCTCTTCATGCAAGTTCATATTTTCTTCAGTTTGCATATGCATCTGCCATTTTTTCTCTTTAGCTCCAAGTTTCTGATCCTCAATTTCTATTTTCTGTTTTTCAATCTCAAACTCCAAATCTATATAATTTGACTTCCACTTCTCATTGTTTATTTTGACTTGTTCTAGTTCTCTAATAAGAGCCTGTTCCTTACATAGATATTTGTCTTTAATTGAGTTCATCTCATCTTCCAACTCTTTTTTCTCCTTTTCCAGTTGAAAATGTCTTAACTTATTCTCATGAGGAAGAGCTAATGTTTCTATTATCTTCCACAGTAGTTTTAAGTCAAGCGTGGAAGAGTTCACCTGCTCCATCTGGTTATTCAACAACTGTTTTAATGAGATTACTTCATCATCTAACTGTTTCTTCTGACTAAGAGAAGAGTCATAGAATTCCTTATTATCTTCTATTAACATTGTCACTTTACCCTTTAATACAGTATTTTCTGAATTCATTGCTGATAACTTATCAGTAAGAGCTTTCTTTTCATTCTGAAGCTCATTTATTGTTTCCTTTAATGAATCAAACTCCAAACTACTGCTCCTCTGAGTATTTGGTTTTCCCTCATCATAAAAAATTGTAGATATCAACTTGGAAAGTCTCAATGCTTTCTCTTTTGAATAGTCGTATCCAAACCTACACAAGGCATATTGTTTTAGATCCTGACTCACTTGAAGTAGGAGCTGTTCTGTGGCATATTCTTCACAGCTTGATCCAAATAAACGTAATTTCTTATCTCCCTCACGGAGAAAATAATCCAACATATCCATTATGTCTAATATTATGAGTCACCACCTGAAATAATTAATTAACTTATTTCAATCTTAATAGCAACAAGACTTAATAAAGTGCTTGTATAATCACTATGTTTACTCCAATCTCTGTGGGAAACAAGACTTGACACCAACTTGTATTATCAAATGTATAATAATATCACAAGTCACCTCTTTATCATCAGTGCACTACACAAATCAGTGCATAACCATCAGTTATTTATCATAACTGCACTACAATAGTGCATAAGCAAAAAACCACCAGTTAGTTATGATATGTGCACTATAGACCAATAGTGCATGAGCATATATGTAACAATAGTGAAAGCTAACTATGCAAGAACTATGTAAACAATAACAAGACAATGTAAACAATAACAAAGGTCACCAACAATGTAACAATAACAAAGATCAAAGTCAATGTAAACAACAACAAAGATCAAAGTCAATGTAAACAATAACAAAGATCAGAGTCAATGTAAACAACAACAAAGATCAAAGTCAATGTAAACAATAACAAAGATCAAAGCAATACGAAAACATTCGCATAAGTCAAATAAATAAACAGCGAAAACTAAAAAGAAATATGCGAAGATATGACAAACAAATGACGCTACAGTGTATAGACAGCAATTTTGTAAAGAATTGAATAATAGAAAAGAGGAGACCTACAAATACAAACAAATGAAATCGAAACTAAAAAACAGAAAGAGAGAGAAAAAAAAAAAAATATACAAAAAACGAAAATAAAGCACAACTCGTCACAACTAAACAGATATAGCAACGATTGTCGCTAGCAAATTTCACAGTAGGAAATTCGCACAGTCCCTAACGAAAACGCTAACAGTAGAACCTCTGTGACGTGGTATCTTCTACTGAAAGACACCGCCCAACCGAAAAACCCGCTGAAATATAAACATATAAATATTCAAATACAAATAACATTTAACATGTAACATGTAAACAGTGTGAAAAATGTGAGAGACAGAAGGCTCAGTTAGAACATAAGGGCACAGTTCACAAACAAAACAGGCCACTTAACTTCTATGAATCCACAACGTCAGCACAGTTCAGAACAGGATGTGATCAGCATTCTTAGGACAATGATCCAACGTTGATCCATATCTGCTCTCATAAAACTGCCACGACGACGGAAATGAGCTTCTGACAGAAAACAGCTTCTGAACTTGACCTTCTGAATTGACTTGAGCACTTGACCTTCTCAATCCGGAACAGTTGTTACGGCACTTGTCCTTCTTCCTAACAGATCAGGAAATCGATTTGCTCGGCACTTGTCCTTCTATCGTAGGAAAACTGCCAACTTGACGAGCAACGCCGGGTATTTTGAAACAATTTCCAACTTTCAGCAACGCCGGGTACTTTCAAAATCTTTCATCAAACATTGAGGTGATGAGTTGAAACTGTAATGTTGAAAGCTTGATGATGATGTCTGGGTTTGTTGACCCCCTTGATAGCTGGTACCAGAGTAAACCAACAATTGGCCACCAAAAATGATAAGGGTGCGCCAAAATGCCAGGTACGTTAGCTCCGTTATAACATACTACAGTTCAAGGAATGTCTGCATTCAACAATATAATCATATTAGCTGATAGTCATGTAGGATTCAATACTCAATAGTTCTATTGTAAACAGATAGCTTCTGTATATTCGATATCATAAAGTTCTGGTTCATGAAGCTGTATAAATAATATATATATATATATATATATATATATATATATATAGCACAGATCTGGGTGCCTAAGGTTCATACATATAACTTCTGCAACAGTGTCAGCTGCAGATCATCAATGTACATAGACAATAATAAATGCTCCCTTCCTGATGCTAGCAGATCAGATGTGTACAATAAGTCCGTTTACTGTCTGCACGTGAATAGCATACATGGAATACAGGTCAAACCGACCCTTATAACCTTCCTAAGTCTAACCATCTGACTTGGACGTGATCTCTGATATAACGAATCCTGGAACACAGACAATAGTCTTGTTGGTCTAGAGCGACCCATATATATATATAACTAGTTCAGGTATAAAGATACCGGTGGCGAAAATCCTAGTCAAAGTACCTCTCCATTTTGAATCACACAGGCGAGCAAGGAGCCACAAAATGACGAACTTCTAGATGATAGCATAAAGTTCAATACAAGAGGAATTACCTTTCTTCGGAAATCAACCACGAACATATGCCTCCAGGCAGGCTTGAATAATACTGGGAAATAGTCTAGTTAGCTAACTAACTCACAAAGACAATGTATTTCCCTCAGAAAATCACAAGACGCACATTGCGTCCGCTCGCTGCTCAGACCATTTCTAAAACTCCCGAGCTGGGCGGAACACACCAAACGAACTACCAGTTTTGACATGCGCAGAACTCCAATATCTGAGTCGCCGCTCACATAAGACGATTCTAAGAACATTCGAGATAAAAGTCTTACACAGTCGCGCCTTTTATGGTCATGAACAGAAGCGTTAAGACAGGTTTCAGACATCTACAACAGTTGACTGATACTACCAAATAAGGAGATATGGTCACGCTTCGTACAAGAAATTATAGACCGAACGTGTCTCTATACAAGAGAAGGCAAACTCATAAAAAAATTGTAGTCTCGATATCTCGGGTTATGTCCCTTTGACTGTAAAAAACATAATACACCTTTCAGTCAAAAAATGATCATACATACGAAAAATGATCATACAAAGACTTTGGAAAAAGTAATTATTTGTGCGTAACAAATAGTTCTGCTGCTAGCTCAGGGTTTGTCTTAAATAGCTCTGCATTTAAGTTTTCATGGCCAGGAGCTTTTCCGTTCTTTAACCCTTTGATTGCTGTGATGATTTCTTCTTTTCGTGGAATGTCTGTATTTACATCTAGATCGTTTTCAGCCTCAGGAACATTCAATTGTGTCTCTGGTGGTTCCTTGTTCAGAGTTTCTCTGAAGTGCTCTGCCCATCTTGTTTCCTGTCCCTCTGCTGTCGTGATGAGATTACCTTGCTTATCTCTTACTAATGTAATATTGTTTGCACCTCGTTTTCCACTGATGAATTTAGTTATTTTGTATACTGTGCTTTGTTCATTTCTCAGTGCTGCCTCTTCTGCCTGTCTTGCAAGATCGTCTAGGAATTTCCTTTTGTTGGCTCGGGTTTGGCGTTTAACTTCCTTGTCCAGCTGACTGTACTGTTCGCTATATAGTTGCTTTAACCTGGGGGACATCGCTTCTGTTTTCTTTCTTTTCATTTCCTTTCTCATCTTTATGGTGTTTAATGTTTCTGGTGTTATCCAGTCTTGCTTCTACCTTTCCTGGAATCCCAAGCATGATTTGCTGCTTTCCTTATATATTGTTGAAATGGTGTTGAATTTCTGGTCTATATCATCGGTCAATGTCTTTTCCTGACTTTTGGCAAATTGATATCGTTTCTTTATGTAAGCCGCAAAAGCTTTTCTGGTAAGCGGGTCCTTCAATTTGCTGATGTCAAACCTTTTCTGAGTAGTTACAGTTGGTCCAGCCCTTCTGAGTTTCACTTTCAGTTTTGCTACTACTAAATGGTGATCACTTCCCACATCTGCACCTCTTCTTACCTTCACATCTTGTAATGCATGTCTCCATCTACTGTTAATCTTGATGTGGTCTATCTGGTTTCTGTCCCGACCATTTGGTGATTCCCATGTTAATTTGTGAATTTCTTTATGTGGGAAAAGTGTTTCTTTAATGTAGTTAATACTACAGAAACTTATTAATTTATCCCCATTTTCGTTTGCTGTTCCGAAGCCGCATTTCCCCATTACTCTTTTATTATATGTATTATGTGTACCAACTTTCACATTGAGGTCTCCCATTACTATAATAAGATCATATCTAGGTGTGTCTTCCATTTCTTTCTGCAGTTGTTGATATAATTCATCCTTGACCTCTTCATCGCTGTCATTTGTTGGTGCATAGCATTGTATTATTGTAGTATTGGTGAATCTACCTCTCAGTCTTAATCTTATCAAACTGTTGTTGATGGGTTTCAATTCCAGTAATGTCCTTTCTATTCCTTTCTGTAGAATAATGGCTACACCTTCATTGTGCTGTCCATCCTCTCTTCCAGAGTAAAGTACTGTTTCTCCTGTTGCTGTTTTAACTTTTCCTGCTCCTGTCCATCTGCTCTTGCTTATCCCTAGAATGTGTAACCTATAGTTTCTCATTTCTGACGTGACCTGTGTTAGTTTACCCGTCTCATTCATTGTCCTGACATTCCAAAATCCTATTCTTGTATCATGTTTTGCAGTCAGGACATCCCTTCTCATGTCAGTGGCTTCCTTTCGGCTTTCACCACTGACAGTCATACGAGCCTCAGATTCCGGATGTCCGTCCCGCAGCAAAGTTTGTTTATTCGTTGTTGTTCCTGTAACTTCAATTTTATTTTACACAGACAGGGGTGTCAGCCCTATGCTAAAACCCCCAACCTGGAGGACCAGGGTGTCTGCTTTAGTCTGACCCCTGCCCGCGCAAATCTGTCCAGCTTGGTAGAACCTTCCAGGAGTAAAACTCCCGCTAGCATAGCTCTGGGGGTAATCAGGGTACACAAGCCGCCATACCTCGACAAGGTATTGACACCGGTGATGGCAGAGAAATGTATCATGTTCCACAAGAAATTGCAGCAATGCTGAGGCTGTATTTTGCATGGTTCTCTGTCAGATTTTTAAACAGAGAGAACACAACACGGTGAATAGACCTTCAAGTTGAATTGTGATGAGAAGTACCATCTCTCCAATACTTTTGATGTTGGCTATGCAGGTAATCCTCAATGTGGCTGAAGGAGTGGCTGTAAGTATAAAGCACAGTGGAATGTGTTGCATGCAACTGCTCAAAGCATTCACAGATGACACATCAATTCTGACATTAGATGAACACCAGGCCCGGAGAATGTTAGCATGCCTGGATGAACTGACTGTTGGTGCAGAATGAGCTTCAAACTTAAGAAGTCGAGAAGACTATCAGTCAGGAAAGGGAAGATAGCAGAGGTCATGGCAGACAGAGGGCTACAGATCATAGACCAAAGCAGACTCCTAGGATTCAAACTGTGGTGCCTCCAGTTCACGGTGATACCTAAATTGCTGTGACCACTGCTTATATATGAAATAAGCATCAGTACAGTGGAAGCTATACAGCAGAAAGTCAATAAGTTCTTGAGGAAATGGCTAGGGTTACCACCAGGTCTGTCAGACGTAGCATTGTACTGCAAAGAGTTAAAACTTGCACTTCCTTTCAAGTCAGTTGTTTAAGAGCACAAAGTGGGAAAGGCAAGGTATACAATTATTTGTTTGTGCTTGTCACGTTTAGATAGATTTTAGAGTTATTTATTGTCCCACCTGAGTAGAGGGGATGGTGATAGTACGTGAGAAGTAAAGGTGTAAGAAATAGATTTTCACAAGTGGATAGTTAAGGAGAAGATCTGTCTCTGGACTGAATAGTTTCTCTAGTCCAGCCTATCTATATGACTATAATTTAGTATGAGACAATCTTGCACCTCCCTATATTGAGAAATATGTTACACTATACACACAAACACACACACAGTTATGTGACAACAAGACACACAAACATGAAAAACTATGGTTAAATGGGTATAGGTCTGACCAACACACAACATTTAGTTCTTTTGTTGTTTATTATCATTAAACTTTACAACATCTAACATCTAAAAAGAGAAAGATAAAAAAAAATCAGAATTATTTATATAGAGAATTAACAGAATACCTGTGCCCTCCTCTCATTGAGAAGATAAGAACCCAACAAGTTAATAACCCCAAAGATTTAAAAGTTTAGCCCTAGGTTACAGTACAGACAGTAAAGAAAGAACACAGTTCCTACTAAATGCTACCCAGTTAAAATAAAACAATAGTTAAACAGTATGCCGATGGTACAATGTTTCCTGTAACAAAGAAAATATTTCCCCCTCTCTCTCTGTCATACGTGGCCACATCAATCACGCTTACTCTATTCTGGTGATATCCTTTTGGAACTTGCAATGGATCCTGCATATATATAAAGTTGCAGGGGTATTATCCAAGTCAGCCCCAGTCCACCGTCTATAGCAAATAAGATTTTTTAGGAAGGGGGACGCCAAGTTGGTAGTGTATTCCTGGACATGTAAATGTCACCTTGAATAGTTAATGTAAAACTGAGATCTGGTGTTCACAGTAGTAAAGAAACATCTGGGGTGCTAAAACTGTTAATTATTGTTAATGGATGATGATAATTGATTGACTGGTAAACCCTATTGGCTGTCTCTGTGGTGAGTGCCAATTTTGAAACAGCGCAACTTTCTGAACAAATCCGGTGTTGAGTCTGTCAAAAGTTCAAATGTTGATATTATTTATTATATACCACTCCCGTGGGCTGATAAATTTGGAAAAAATATCTGGGAATTGATAGTCTAGTTAACCTTAATAGTTAAATGTTTATTTGTCTTTTGGCCAGTCCTGTTCACAACTGATTTGGGGACTCGTAGCCACAAAGAAGACAACATAAATCACATCAGTAGCTGGAGACTATAATAAAGAAGAAAACCACTGGCCGCTCTGTCAGGTCTGTGAGAAATAAACAAGACATTATGAAAAAGAAATGCAACTATTCTTTGTGTACATGGACGGGGACAAGATGATCTCTTTCCCTCTCTGGCAGTCCTGCTTAAAGTTAAAAGGCACATGGTGACTTTATTTACAA
This sequence comes from Oreohelix idahoensis, assembly GCA_024509875.1. Lineage (NCBI taxonomy): Eukaryota > Metazoa > Mollusca > Gastropoda > Stylommatophora > Oreohelicidae > Oreohelix > Oreohelix idahoensis. The sequence continues at coordinate 117,148 of JAMPIV010013712.1, read as the reverse complement.
CTATACGGTCAGTTTTTTGTCCGCACTGCGATTTCAGGTTTGGACCCCTTCTCTCGGGCGCGTTAACAATCAGCTCGCACTGTCAGCTATTGTTTAATTACCCCTACGCGCACTTACAAATACCGTCTGTCGTTAATAGTTATTTTATTGTCGACGCCTGTTAGTTTAGTCATAAGGTATAAACAATAGTCACTTACTATAAAACACAAAATTAAATAAATGTGCATCCTATTCGATCACTATAGTCACGCTTAACACTTACTCAGTCAACTAAACCGTATTTTCTGGTGAGAGAAACGGGTGATAAAATTATCATTCTAACTGCACCTCTGGCAAAGGAAAAGTTATTTATTTCACTAGTTTTAGTGCTAGAAAATCAGTGAATTATAATGGTAAACTTAACACATTAAATCACATTTCCCTAGTCTTAACGTTAGAAAATCACTGTGAATTATAATGGTCACTTTAATACATTAAATCACGTAAATGCTAATTTCTATTACCACAATCAGAAATGAAACAATCCCCACAAAATGCTATTAACACACTCCCACAATGGTTCTAGAATAAGGTGTTTAGATTATCCAAAATTTTGAGCGACAAATGATCAGTGAGTTTAAGGAACCCCTGTTTATATATATTCATTGGCTCTCAGATCCCTAATGGTGTTAATTTCGCATTAACATGCGAACTGTAATAATTGAGAAACTGTGGACCAGATGAAAAGTCCACCAAGCCTGCCACCACTTTTCTCGTCGAACACTGCTTGCCAACATCAAAGACCCTCGTTCCGATAACGGGGTTTCTTTCCAAATCGTTCGTGTCTCGAGATGAAATGTTATCTCCCCCTGTGTCAGTACGCACTTATCATGGATAACGCTCCACTGTGCTGCACCACCATAATGTGGATTTAGAATAACAATAATAATAAAGGTAATAGGCTCGCTCCCTAGGAGTACGACCACACCACAATGGCTGACATAAGAAAATCAACGCCTTCTACAGGTACTTCCCTTTAATGAATAAGCACACACAATCAGGCCTCACACGGCCAGCAAATGTATGAAAATACAATATAATAACAAAATGCCTTAACAACTTAGACTGTCAGTATCATACCCGACAGTATCACTTACACTGAACAAATGCCCTGACTAACGCTCACCATAAGCGGCAAAACTGTGACAAAGAAATACTCAAATCTTTGGCAACTTATAACGGCCTGTAACAAATCCAATCCAGACACTACACTGTCTTAGAATCACACTTAATAATCCAATAGAACTGGAAAATGGCAAGCATTTCTAACAAATCGTCCATACCATGGACTTCACAGCTAATGCTGGCAAAGAGAAGAATATCTCCGTCCTTCCTGGACAAGAGGCTAGAATCTCCCAGACTCCCTTGGCGGCTACTCTTCCCCATCTGCTAGTCACATGACTTACTGGTTTAGTTATCCCAATGTTGCAAACCTCAATGTTGACAGTCTGATTTTTCGAACAGCAGATGCCTTGTGAAATTGTGCCATGACATCCACCCCCCCCCCCCCAAGAAAGAAAATGTAGTTTTCTTCCGTCGGAGGAGCTTTGCCCAACACCCGTAGGAGTTTGGACGACTATATGCCATCACAGCATCTTCTCATCTGACTAGAGAATGCCATAGTTCTCCACCACCATTGTCGTTCCTGCATTCTTCAACCATCCATCCAAAACAATATGAGTATGACGTAGGTTATCCAAGCTTCTGGCAGTCGTGAAAAATGACAACGACTAGCCTCCCTTGATCACCCAAAACACAGTGCATGGTACATTTATCATAACTATTACTTAGGTATCCATAACACAACAATCACTAACTAGTACAACCAGTCCATTTCACAAAATTCAAGCATATAGTATATTCAATATATAGTAAATTCAATTTTATAGTTAATTGCCTTTATGGCACCATAATACATAAATTCCAAAGCATAACGTAGTATATCATAAACACAACCTTTAAAGTTTACTAAACATCTCTTACGTAGTTGCAATTAATTGCTATCCACTATCACATGTAAACACCTCCTCAGTTCTCCTCACTACATTACAAAGCTGTTCAGAACAACTTATATTTATCAGAATAGTACTGGTGGCGTGGGTCAGACTCTGCAGTTCAGTTCACGATAACTGAAACACCTTAACTGAATGCAAACTCAAAACCTATCCCTTGCTATTGCTGGACTACCAGCAGGTGGTTATGGAGCAACGACATGTGCTTTCACCTGACTGCATCACGTGCACCCCACCTTTTCTGTGAAAGTAACACGTGCAACTTTGGTATTGTCCCGCAATGACAATACCTCCATGAATCTAACCGGCACGACCTCATTAAACCCTCGTCTGAGTGTGCGCAAAATAGCACTCAGGGAAACATTGCAAACCCATACTGCGTGGTTACTCGCTTTCAGGCCCTCAGATATGCCTTCGTGGTTACTCTCCCTGCACTTCGGCACTGTACTCTAAGTACCATTGGATGCATGCCGCAAACCCTGTCTAAGATGTACCTTCTTCTCAGGTGGTAATATCTCGACCACCTGATCGTTCACCGCAGGACTTTGGAGTTGCTGAGCGACTGCTCCAGCCTCTCCCTTAGCATTATGCACTCCCCGTACATTGCAGACGATCAAATCAGTGATTGGGTTCTCTATGACAAATGCGTTCACTCTACCTGTTATGAACAGAGTGTCCGCATTAATACATGCCTGGGGGTAAGACTCTACTTTGCCCCCAAACGTGATACACTTTACAGTTTTCCCTGTGAGGCAGGACTTGTTGATACATGACCGACGCACCCTGACTGTGGTACATCCGGTGTCCCTCAACACCGAGACTGGTTTCCTCTCCACCACACCTTTGTGGAGTGCTACCTCACCAGTCTCATGGACCGCAAACAGACATGGTGCCGCATGCCCGCAGTGTAGCACTATATTCTCGTTCGCATGGAATAGAGGACGACACCCCACACAATCCTCGTTGTTAACTGTGTCCAGCACAAACGTGGAATTTGCATGTTCAATTGGGGTAGAACACCTGACGGCATAATGATTCTTGCCACCGCAATTGGAACATATGCGCTCCCTTTTAGACTCATCGCGTGGACTCTTGCTGGGGCTTTCAGCTGGCAAAGATTATGCATCGGAGTCGGAAGATTGACTCTCTGAGGAACCACCCCTCTGCTTGGAATGTTTTGTTTTATACCAAAACCGATCTTCGCAGCGAGTCTCATCAAAGCGTACCTGCTTTCACAATTGGTGCTCTCCTCCGTCGCTATCGCTTTTCCCTTGTTGGTTATGTCAATTTGGCCGACCATTCCGATGGGATCGGAAATTACCATAATTGCCTCTGCGTTGTTGATAGGGACGGGAGGGCTTATCGTACTTCTGCTCTTGGCACCTGTCTGCATCGCCTGACTGATTTTGCAATGGTTGTTGCTGCACTTTGCCAATGCCTGCAATTAAGGCGTCAGACAGACCAGACCGCTGGATAGGTTTGCCCGGATGGGCCAGAACATAATGGTTCCCCAATTGGGCCATGGACTCAATGTCTTTTGGCAGGCGCTCTTGGAAAAAAGCCACCAACTCAGTTGAGCACGATGACAACACTTTGTCCCATAGCATCAAGTCTAGCAAGCCATTGTAGTCCTTGTTAATCCCCTCCATCTCGATCCATCTATTAAGCAGAAGTGTGATCTTCGATATAAAGTCCTTGAAATTTTGGTCTGCACTTGCCATCGTGTTTCTAAAATGCATCCTGTACCCGTCAGCCGTTAAACGGAACTTCCGGAGCAACCGTTCCTTCACCTTGTCGTAATTGGCCCTGTCTTAAAGTGGAATGCTATAGAAAGTCTCCATCGCAGGCCCCACTAGTAAATGGATAACAGAGATGGCCACATGTCTCTGCCAGCCTTCCAGGCCACGCATTCGGTCGCGAACCTCTCAATGAGAAAATATAAACTGTCGATTTTATCGTTAAAATTTGGCAGACGCAGCCTAAAGGGACGGTGAGACCCCCCCCCCCCCCCCCCCCCCCCCCCGAGTCAAGTTCTGACCACTCGCACCCACTTCTAATCTCTTCAATTGTATTTCCTTATCAATCCTCCTTCTCTAATTCTAGCTCTTTCTCCTCTCTCATCTTCTTTTCATGAAATTCTCGTTCCATCTTCTTTTCTTCAAATTCTCTATCTTCTTTTCCTGTAATTCTCGCTCCATCTTCTTTTCTTGTAATTCTCGTTCCATCTTTTTTTCTTCAAATTCTCTATCTTCTTTCATCTTCTTTTCCTGTAATTCTCGTTCCATTTTCTTTTCTTGTAATTCTAACTCTGCCTTCTCGAGTTCTCATTCCTCGGCCAGTAAATCTCTTAAGGCATCATGATTCTCTTGTGAGTGGAATTCTGCCTTGGTATACTCTGTTAGTTCTCTCCCAGTTTACCCACATTATTTGCCTATCCGAATGAAACTATCAAAGTCCATGATGTACACTCACAATACTCAATACTATCTATGTATACTATGCAACTACTTAATCATCATCATCAGCTGCCATCTCCACAACGAAGGTTGGCTGTAAAGGATTTCCAACATCTTCTGTCTCCTTTCTTGGTGGTGCACTCTGATAGGCTCTTCCCTGTCCATCTCTTGATGTTATCTTCCCACTTATAGCGCTGTCTTCCCCTTGCACATTTGCCTTCACCTCTCCCTTCTATTATGGTCTTCTGCAAGGTGTTATGCCTTTTTATGTGGCCAAAGTACTTTAGCTGCCGAACTTTGATCTCCCTCATTAGTTCTCTATTCATACCTAGATTTTCTAGGACCTCCTTATGTTTTCTTCTCTTTCCATGAGATACGCCCCATTCTTCTATATATCCACATTTCAAGAGCCTCAATTCTTTCTTCCAAATGCTTATTCATCGTCCATGTTTCTGCCCCATACAGAAATGCAGAATACATATAACACTTTATGATTCTCAGTTTTAATTTGTGAGATAACTGTTTGGATGTCAGTATATGTTCCATGTTGTTGAATGTAGCTTTGGCCATTCCTATTCTCTTCTTGATTTCTGTTTCACATCTGCCATCTTCTGTTATTATATGACCAAGATATACATAGCTCTTGACTTGTTCCAGGGTTTTCCCATTTACGCTTATCTTTAATGTGGGTTTATCATCTGTTTTGCTAATTATCATAGTTTTTGTTTTCTCAATATTAATGTCGAGTCCATATTCATGACTTATACTGTTCACTTGCTTCACTAGTTCTTGTAACTCCTGTTCGCTTTCAGCTAACAACATGGTATCATCTGCATATCTAAGGTTGTTTATTGACCTTCCACTGATGTTTAATCCTGGTATTTCCTGTATCTGTTTGAAAATTTTTTCAGTGTATAAATTAAATAGGCAGGGGGACAGCACACAACTTTGTCTGACACCTCTTTTTAATACTTAATAACATGCACCAAAACAACTTCACTTATATCAACAGATACCCCTCTGCTTACAAGGTATGCAGTAATGATATATAAATAGCAATATCACTTCTCAAAGTACCAACATATGCATGTACATATAATCCACTTCAACTCTCAATTCATTCATAACCCTCCACTCCCAAAGGAGCATAGGCCTTCAATAAACACATGCCAAGTCCTCCTGTCACGTGCCATCATCTCAAGTTCTTTCCACGTTCTCCTCATCATTTTCACCTCTGTTTCCAGCTCTCTTCTCCATGTGCTTCTTGATCTACCTCTGCCTCTCTTGCCCTGGGGGTTCCAGAACAAGGACTGCCTTGTAATGCTATCAACAGGTTTCCTCAGTGTGTGTCCTATCCATCGCCATCGTCTTCTTCTCATCTCTTGTTCCACTGGCACTTGCCTAGTTCTTGTCATCAGTTCCACGTTGGTAACTTTGTCATACCATTTTAATCCCTCTATTCTACGCAAGCACCCATTTATGAAAGTCTGTAGCTTTTTGGTTGTTGTCTTTGTTGTTCTCCATGTCTCAGAGCCATACAATAGGACTGACTTCACATTTGAGATGAAGATTTTTATTTTCGTGTTGGACTTGATTTATCTTGTTCTCAATATGTTTCTCAATGCAATGAAAGCTCATCTTGCTTTTTGTATTCTTATTTTAAAATCACTGTCTGTCCCTCCAACTTTGTCTATATTACTTCCAAGATATGTGTACGATTCTACATCTTTTAGTGGTGTTTCTTCAAGTTCAACCTTGTTATCATTTCTTGCATCTATTCTCATAATCTTTGTCTTTTCCCTGTGTATTTTCAGGCCCACTTGTTGTGACCTCTCATCGAAAATTTTCATTTTCTCTTGCATCTGATTATGGTTATGGGACAGAAGAGTCAAGTCATCTGCAAAATCCAGATCATCAATCTGTTTAGTCAGATTCAACTGGATTCTATTTCTGTTGTGTGATGTTGATGTTTTCAAAACCCAATCTATTGCTAGTAAGAAAAGAAATGGAGACAAGAGGCATCCCTGTCTCACTCTCTTTCTAATCCTAAATGGTTCTGAAAGTTGTCCTTCTTGAAGAACTCTGCATGTCATGTCTTCATAGGTCTTCTTTATTAAGTTAATGATCTTCATGGGAACTCCATAATGCCTCATCAATTTCCAAAGTGATTCTCTGTCTACACTGTCAAATGCCTTTTCATAGTCCATGAATCTGATGTATAGTAGTGAATTACATTTCAGACTTTGTTCAACTTATATTCTCAATGTGGCTATATGGTCTGTACAGGATCTATTTTGTCGAAAACTTGCTTGTTCATCTCTCAGTTGTTTGTTTAAGGACTCTTTTAATCTCTCAAGGATGATTCTGTTTAATACTTTTCCTGGCACTGATAGTAACATTATTCCTATATAATTTGTGCACTCTTGTAAATTTCCCTTCTTAGGCAACTTGACCAGATAACCTTCCTTCCATTCTGCTCGTATTTCCTCTTTCTCCCAGACTTTGCCAAGTAGTTTGTATAATATCTCTGTAGAGGTATCAATATCTGTTTTGATGGCCTCTGCTGGAATGCCATCTGGACCAGCTGCTTTTCCATCTTTCAGAAGCTTTATGGCTTTCTTTATTTCTCCTCCACTTGGTCGTTCACAGCTGATTTGTAGCTCCTCTTCTGCTGGCTGGATGTCTGGGGGATTAGTTGGAGATGGTCTATTGAGAAGTTCCTCAAAATGTTCTGTCCATCTCTTCATTTGTTCTTGTATATTACTAAACAATAAACCATTCTTATCTTTAATGAGGCCATTTGCATGCTTATATTTCCCTGTTAGCTTCTTTGTGTTATTGTACAGGTCTCTTATATTTCCTTTGGCTGCAGCTTCCTCTGCTTCCCTTGCCAAATCATCAATATATTTCATCTTGTCATTTTTGATGTTTCTTCTTATTTCTTCTTACTCCAACAACTGGAAGATGAAACAGATACAGAAGACCACTGGCAACAAGTAAAAAATATATGGAACGAGACATGTGAAGAAGTACTGAGAAAAAGAGAACATCAGCACAAAGCATGGATAACAACAGAAACCATTAGCAAGATAGAACACAGGAAAAACAAGAAAGCAGATTTAAACAGAAGCAAAACCAGAAGCTCCAAAGCCAAGGCTCATGAAGTGTACATAGAAGCAAACAAAGAAATAAGATTTTGAACATGCGCACTAATAAAACGGACCCAGTGTATGATATAAACGATACAAGCTTCGCCAAATCGAGGTAACATTTTATTTTAAAACAACCCCTTAATAAGATACTGGATAAGCCAAATCAAAAGATCTATTTCATTTTACATGTGCTCTTATATAGTTAGTTATAGGATCCCGCGTCTCAGTTGAACAATGCATATATCGTCAAAACAAGGCTAGTCCATCTGAACACAATCTAATAATCCCCCATTACTGCCCCAAAAAATCTCACATCATCTGCACAACCATACGTAAACCCATTCAAATCCATGTCTTCTTTGTGTGCATCACATAGTCTTCAAGAATAGCAACCTTGGTGATGCCATCAATGGTACTTTTACATTGTAGCGGTATGGCAGCTTAGGTACTATAACAACCCTCAGAGCTATGCCAGTGGGAGTTTTACTCCTGGTAGGTTTAACCAAGCTGAACAGGTCTGCATGGGTAGGGGTCAGACACAAGCCGGTACCCTGGTTCTCCAGGTTGGGAGTTTTAGCAGAGGGTCGACACCCGTCTCTGTAAAAATTCTTAACCATTATGGAAACAGCAATCAATGCAAAAATTCTGAAGCGGGAAGGACATCCAGAGTGAGGCTAATATGAGTGTCAGTGGTGAAAGCCAAAAGAAAACCATTGGCATGAAGATGGATTCCCCGATCACAACTTATGAAACAAGAATTGGATTGTGGAACATCAGAACCATGAATGAGGCAGAAAAACTGAGGCTGACCACAACAGAGATGAGGAACTACAGATTACATATCCTGGGAATAAGTAAGAACAGATGGACCGGGACGGGGAGAAAAAGAACGGCAACAGGAGAAAAAGTACTTTACTCTGGTAGAGAGGATGGTCAGCACATTAAAGGATTAGCCATTATCCTAAAGAAAGGAATAGAAAGGTCACTATTGGAATGCAAACTCATCAACAACAGACTGATACAAACAAGACTGAGAGGGAGATTCACCAACACCACAATAATACAATGCTTTACACCACAAATATCATTGATGAAGAGGTCAAGGACGAATTCTATCAAAAGCTACAAAAGGAAATTAAAACCGCACCTAGATACAATCATATCATAGTAATAGAGATTTCAATGCGTTCAAAGTGGCAAAGTATAATGATATGGCTGCGGGTCTGAGACACAATGGGTTTACTGCAAGGGTCATGGCTGTTGAGGTGGGTGCAAGAGGACTCGTGGCTGCATCAGTGTATGATTTATTGAAACTGTTGGGGCTGTGGGGACAGTGGTGAACAAAGGCACTGAAGAGGCTTAGTGAGACTGCAGAAAAGGCATCACCCTGGCTGTGGAACAACCGCAATGGGCTGTGGAACAACCGCAATGGGCTATGGAATGCGGGGCAGTAAAATCTAGCCCTACCTGTGGTATAGAAAACACCCTAAATTTTTCAAAGTCTGCAATACATCTAGTTTTTCATTGTATTTGTAAAAAGACAGCAGCTGTACAGGTAACACACAGTGTATATTATGTGGGGTGTCAGGGGAAGTTAGATTTCAGTGGCCAGCTTGTAATGGCTTCATGCCTCATTGGCTACATGCAGGTCAATTGTTTGCTGAGGAACAACCACAATAATTTGTCTTTACTTTGTTACTTTCACAATTGCCTCCTACTGGCAGAATTGTAGATTTTAAAGCTGCAACCAAGGTGGAATGAGTTCATTTTCTGCACAAACAACAGGAGGCTGAGCCACTTGGGAGTCATGACCCAGGTGGGCCTGCCCCCCTTAGAATGTAAAGGAGAACAAAGGGCCAAAACACTTGATTGATGAGGGACCACTTCTGATGACCAGATTGCCTCCTGTTGTATCACTCTGTATAGAGTTTCCTATCATAATTGTAGCCGAAGAAAGATGTGTCAAAAGATCATCCAGTAACAGTATGGGTTCTGCATCGTGTTAATAATTCTGTTAAGATGCTGAAAGTCAATACACATTTTCAATGACTCATCCTTCTTGTGAACTATCACCACAGGAAAAGAGTAAGGTGATTCCAAGGGAGATATAATTCCAAGACTCAGCATACTAGATTACTCCTTAGACACTTGACCGTGAAAATGCAAAGGAACAGCACAAGGTCATAATTTAATAGGAGTAGCGTCAGTCAACTTTATATCATGAGACATAGTGTTTGTTTGACTTGGTAAACCAGTGAGAATCACTTGAACAGATTTCAATAAGTCATGTACTTGATTTTTGTGTTCAAACAACAGGTTAGGACATACAGTAAAATCTTTCCACGATTCAGAAGCCTTCAGTGGAATCAAAGGAAAACACAATGCATCCACTATGGTGGGTTCTTCATCGACCACCACCAAAGAAACATGCTGGATGGTATGTTTGTCAATAGCATGGAAGACTGGTTCTAAAAATTCCAGTCTAGTGTTGTATTATTGGAGCAGGTTGATATGGAAAATTTCATGTTTTCCATTTATGTTGATAACATAATCCACATCAGTTCTTTTAGAAATGATGGAAAATGGCCCTTGCCATGAAATTAGCAAGCTGTTTTGTTTAACTGGTAAAAGCTCAAGTACCTCATCCACTGGTTTTAATGTTCTTAACTTTCTATTTTGATTGTAATATAATCATGATTTTGCCGTAGCATTTTCTGATGATCCAGTAGCTATATCGCAAGCATCAACCAGACATTGTCGTAAGTGGAAGACATATTGATATGCCAACATGAGTTTTGTTTTGTTTGGAGCCTAATAACAATTGTTTTTGAATTGCCATGGGACCCCTTAGATTTGCACCAAAAACAAGTTCAGAGGGTGAAAAACTTCTCTGTTCATTTGGAACTTTTCTATAAGCGAAGAATACTGCAGAGAGCAATCAATCCCAATTCTGTGGGCATTTTGTCATTATTTACCCTAGTGCTTGTTTCAGAATTCTATTAAAGTATTCTATCATGCCATTCATAGCAGGATAATACACAGATGATACTGAATGTTTGATACTCACCACCTTCATTACCTGGTTCATCACATCTAATATAAACTGAGTACAACGATCAGAAAAAAAAATTCTTTTGGAAATCCGAGTTGACAGAAAATTACCCATAAAGCATCAGCTATTGTAGTAGAGGAAATATTCTTTAAAGGTATAGCCTTTGGCTATTTAGTGCACAAGAATCTACACTTCTTGTGTTAGCACTATTTTCAACCTCATTATCATTGTCTGACATATTGCTTACCTGGCATGCATTAGCATCATTGTGTTCTCTACTATAGGGATGTTTACCCTGATCTTTATCAAATTAAAACTCATAGTCCCCACTATAATTAGTTTGTCTATTTGAGCAGTCCTCGGAGAATCTACAACCCTTTCAATGTTCTGATTGCGGGGTGTATTGTTTTCTAAAAGATTTATTATCAAAACTGCCTTTTGAATGGTACTAAAAACCACCCTCATGATGGTCTAGCGTACGCGTACCAGTTGCGGCCACGAGTGAACTTTCCTGTCTCCTGACTCATCATGTAATGTTATAACAACTGCGATCGGTAGAAACAGTCACGAGTGGCCGCGCTCTAGTCTTGTAACTGTGTGTGCACGATAGATGTTATTATAGAGTGAAAATGTAGTAGTTTGCTCTTATCCTCGAAGTACCACAGCGTGGCCATGTGCCCTAACCGCGGCCAACATCGTGACAAGGCGTGGCCAGTGTGCCCTCACCGCGGCCTTTGTACCAGGTTTAGCGCTGCCAAGACTAATATTATAAGTCTAGACTACTCTAGGTCTAGTCTGGATCTAAATTCATTTGCGAGAAAAGTGGTAGCAACAAGAATACGACAATACCTTAAAGAAACAATCAAACATTTTTAATTCAGTAACTCAAACACCACATATATTATGCTGGCTCTCTCTCTCTCTCTCTCTCTCTCTCTCTCTCCCTCTTTCATAGAAGCCTAGAATTCTTTATAAAAACTGCAATACAGTGAGTTTGTTTTCATTCTTAAGTCTTTATTCTATGTTTTCTGACATCGATGAAAACCCCCCCCCCCCCCCCAATGACCTACTTTCACTCACATTTTCACCCGCTTCAGACACAAATGCTCCCGTTTCATTCACTTCTGTCAAACTCTCACTTTCAAACACACTGTCATCGTGCTCACACTCAAGAATATCTTGAAAGTCACATGTATCATCGTCGTCCAGAATCATTTCTGCGTCATCCATGCTGGTTTCATCATCTGTTCTTGTCTCCTTTCTTTTTTTACATCTTTTCTCTTTCGATTTCTGCTCTTGTTCTTTTCTTTTTTCTTCTGCCTTCCTCTTTCTTGTTTCTTTGTGCATACGGGTGTACTCTTCATTTTGTTTCTTGCATTCTTCTTGTTTTATTCTCTCCTCTTTCCTTCGCTTCTTTTCTTCAGCTTCTTCAGCTTTCTTCTTGGTGACAGCCCTCAGCTGCTTATTTTCCTGTTGCTCCTTTCGACGTTTTCTCCCCTCCTCGGCTTGTTGTGTGAGCCTATCTTCGCCCAATCTGAGTTGGTGCCGTAAATAGCATCGCCACTTAGTGCGATCGACAGCTTCATCCTCCCATGTTGCTGGATCCATGTCCAGTGCCCTCATATCTCTCTTGCACACATCTTTGAACCTCAGCTGTGGTCGCGCAACTGTTCTCCTGCCATCTGCTAATTGTCCGTAGAAGATATCTTTTGGGATGCGACCATCTTCCATGCGACGAACATGGCCAAGCCAGCGAAGTCTGCGCTGTCTAAGCAGTGTATACATACTTTGAAGGCCAGCACGTGACAACACCTCGACATTAGTCAATATATATATATATATATACATATATATATATATATATATATATATATATATATATATATATATATATATATATATTATATAAGGACTAAAGCTAGTCTAGAACTACGATTTATTTAGAAGATAGAGACCTAGAATCTAATGTCATTCATAGGTTCATTGTTGTTTTTTATGTATGTCCTCACCGCGGCCAGTTTGGCCGCCACTGGGCAGATATAAAAAATAGCCCTTCCTGACCACGGCAACCCCGATATTTAGGCCATTATAGCGTGAAACGGTCGTTTCACAATGAATACAGATAAATGAGATTAATTTGGATATATTAATCAAATAAGTACTTAAATATTTTCATAAAACAACGAGAAACATGTGTTCAAAGTACCTTACCTTGAAACTTGCAAGGTGATCTTTTCCTCACCAAATGTTTCAACGTTGTGAAAAACTTTGTAAACGGCGGGAAATTAACTCGGTAGCAAGCTTAACTTAGCACGATAACCCCAAGGGAGGTTACTCTCAATTCAAACGTAGTCAAAAGCACGTGGAACAGTCACTTTCAGTAATCGGCCGCGCACTGGTACGTATACTCTATATGATTTTTATAATATCTCCATGAAGGAGATCTATAATGCACAAAATTGTATTGACCTCTGAATGAGTTTACCACCCTTATTTGAGGATATCTGTCAGCACTGTGTGTACAGGACCTAAATTGGTTTCATGTGTACATGCAATGGACCACATGCACTGGCAGTGCTTCCATGGTGTTAACTTTACTCACAGATTTATCAACGTGTCCCGCCATATATTGTCTACCCAGCACTTCCATATTGGCAATACTGGCAGTTTCCTTTCATGAAAATAGGCCAGCATGTCTGCACTTCAAGAAGGCATAACCTTGTCACGTAAAATCAAGTCAACTAACACCTCAAAACTCTTTTCAATTCCTGCCAGGTCAATCCATCTGCTGAGGCACAGCTCGATGGCAGGTAGAATCAGGTGACAAAGTTTTCATCCTTCTTCTTTAACCCTCCTCATCGAGGAAGCATTTGCATCAGAGAACTGCTTTGACAGAATCATATTCATTCATACTGTTCTCATCTAAATTATAAATAGCAGTCAGAGAATTGCTTGTTAGGTATTCTGCCAACCCGTGTGGCCCATGAGTTCTTAGGTATGTTAGCCTCTTTACCTTTTGCTTCAAACCTCATTAGAAAATAAGATATATCCTCAGCTGGCTTGTAATGTCAAGTGCAATTTCTCCAGTTTGAAAGCTTTATCTTTCTCACTTGAAGTTGTTTTAATTTCTCAAATTCTTTTTTTTCTTTCTATTCTTGCTAAGCTAATTCTTTCTTATTTTTCCAATTTATCTCTTTCAAGTCCATTTTTCCATTTCTGCTAATCTATTTCTTTCTTTTTTTACCGAATTTCTTTCTTTCAAGTCCTAATCTCTCTTTCTCAAGGTTCTCTGTCATGTAATCTGTGTTCTCTGGCTTCTTTCTTTGCCTCTCCATTTGTAACTGAACATACTTCTCAAGGATTTCATGATGTATTTGTGTTACTATGTATTTTACTTAGTCGTAATATTTTAATTCTAATAAACAATATATCGCAGTCCACCAACCTCTGAAGAATATGCATAGAATGTAGCACAATGACGTAACCATATCACTACTAATAGAACACTTAGATCGGTGTCAAGATCTCATTCTTCAGAGAGTGTCTAAAGATACCTCAATAATAGCAGTAATTATGATAATAAAGAAAAGAAATAGATAACTACACAGATAAAGACACCAGTGGAAGCAATGAAAGAAACATAAAGAAAGGGTATCAATAAGAAAAGCAACATGATAAAATAAGTAAATGCTGCAGTGCAATAACATATCCCCAATCAAAATGGTGTTGGAGAATAAAACATCCATAATTTATATATTATTTGAATGGCAGTGAGGAAGTTCTAATTATTCAATTTTAATGAACATGAGAGAGTCAGGCAGCTTTATCCTTATAAACAGAAAATTCACTATAAATATTTATATATATACACACATCAAAATACATGGAAACTAATAGATTCAAACAGATTAAATAACACAAAAATCTAAAATATTGACCACAAGAAGAATTACAAATTTATTATGACATGAACTATTACACCATCTGTGAATTTTAAAAAATATAATTGGTATCTAAGATTTTGGTTTTTTTTTTGTATGAGTACTGACGTATGATAATACATGCAAATGTTAGACATGGCAAAAGCTTTTATGAGCAGATTCACTATTATCTCTAAGAATGATACCTTAAGTGATGTTCTGAACTTACAGATTTTTTTATTAACTGTCACAGCGCTATTTTGCGATGATTAAAAATTAGACTGGCAACATTGTTAACTCTGAGTTTTGGCAACATTGGATTAAATACCCGCAAGTCATGAGTTTGATGGAAGCGGGAATTTTTGGGCGCCAAGATTGGCAGTGTTTGTCTAGTCATGTCCGAGAGAGGACGTACTGAGTTTTTTCCCTGACCAGCATTTTGCTGAGAAGAGTATGCCAGGAGATTCATGTTCTAAGTTTTGCCTTGTTGCGGATGTTGTGGACCTTATTGTGTAATGCTAGATTGGTGTATTATCTAGTGGCAGTGTCTACATATGGCAGAGTATACGTTGACCAGTTTTGGAGGTTTTTTCCATTCTTATAGATTAGGACCGCTACGGTGAGCGGCAATCAGTACATTGCTAGTACGGGGCCGCCATAGTGTGTTGTATGCGGCTTTGAGTTAAATTTATCGAGGCAGGTTTTCTCTGGCATGTATTTATGTGTATATATATATATATAATTCATATATTTGTAGCCGTGTGTGGAGGTATCGTGTGCATTCGGTCATTAACCTTTAGCACGCTGCATTCTTTTCCCGAAAATTTGCCCTGCAGCTGCATTCTTTTTCACAAAACCCCCTTTTTCATAGTAGATGACTTGTAAATTCTATATCTTTTTTGTTTTTTGGTCAATTGCTCTAAATTTTGGATTGTATAGAGATAAATGGATGACGTCACTGATGATGTAATTTTGTTGATGTGATAGGAGAAGAGAACTGGTGAAAAAAAAATCAACAAACACAGAGACTTACCTCACTCCTTGTGCAGCCCTTGAGTGCAATCTGTCTTATAATTGAGCAGGGTGTGATAACGCTCAAAGCAGGGATAAAAACAGAGAGGTATCAAACACCTGCGGCACATGTACTGGGTCTGGTGGCGCTTCTTGCCCCTTTCCCTGTTGGAACACACTTCGCAGTCTGGTAGGGAATGCCGGCCGTTAGCCTGACGTTTAGGGTTAACACTGATGTAGTGTTCCCCCATAACCAATCTTGCTGGTGCAATGTCAGATACCCTTCCTCTGCGGTGTGAGACCCTAGACTGGTACCCTTCAAGCAGCCCATGAGCAATCCGCAGACGGAATGTTTCCGCCCTGATACGAGACGGATGCTTGGCCCTCCACAGGACAAGCGAATTGACAAAGCAAACTTCCAATAGATAGAAGAATATTTTCTTCCACCATTTGCTGCTCCTGTGCAGAACCATGTAGTATGTCAACTGTTTGTCCACACGATCAATACCTCCCATGTGACAGGAATAGGCTTGGATAGCGCATGGTTTGTCCACGATCCGCACATTGCCAGCATGATGTTTGGATCTAACCTCCTTCCTAAAGGTCTGCGCATCGTGTGCAGTTGTCATTAGATTCACTGGCCTCTTGTCAAACCATGACATATAGAGAATGTTGCCATCTCTAATAGTGATGGGAGGGTCACCAGCTTTGGGTTTCGCCAACTTGAGTTGTGGGGGGACCCCTTGGCGGTTGGTCCGCAGTGTGCCGCAAGCTCCTGTCTGATTATCCCCAAGCTCCTTGTACAGGGCAGGTGAAGAGAAAAAGTTGTCCATGTACACAACATGGCCATGCCCATAACATGGCCATGCCCATACAGGGGAGCAACAAGGGAGGTGACAACGCGGTAAGCAACCCCTCTAGTAGGGTCCACATTGTCTTCCTTCCCAAGGTAGAGCTGCCAATTCCAGAGGTAGCCTGTCTTGGAGTCAGCTAGGCCCCAGGCTTTCATACCCCACTTAGAGGGTTTGTTAGGCATGTACTGCATAAGGCTGGTCCTACCTTTAAAAGCTATCATACTTTCATCAACACTAAGCTTTTTTGAGGGTATGTAATGGCTTTGCCATAGAGGGAGAAGAGTGTTGACAAACGATTTGATTTTGAAGGCTTTGCTGTGGTCAGGGTGCCCTCGTGGTGCTCCAGTTGTATTGTCCATGAGGTGTAGAAAAGATAAGATAGCAAGAAACCTGTCCCTACTCATCACCTTCCTGAACCCTGGCATCTCAATGAAACAGTCATTTGACCAATAATAATCAAATGACGATCTTTTTGTTACACCCATCAACAGAAGCAAAACAAGAAACGCCCTCATCTCATCAGCTGTGACATCGGTCCACAACTTCACACGGGATGAGGCACCCGCATCTTGCCCTTTCTTTTCGCTAACCTGACTGGCATAACGATTAGTTTCTGTAACTAATGTGTTCACAACATCATCTGTGATAAACAAACGGAATACATCTACCTCAGAGATGTCATCATCAACGCCCACAGGTCCCACAACTTGATCAAAGTTGCGGAGCCAGTCGTGTTTGTAACCATCAGGTGCCCTAACAATATTCACTTCTTCAAAATCATTATCAACACTCGACACATCACTATTTTCCCCATCACTTCCATCACCCCTATTCTGAGCACGGACCGCATTAGCAGTACTAGGCCCAGCAATGTCGTCCTCATCAGAATCAGAATCCATGAAAATTTCAGCAAAATGGCAGCTTGATCCATGCCGATTGATTTCGATTTGAAAATTGCACAGAAAAATATCGCTAACACACCCTTTACAACTGAAAGTCAGAAAAGGAAGTTAAACCTCTTTCACAGAAGAGTCAATTTTAGCATCCGGGGTTAAGATCACGTGATCACACATTATAAATCAGTTCCCCGATGATATCCGCAAGTCGACTGCAGTCGACTCCAGCTGGGAGAGCATAGGTTACCTTCGTCGACTGTGGTCGACAGCAGCGTGCTAAAGGTTAAAGGGAAATTCCTGTTAAAGGTGTTATTTCTTTTTGTCAGCCATTGTTGTGTGGTCATACTTCTGGAAGACGAGCTTAGTATTGTTATGATAAATCCACACTGCAGTGGTGCAGCACAGTGGAGTGTTATCCACGATTAGTGCTCTTGACATCTGGGTGGCTCAATCCCATTCTTTAAAGGCTGTAGAGCCTAAATTTTCATTATAAGGCTAGAGTGTTATATGCACACAGATTGTAGAAGGTTTACGCCTAGTGTTTATGTCAGTGTTCATGCTAGTGTGTTAGTTCTAGTGAGCTGTTTATGGTTGGGTGACCTCGCTAATAGTAGTTGACCTAGTTAGCGTCACAGCGAAGGATTAGTTTTTTCAGTTCACAGAATATTGTTTTTGACAAAGTGTGCAGGGTAATTTTGGTGCTAGAGTGGCAATTAAGTGTCAAGGTAATATAATTAAGTTGCAGCTTGCATCTGGCTTGTCAGTTCGAGGTATTGCAATGTAGATTTTGTGGCATAGTGATAGTGACCCAGGTGGAGCAGCAGAGTTTAAGGTGTCAGTAGTATCTGGTATAGATTGTCCCAGGTGGCTAATGGGTGCCAGATGGGAGATAGATGGTCGAGTTTGGTATAGGGTGGAAGGAAGTTGGATGGTAGGAATTGGTAGATGGTAAGGAGATCAATAGGGGTAGAGGTATCTCAGGATATGTGGTACTCCTCTTGTTTGGACATCTTGTCTGTCGTGACCGTACATCACTGAGGGGCCTGTCCAGTGGGTGCCTGCCAACGCCTCTATCGTGACCTTACTTCACTGAGAGGCCTGTCCAGTGGGTGCCTTCCAATGCCTCTGTCATGACCGTACTTCACTGAAGGGCCTGTCCAGTGCCTCTATCATGACCTTACTTCACTGAGGGGCCTGTCCAGTGGGTGCCTTCCAATGCCTCTGTTGTGACCCTGGTATTTTTCAGTGCTGTAGACTGTTGGGTTGCTTAAGTGTAGAACTGTGCAGTGAATGTTGTCAGACACTTGCATATCATAGTGCCAAAAGTCAGTAACGATATTATCAGGCACATAGACTTTTGAAGCTGGTCGATTAGCTGAACTTTCGTGGGAGTATACAGTCATTACTTTATTGTGGACAGTGTGGTGATAGCACCGTGTAGTACAGTGTATTTGCCTGGTATCTGTCGCAGCACTGGGCCAAAGGACACTGTTGTTGGAAGCTGGCACAGTCTGGTCTGGTTTTCTGGAACATTATATTCGTCTGGATATTGTCAAGTTTGTGGAGTACTGTGTGTAGTGTATTCATCTTCATCATCGGTGCTGAGGAGCTACTCAGACAAGCGTCACTGGACCAGCAGTTAAGTTTTTTTTTGTCTGTAAATCTTGTAGGATTTGTTATATTTATGTTTTTCTTGCTTTTCCATTAAAGTCTCCTTTAAAATTTTTCTTTTCTGTCTATCCACCTCATACTACTTATTGTTCTGTCTGGTTCTCTAGGGTAGTGGGACAGTGTGTCAGGGTCTTGTTAGGTTAGCAAGCTTTGTTCTTTTCTACGTCTGTTTTGGAAGGTTTGCTTATTTGTTTGTTGTCGTTTGTCTTTCCGTTTGTTTTGTTCTTTTTCCTCGCTGTCTTTGTAGAAACTTAGTTGTATCTTCATATGGGGTTAGTTAGTTAGGGGGGATCTTCCACTATAAGTTCCTATTTCTTGGGGGTCTTCACTATTATATATATAATCAATTTTGGATATGTTTTAGTTATATTTTTGCTTATATGTTAATTAGTTTATCTAGATTGGTGTGATCAAGCTGGTGGCTAGAGAAAGTGATAGCTCTCAGTACTTCATTGTTAAGTGTAGTTGTTGTTTAGTCTACTGTGGTTAATATTATATTTGTGAGTTTAAGGGTGGACAGGTGGTGAGTTTAATTTATTCTCTTCTTACTTGTGGGAAAAGATTGGATTAGACTGATTTCTTTCTAGGGGGTGGCTGTGTATGTTTAGTGGTGGAGTAAGGCAGAAGGTTTTCCTGCGACTGCCCTACTTAACATTCCAAGCCCTGTTGGAGTTAGGTGTACCAGTGTGGTTTGTATTTACATTGTCCTGTACAGTCAGTAATTCTTCTGTTGTGTTTAAGTGGTGTGATCTCTCATTCCTTCTTGCTATATTGTAAATATGTTTAAAGGTATACCTTGTTTTTGTTCGTGTGCAGTCACGCATTGTATATACCAATCTACCTCTGCTCAACTTTGTCTATCATCTTATTCCTCGTGACTGGGATTTTTCGTAGTGTTTAGTGTGTGTCTTTTCATCTGTGGAGTGTTCATTTTGCCAGTGTAAACACTTATATAAGATAGATTATTAGGAATTGAATTATTGTCTGAAGTACAGCACCAGTGTGTGTGCCAGTAACAGACTATGGTGTAAAAGCTGATTTATTGTCAAACTTGGTACAGTGGTGTCATACCAAGAAGTATTAGCAGCTGATAAAATACAACTGTCTACTATAGTAAGGGTGATTCAGTTGTGTCATTAGAGACTAAGTGGTCGGAAGAACCAAACTTACAGAGTAAGGAAACAGTAGCCAAGTGGCAAAGTAAGATTATATTTATATAGTAAGAGGTAAAGTGGATTATGAGTATACATTGAGAGGTGAGGGGGTTTATAATTACATGCATATATTTGTAAATTTGAGAAGTGATATTGCTATTTATTAATAATTACTGTATACTTGGTAAGCAGAGAGTTATTAGTTGATAAGTGAGGTGGGTTTTGTGGTACAGGTTGTGAGTATTTGCATGGTGAGAATCAATAGCAATATAAACAGATTCATAGTTAGTATTTAGTATTCTGATTATACATCATGGACTATGATAGTTTCATGCAGTTAGGTAAGGAAGTGGGGTACACAGGAAATGAATTGTTGGATTATGCCAAGGCAGAGTTCCAATCCAAAGAGAACCAGGATGCCTTAAGAGATCTACGTGCTGAGGAATGAGAACTCAAGAAGGCAGAATTAGAATTACAAGAAAAGAAGTTGGAATGAGAATTACAAGAAAAGAAGTTGGAACGACAATTACAAGAAAAGAAGATGAAAGAGGAGAGAGAGAGTTTGATTTACAAGAAAAGAAGTTAGAATGAGAACTACAAGAAAAGAAGTTGGAATGAGAATTACAAGAAAAGAAGATGAAAGAGGATAGAGAGTTAGAATTTGAGAGAATAAGATTAGCTCTAGAGGAAAAAAGAATAAAAGCTGATAAGGAAGAACAGTTAAGGAGGCTAGAGGTGGGTGCGAGTGGTCAGAACTCGACTCCTGGGGGGTCTCACCATCCCTTTAGGCTGCGTCTGCTGAATTTTAATGATAAAATCAACAGTTTAGATTTTTTCCTCGAGAGGTTTGAGGCCAATTTCGAGGCCTGGAAAGCTGACAGAGATCAGTGGCCATCTCTGTTATCTACATTGCTAGTGGTGCTTGCGATGGAGACTTTCTATAGCCTCCTGCTAGAAGAAAGAGCTGATTACGACAAAGTAAAGGAAAGGTTGCTCTGGAAGTTCCGTCTGACTGCTGACGAGTACCGGACACGTTTTAGAAACGTGATGCCAAGTGCAGACCAAGACTTCGAAGACTTTATCTCGAAGATAAAACTTCTGTTCAACAGATGGAATGAGATGAAGGGGATTAATAAGGACTATGATGCTATGAGACAAAGTGTTGTTGTCATGCTCAACTGAGTTGGTGGAATTTTTCCAAGAGCGTCAGCCTAAAGACATTGAGTCCATGGCCCAATTGGGGCATCATTATGTCCTTGCCCATCTGGGCAAACCCCTTCAGAAGTCAGGTCTGCCAGATGCCTTAGTTGTAGGCATCGGCAAAATGCAACGCCAACAATGGCAAAATCTGTCAGATGATGCAGACAGGTGCCAAGAGCAGCATGACGTTAGATCCTCCAGTCCCTATCAGCCAAGAAGAGGAAATTAAGGGAATTTCCGTTCCCATCGGAATAATTGCTCGAACTGGCAGAACCGACAATTTATAAGTAATAGCGATGGTGGAGAGCACCAAACGCGAAAGCAGGTACGCTTTGAGAAGTCTGGGGATGAAGATAGGTTTTGCTATAAAACAAAACATCCCAAGCAGAGGAGTGGGTCCTCCGAAAGTCAATCGTCCGACTCCAATGCGCGGTCTTTGTCATCGAAAAGCTCCAGTAGGAGTACACGCAATGAGACGAAAAAGGAGCATCTGTGTTCCGATTGTGGTGGCAATAACCACTGCGCTGACAGGTGTCCTACCCCAATTGAACACGAAAGATCTGCGGTTGTGTTGGACTCAGTCAACAATGATGACTGTGCGGGGTGTCGCCCTCTCATCCATGCAAACGAAAGGATAGGGCTACACTGCGGGCATGCGGCACCATGTCTGTTGGCAGCCATGAGACTGGCAAGGTGGCTCTCCACAAAGGCAAGGTGGAGAATAGACCAGTTTGGGTGTTGAGGGACACTGGATGTACAACTATCGGGGTGTGTCGGTCATGTATCAACGAGTCCTGCCTTACGGGCAAAATGGTAAAATGCACCACATTTGGGGGCAAAGTTGAGTCTTACCCCCAGGCGTATATCAATGTGGACACACCATTCTTGTCGGGTAGAGTGAACGTGTTCGTCCTCGAGGACCCAATTGCCAATTTAATCGTCGGCAATGTACGAGAAGTGCATAGTGCCATGGGTTTGGCTGGAGCAGAGGCTCAGCAACGCCGAAGTCCCAAGGCGGATGATCAGGTGGTCGAAATATCACCACCTGACAAGAAAGTCCATTTGAGGCTCCACCAGAGAATTACAATACCAAGGTTGCGCGAGTAAAACTCATTTAACGAAAGGTGGGTGCCCACGCCTCCAGTACTATTCTTATATGAATATGAGGGTTTTGTAATCTTTAAAGATCATGTTGGTACTATGCTATGTCATGCTTTGTAATTTATGTATATTGGCGCCATAAAGGCGATCTGCTACAGAGTTGAATGGAATGTATATTTAAACCATGTTACAAATGATTGCTTATGTTATGAAATTATATACGATTGTGGGTGCTTTGATTAGAGTATATAGAAATGTTGTAGGCATTGTGCTTTGTTAGACCAGGGGGGACAGTCATTGTTATTTTTCACGACTGCCAGAACCTGGGTTAACATACGTCATACTCATGTTGTGTTTTGTGGATAGGTGGAGAAGGCATGAATGACAATGGTGGTGGAGAAATATGGCATTCTCTAGTCAGAGGAGGAGATGCTAGGATGGCATATGTTTGTCCTAACTCCAAAAGGGGTCGGGCGAAGCTCCTCCGGTGGAAGAAAACTACGTTTTCTTTCTTAAAGGGGGTGGATGTCACAGCGCTATTTCACGGTGATGAAAAATTAGACTGGCAACATTGTTAACTCCGAGTTTTGGCAACATTGGATTAAATACCCGCAAGTCATGAGTTTGACGGAAGCGAGAATTTTTGGGCGCCAAGATAGGCAGTGTTTGTCTAGTCATGTCCAAGAGAGGACGTACTGAGTTTTTTCCCTGACCAGCATTTTGCTGAGAAGAGTATGCCAGGAGATTCATGTTCTAAGTTTTGCCTTGTTGCAGATTTTGTGGACCTTATTGTGTAATGCTAGATTGATGTATTATCTAGTGGCAGTGTCTACATACTGCAGAGTATACGTTGACCAGTTTTGGAGGTTTTTTCCATTGTTATAGATTAGGACCACTACGGTGAGCGGCAATCAGTACTTTGCTAGTACGGGGCCGCCATAGTGTGTTGTATGCAGCTATGAGTTAAATCTATCGAGGCAAGTTTTCTCTGGCATGTATTTATGTATATATATATATATATATATATATATATATATATATATACATAAATATATATATATGTATATATATATATATATATACATAAATACATATATATATATATATATAATTCATATATTTGTAGCTGTGTGTGGTGGTATTGTGTGCATTTGGTCATTAAAGGGAAATTCCTGTTAAAGGAGTTATTTCTTATTGTCAGCCATTGTTGTGTGGTCATACTTCTGGAAGACAAGCTTAGTATTGTTATGATAAATCCACACTGCAGTGGTGCAGCACAGTGTAGTGTTATCCACGAATAGTGCTCCTGACATTAACGATTCAGAGTTAGTTTCTCAGCAATCATCAAAACGAGAAAAAATAAATTTAAATACAAATCTTTTTAAAAAAGCATTATTTCACCTATAAGACTACCATTTCATTACCTTCACAAAAACCAGGTTGTTCTACTTTCTTAATTCTTGGTGTTTTTGTATCCATGATGTCAACTATCTGATCATGAGTATCACAGTCTTCAGTATAGTTATGACCATCATCATTCTGGCATGAAAACAAAAAATGAGATTTATTTAGTGAGCTTAATTTGGGTACATGAAAAATGTTGTGGTGAAAGTTGTGATCCATCTATGAAACAAATTAATTCAGTGGCACAAAGGTAGTTGTCATGTTAAAAGCAGAAGACATACTCTCAGAGCAGTAGTGGTTTGATAATCACAAATCTAAAGTTGATATCACTGCAGTATTAAATATTACTTCTATTCATGAAACCTTAAGTTACATTCTTAGCAGCATATTTAGCTAACAATTATGGCATCATACACAAAGGCAATTATTGTGTCACAATCTCAGTTCATCCTTCAGAAAGTCCAAAATGAATGGCTTCATCATAAATGGATAACCTCCTTAGAAGCCTTGAATCTTCAGAAACTTGTTTAGATTTACTGTCTTGGTCATGCAGGGTTACGCGCAATGAAACAGTTGACAGACTAGCTTCAAGAGCACCCATAGTGGGTGCATTGGATATTGGATATGGGAGAAATGCTAATTACAATAAATGATCATTCTTAGAGAATCACTCTGCCATTGATGAATTCTTAAGGCTAAGATTGCTACAATTTGGCATCAAACATAAGACTAGCAGGGATGGGCATATAAGAGGATACATCTGGCGTGTATACAGTCAGCATGCAACTGGAACAATTAGCATTCACACCCTTTGATATTTACTGAGGGAGAGTGAGCACCTAAGAGTTTGCCCAAAATTCAATAATACAGGTTAAAAAAAAAAAATTGAAACAGCCATATTTAACTTAGATTTTGAGAACTCTTTAAAAATTATGAGTTCACTGAAATTAGTATACAATGAAATTTTGCCTATCATCCTTTATAATTTTACTAGCTGTAAGTACTCGGTGTTGCCAGGATTTGCATAGTACCTGTATGGGAAACTTGTGAAATTTCAAAATTAAACAATAGTATTGTGATATGCAAGTGATAATGAGTTTTCTTTTAAATTAATGACTACCACTTTAAGTGACTATCCTCGTGCCTTGTTTACAGTAACTGCAAATGCAAGCCGCACACAATACTCTAATTCCTTATGGTTCTACCAGAAAAGTGATTTCACTTTTGCTTTTCAATTTGCTTCCAAGTTTTTCCAAAATATTTCTTATGATGGAATCGCAAAAGCAGTTTTATTTTGCTTCTGAGTTTTAGCAAGAAGCAAATTAATAAGACATATTTTCCATTTCCAATCTGGCGCACCATGATGGCATAGTACAACTCATACTTTTTTAACATTCTTAATACTGTTTTTCGTAGCATGTTCTTTTCAAACATATTTACATTATTGCTTGTGGAAAAAAACCATGATTATTATTTTCTGTCATACATACTTCAAATATAAAAGACATAGTGCTTGTGTTGAGCTATAATTTTTAATTAAAAGTACTCTTTTTGGTGAGATACGATACATTCAATCTAGTCATATGGATGACGCTGGTTATTTTAAGGCATGCCTAAATAAAGATCTTTCGTTCTGGTTTATTGTTTAGCTTTGAGCTACCCGGTAGTTTATTTTTTTTTAAGGACCAAAAATAAAAAAAAATAAAAATTTAAATGTTGCCTTATTGTTACCGTCATTTTCGACGGTGACAAAAACACCAACCTAATGTGTGTTTGGTTTAATGTAATCAAAGAGAGATAAACGTTTATTATCTTTCGGTGACAAGTTTGACTGGTGATTATCTTCTCCTGTCTTATGTTGTCCTGTCTTAGACATGTCTTAGAGTTGACATGTCTTAATTCTATTTATAAGATCATATACGGTGTATTTTATCACCCGTTTGGTCGGAAACGCCTGGTCTGGGTTTGCCTCAATCTGATCCATGCTCGTTTGGGCATGCGCGGGGTCTTAGCGGAAAAAGCCGGGAGACCGATATTCAGAGAGTGCGTACCTGTGGCTTAGAACGGATGTCCCGATCCGTAGATTCCTCTCTACCAAGTTTTCGATAGGGAGTGGAAATTCTGGGAATGGCCGTTTGGCATTCTTCCGTCTCTGAGTGTTTTCTTTATGCCAGTATTGGCTGTGTTGTGTTACCTTAAAAGTGTCAGGATTCTTTAAAAAAGGTAACGGAAAACATTATTCAATCTTTTCGTCTCGTTTAGATCTTACAGGTACATTTATCGCTGATGGCGACATAGTGAGCGAAGCTCACAAGAAGTTATTATACTGCACTCCAGTATGACTTCATATCTACAAGACTAGGTCTAATTGACCTGTTACACACATAAGCCTAGGAATCATCTTTATGGATCCGCAATGCAGGCGGAGTATGATTTGGCAGAAAATGTATATTTAATCTCAGGAGCCTGTGTAAACTGAGAGTGACCTGATTATCGAGGCCCGCGACCTGCGGCCTGATTTCATTGTCACCATATCTATTCTTCACCAGAATGAAGTATCTGGCATGTGAGGCCAATCTGAAGTCTTTTTTGCTAATTGTAGGACAATGGCATTGACTTTGTTTATATAGATGATATCGCCCGTACTACGCAATATATTTGCTAGGGCTTACCTGACAGGGCTCAGTCAGGGGTTAGAGCTATTGCATAAACTGTAAACACTGATAAAGACATTGTTACATGTCTAGGATCTGTGATGGTTGAAGCTGACCTTTGTGACTACACATATTATGTACCCGATTGTATACTATTGACTGTTTCGTCCATCATCATCGTATTATCGTACGTCACAAATAAATATTGTAAACATCAGCAGCATTCCCTACTTCACTGACTTCTACTTGTGGTTGTGTGAGTTAATGTGAAGACGTCCAAGAGCCTATACGGTCTTCATGTTATCAGCACTGTTATCTACACACTTACACCATCAACCACATTGTCATACAAGTATTACACGTCTGAATCTGCAGGAATACTGACATTAGAAATGTGTCTACTGAACCCTGGCGACACCTCACGCTAGTGACCTAGATTCCTTGCTACTACTTGGTACTGTCCAGGACAACATGACATGCTCAACGTACTACCATTCATAACACAGAAAACAGTACGTTACATCAGTACATTTACACTGAGCAACCTTATACATCTCCAGTCTCCGTGCAATCCTACTTCTACATCAAACAGACTTTTACATCTGGTGGACCAGATTCGTGGGTTTTGTCAACAACATGGATTTTCCTGCCCACATCTGGATCTATACATCCGGAAGACAAGATTGATGTTTAGTTGTCAGCTACATAGTAGGAAATAGGTCAACGTCTGCTGATCGACGTATACAATCATGGATGATACAGAATCGCTACATGGACCACAGCTGTTGCAGAATTGCTACATGAACCACAGCTGCTACAATAGTGCTACATAGACCACAGTTGCTAACGAAGTTGTTTAACACTGTGACAATCGTCGAAGGACATAAGTGTCAAAGTTCACGTCACAAGTTTACGTGCAAGCTCGAGTTGTAAACATAGAACAGTTCAACCTGTTGTTTACTACTAGTCTACAAACATTCTCAACTGAAGTCGAGTTTGGTTTGATAGCTTCACTTTGGGAGACTACTACACCCGTTGTCAAGTTACGGTGACCTTCAACGGTGGAACGTCTACTGGTATTTACGAGTGTACTGCAATGAACTGCATCATTGTAGTTGTAGAGGATTATGCTTAAAAGATAAGTGGCCTTGGTTTACGTGTTAAACTTAGCCTTTATTTTGTATGCAAATAAGCTTTCCTCGTTACATTTATTATATGCATTCATTTATTTACTTGTTCATTGTTTACTTGTTCAGTTAATGTGTATTTTTTCTTCTTACAGTAAATATCCCACTTAACCGAGGGTACTGTAAGCGTTCGTTAGGATTGTGCATATTTCTCACAGTGGAAATTGCAAGCGACTTTTGTTGCTAGTTATTTTTTTTTTTTTCTTAGCTGTGACGAGATGTGTTAGTGTTGTTTTCGTTATTTTTTCTCCGTACTTTAGTTTTGATTCGTTTTGGTTTGTATTTGTCTACCTTCTCTTTTCTATTGTTAATTTCTTTACACCCTTTTGTTTATACACTGTGTTGTCATTGTAATTTTGTGATTTTTCACAGTTATCATTGTGATTTTTCACATTTGATTTAGTTAAGCTGTATTTTCTTTTGACCTCTGCGAATGTTTTTGTTTGTTAAGATGCTTGTCTTTGTTTAGTTATCGTGATATTGGTGATATATACAGTCTTCATGTATACTTGATCATGTACGTTTATTTATGTGATGCAAATTATATACTGAGCTGATTACAGTTGACTTTATAAATAAGGTATTTGTACTTAGTCTTTATAAAAGACTCATCTCCCACTGAGATTGGGATAACTTGTGTTGCTATTTCAGATATATTGACAGCACAATTGTAGACAGGATGTCTACATTAGATTTCTTCATCCAGCAAGGGTTAGCCCTTGGAAAAACTGAGGAGAAATTGGAGGAATTTGCGCTTGCGCAATATGCCAAAGCACAAAAGGCTGAAGATAAAAAGATTCAAGCACAGCTTGAAGCTGAAGATAAAAAGATTCAAGCACAGCTTGAAGAGAAAAAGATTCAAGCACAGCTTGAAGAGAAAAAGATTCAAGCGCTGCTAGACAGAGAATATGAAGAGAAAAAGTGTCAAAGAGAAGTTGAAGAAAGGAAGATTCAGCAAGATAGAGAATATGAAGAGAAAAAACATCAAAGAGAACTTGAAGAGAGAAAGCATCAAAGAGAACATGAAGAAAGACTCATAGCTTTTGAGATAGAGAAACTAAAAGTGACTAATATAGGGAGTTCTCAAGCGACTTCTTCGAGCACAAAAAGTCATAATTATAAGTTCAAACTTCCTCATTTTAATCCTGCAAAAGATGACATAACGTTCTATCTAGATAGACTAGAACTTAATTGTGTAACATATAATGTAGATAAGGCACAATATGTTAGACAACTGTTGAATTCACTTACAGGTGAACCATTAAATATTATAATGGCAATAGAAGAACATGATAGAACTAATTATGAAGTTGTCAGAGCAGCCTTATTGAAACGATATCAGCTTAAAGAAGATGATTACCGTCTTCGTTTTAAGACTATGTTACCAGAGTCTTGTGTAGAGTTCTCAGACTTTATAGGAAAGATACGCCTTACTTTCACTAGATGGATAGAGTTGTCTAAGACTGAACATACTTATGAGGCACTTATGGACTTGTTGCTTAGAGACAAAGTAATGTTGTCTGTTAATCAGTCTTTTCTTGCCTTTATACGCGAACGTAAACCTAAGGACTTAAAAGAAATGTGACAATATTGTTGCCAATATGTCACTGCTCATCCACAACAAACAATGAGCAATAGTAAGATTAAAGAAGGTTTACCCGTGGCTTCTGCGACTCCATACAATTCTAATTTCGGAGGTAAAGTTAAAGGTACTCAGCGCAACTTCGATAAGAAAAGTAAGCGTAACTTTGGTCAGGATCAAAGTGATTCATGCCAAAGAGGCTCGTCTTCTAGGAATTGGAGGCAATCTGATAGCCCTCATAATTATGGTTCCAACAAATTTGGTAACTTTAAAAGGGGTAGATACAATAAAAACTATCCTCGCAATAATTCTTTAGGAAGACAGCAGTATCAATCTGATAGATATTTTCAGCAAGGTGTAAATCACAATCACAATTGTGAAAACTGCGGTTCAAACCAAAATAATAATAGCAATAGGGGTAATTGCCATAATTCCAAAGGAAATAGTAATCGAGGTAGATGGCAGCCTAATAATAATAGATCATGTCATCATACTAACTGTGCTGAACAAGTCACAAGGAGTTAGTAATGAACAAAACAATAGTAAACCTAGCGCTAGTGCTAGTTCTTGTTCTGCCTTTGATTTTGGGAGAGCATCCAAATGCCCACAAAGCACCACTTTATTTGAACCTACTACTATATCCACCTTGAGTTGCGGTCATCCTCTGCCCGCTCTTCCTGCCGCAGCGGCGCATGACGGGAGAGGATCTCTTATTCTACATAGGGGTCTAATGAATGGTGATCCAGTCTCAGTCCTCTTTGATTCTGGATGTACCACTATTGGGGTTAGGCAATCTCTTGTAGATCCTTCATGTGCCACTGGAAGAGTGATCAAATGTGTAACATTTGGTGGCACAGTGGAAAAATACTCTACCGCTATCATTCGTATAGCTACTCCCTTCTTTACGGGAGAGGTCCAAGTGTGTCTGCTTCCGAATCCTATTGCGGATCTTATCATCGGGCGTATACACAGCGTTAAAGAGTGTACCCCGCAGCAGATTATTGCTTAGGAAGAACATAACTTAGAAGCTGCTAATGCAGTTGTCACGAGAGCTCAGGCTCAGAATATGCCTCAGACTACATCGACCGAAGGTGTTGAGGTACGTGATCAAGATGATCATGATGTCACTTCACATGACTCTTTTATCAAAAGTCAACAGGAAGACATTTCGTTAAAAAAATTCTTCGTTCTGGCAAAAAAAGGTGACCCAAATAAGAACACAAATCACAAATCTTGGATCACTATGAAGAATGGCATACTGGTGAGTATGGTACAACACTCTGACATGTCTATACATTCACAAATTCTTGTTCCGAAAAACATGAGAGTTAGAATACTGCAACATGCTCACGACTCCCAATGCGCTGGTGTTGGTGTCGTTTTCATAGTGATGAATTGAAACGCGAATGGTTACAACGGAATAAATGTCAACAATGTTTTTTCAAACGAAAACCAACAAGTATCTTGAATTGGGTGAACTGGTCACGTATTGGCAGCACACAAGTCGTTGGTAACTTTACATAGATTTTATTCACCAGGACACGAAGTGGACAAGACGGACATCGTCACAGGCGCAAAGATCACATGACAACATATTAATTATTGCTGCTAAAGTTCCTGAAGATTCTCTTCTAGTAAAGACCTCTGTCCATAGACTAAGGATTACAAAACTGTTACCGTATAATATCCTTCTCAGTCACGACCGTTGACCTTCTTTCAAGGACGTCTATCATGGTAACGTATTCATACTCTGGGATGAAATCTTCCATATTACATTTGTTAAAATTCCCAGACGTTCATCCTACATAGCGTTGTACATCATATAATTTCACATAAAGTCATATACGATAATCCTATCAGTTAAAGGCTTTCAGTTGGCTACCCTCTCTTTACATCCATGCCACGACTTTGGCATTGAAGCATGTACGGCATTTAAAACATGTGCATAAGGTAAACAATATAACTTCTTCTACTCGTAGGAATTCTCCGTCTACGATCCAAATCTTAAAGGCAAGCGACTCTGTAGATCCATTCTAGGAATGATAAAATTCCCGCTAGATTAGTAGTAGAGCGGCCTTTTTATGCAGCATTAAAATAAGAAGTGGGCGATAACTTATGTGACATAACTGCGATTGGCTTCGACCTGAAGACCAATACAAATCACAATAATAAATGGCTTCCTTCAACATGCCATTGGATACACAATATAAAATTACAATCATGGACACAAGCCAGTTCCATGTTTCCACTTCAAAACCTGACGTCACAAACTACTCAACTAGGTTACACGTGCGTCCAAAGCAACTCACACAGCATTGTGTACGTCAGTGCGTGAATCAATCGAACGCACAAATAATATAACTATCTCAAGACTGGTGCGTACATTTGGTAGGACCGACGACTACCCCCTTAGGTAATAAATGTACGTAACAGCTGGTCATATGGGATTTTCACGTACAAAGTCGAGAGTTCTTGCGGCTTTCTTTTGGCCATTCGTCAACAGAGACATACGTCTTTATTGCCGCTCGTGTAGAGTTTGTCAAGAAGTGAAATTGAAAGGTCCTTGCCATGCAGCACCTATCCAGGCTGCGGACATTCCTATCTGTCCATTTCAGAAAATGGCGATAGATATCATGGTCCTTTCAAAATAAAATCAGCCAGAGGACATCAATTTATTCTTACATGTGTTGACATGTGTACTCGATGGCCAGAGGCCATACCTCTGAAGAGCATTTCGACTGCCGATATTGCAGACGCTCTTTTGCTGATATTTACACACTTGGGATTCCCTAGGGAAATCTTGTCAGACCATGGCACCCAACTGATATCTGAGACTATGTCGCAAGTGATGTCTACTCTTAATATCAAGAGATCACTGAGTAGTATTTACCATCCTATGTCTAATGGACTAGTCAAACGTCTCAATAGAACTCTCAAAAATTTACTTGGGAAGATAACTGAGGATCATCCTCAAGATTGGGACAGAGTCTTACCCACTGCTCTCTTTGCTTATAGAGAGGTTCCTAATGAACATACCAGGTTTTCTCCTTTCGAGCTCGTCTTTGGCGCGCGTACACGCGGCCCAATGTCCTTGCTCCACGATTTGATAGCTGCCGATGATATTAGCGATGACACACAATTTTCTTATGATTATGTCATTGCTCTCAGGCAGAAAATCATTGAAGCTTGCAAATTAGCAACTTCCGCATCTGAATTTGCTAAAGCAAAGGCAAGACAGTTTGCAAATAAAAATAGATGCCTACGTCAACTTTGTCCTGGAGACAAAGCATTTGTATTACTTCCTACCAGGGAAAATAGGCTCCTTATTGGTTGGAAAGGTCCTTTTGAGATTGTATCTAAAATTTCTGATGTCGACTATGTCGTCGATATTGATGGAAAGCATAAAACTTTTCACATAAATATGCTTACAGAATTTTATGAACGTCCAGCGTACTTACAACCTATCTTTCAAGCGACGGATGACGCTACGGTCGCTCGTGGCCATTACTCATCGCTGTCTGTCATACAGGATGAGGAATCTACTTTCTCTGATGTTAATCTGCCTCTTCTGATGATTCCACTTCATTCTACGGAATCATGGAGGGATGTTGCAATTTCACCTAATTTATCAACTATGGAATAGTCACAAATCTCTTCCATGTTACAAGAATTTCAGGATGTTCTCGTGGACATTCCTGGACACACTACAGTCATTGAACATGACATTGTATTGACTGACCATACTCCTATCAGGGTCAGGCCTTATCCTATTCCTATCCACTTCCAAACTCAAGTCGAGAAAGAGTTGGATGAAATGATAAAGTTAGGAATAATTGAACCATCCAATTTGGCATACTCGTCGTCTATGGCTATTGTCCGAAAGAAAGACAATAACATACGCATTTGCGTCGATTACCGTAAACTAAATCAAGTAACGAAGTTCGATGCAGAACCTATGCCTCTGTTGGATGAGTTACTTACTAGACTTTCCAATTCTCGTTTCTTTACAAAGTTGGACTTGTCTAAAGGATACTGGCAAGTTCCTTTAACCGAACGAGCCAAACCTTTCACTGCTTTCTCCACACCTAGGGGTTTGTTCCAATGGAACTTTATGCCTTTTGTCCTTATGAATGCCCCAGCTACATTTGTACGCATGATGCGTCGAATACTGGGATATCGGTCTGATGTGATTGCATACTTAGACGATATCTGTCTTTTTAGCAAGTCTTGGGAAGATCACTATCTGGGATTAGATGAACTGTTGTCTACTCCACGTGAGCATAATTTGACAGCTAAACCCTCTAAAGGCTATGTTGGGTTTAGTGAGATTTCTTTTCTTGGTCATCGTGTTGGTCATGGTCTCTTGAAAACAGAAGACCACAACACTTCTAAGATACTGAACATCACTATTCCTAAGACTAAAAAACAGATCCGTAGTCTCTTGGGCCTTAAACAGTTCTATGGAAGATTCATTTCGAATCTTTCCTCTATTACAGCACCACTCTCAACCCTATTGAAGAAAGTTAGTTGCTTATCCTTTACAGGACGTGGCAATCAACCCCAGCTTTTATTGGCTGTTTGTGATTTTTCTAGGCAATTTTTTTCATTCAGTAGTTTGCCATTGCTTTCTGAACGGTACGGCGTTTATACCATTGTTAAAAATCCACACAAAGCAATCTGCTACCAAACCGCCTGCAGCAGGTTTTGAACCTGGTATATCTGGATTATGAAACTGCGTTCATATCCATTAGGCCACAGATGCCGACGAAGAAAGGGTCTCCTAATATGGTGCGTTGGTCTCAAGAATGCCAATCTTCATTGGATCAGATTAAGTCATTATTTTCGTCTCCTCCTATTTTAAGACAACCTACAGCCAATAAGACGTTTGTCCTTCGTAGTGACGCCTCAGCAATAGGGATCGGGTCGGCACTGATGCAAGAGTATTCTGAGACTCTGCATCCTGTAATGTATGTCTCAAGAAAACTGAATGCGGCAGAAAGGAATTATTCTGTTCTAGACCGAGAATTGCTAGCTATGGTCTGGGCAATTCTTAAACTCCAAAGATTCCTTCTCGGCGCGCATTTCGTAGTAGAATCCGACCAAAAAGCTCTCACAGCTATGCAGAATAAGGATTTGAAGAGTTCGAGATCCACTCGATATGCTATTGCTCTTCAACTTTTTCATTTCACGGTACGAGCTATCCGTGGTTCGGCTAATGTGATGGCAGACATATTGTCTCGATGCCCACATGAAGCTACTTAGCTCTTTTGTCTAGATCTACTATTACATATCTGAAGTTATGATCTATTCTTACTATAACATGCTTCTGTAACACTTGTTGTCACTTTGTTTAAACTCATGGTTATGTATTAATTTCTTGTTTTCTCTGTTACCGTCTGCGGTAAAACAGAGGAAGGCTTTGTTTCATATGAAATAAAGGTCAAAAAAATTAATGCGGCCACATTTATAGTTAGATATATATTATGTGACTATGGTACATTACAACATTCTAAGAAATGTACTATTTGTATTGTTCTCAGCAAACCGGTGTGATATGTTGGAACGCCTTATATCTATGATGACTTCTATAGACGTCCTGATGTTCCTTGAGGATTTTGCTTACAAGACATCGCCGAAAGAGCAGCGTCTTGGTCTTCTTCGTCATCAGATATTGTTGTTAATGTTGTTAATGATTGACCATTTGAATTTATGGTTATATATGCATTATACGTCGTGAGATTTCAATGGTGGTATAATTTCTTAATGGAAATTGTCAGTCACATTTATACACATTGATATGAATTTTTGTTGTAACATTACCTGCACTTTTGAGTTAGTTGGTTACACCTCCCCGGATATTTACTTTGAGAAAAAAGTTTCTCCTATCTAGTGAGATTTTTTCTTCTCACCAGACGCTCTTCTGTGCGTCGATTGGATCTGACCATATGATGTTATTATTTTTGGTGATCCTTTCATTGGCGCATTACTCATGCATTATGAGCTTAATGTACTTGGCTCATAGATATATTTCAAAAAAAAAAAAAGGGCCATTTTTTTTCTCCCCAGGAGGTGTGGTAATGTTACCGTCATTTTCGACGGTGAAAAAAAACACCAACCTAATGTGTGTTTGGTTTAATGTAATCAAAGAGAGATAAACGTTTATTATCTTTCGGTGACAAGTTTGACTGGTGATTATCTTCTCCTGTCTTATGTTGTCCTGTCTTAGACATGTCTTAGAGTTGACAAGTCTTAATTCTATTTATAAGATCATATACGGTGTATTTTATCACCCGTTTGGTCGGAAACGCCTGGTCTGGGTTTGCCTCGATCTGATCCATGCTCGTTTGGGCATGCGCGGGGTCTTAGCGGAAAAAGCCCGGAGACCGATATTCAGAGAGTGCGTACCTGTGGCTTAGAACGGATGTCCCGATCCGTAGATTCCTCTCTACCAAGTTTTCGATAGGGAGTGGAAATTCTGGGAATGGCCGTTTGGCATTCTTCCGTCTCTGAGTGTTTTCTTTATGCCAGTATTGGCTGTGTTGTGTTACCTTAAGAGTGTCAGGATTCTTTAAAAAGGTAACGGAAAACATTATTCGATCTTTTCGTCTCGTTTAGATCTTACAGGTACATTTATCGCTGATGGCGACATAGTGAGCGAAGCTCACAAGCAGTTATTATACTGCACTCCAGTATGACTTCATATCTACAAGACTAGGTCTAATTGACCTGTTACACACATAAGCCTAGGAATCATCTTTATGGATCCGCAATGCAGGCGGAGTATGATAATAATAATAATAGTAATAATAATAATAATAGCCCCTTCAGTCATAACTGACTATGGGAATGCGCCCCTGAGGTGACAGCCCTCAGCTGCTTATTTTCCTGGTGCTCCTTTCGACGTTTTCTCCTCACCTCTGCTTCTTGTGTGAGCCTCTCTTCGTCCAATCTGAGGTGGCGCCGTAAATAGCATCGCCACTTAGTGCGATCGGCAGCTTTATCCTCCCATGTTGCTGGATCCATGTCCAGTGCCCTCATATCTCTCTTGCACACATCTTTGAACCTCAGCTGTGGTCGCCCAACTGTTCTCTTGCCATCTGCTAATTGTCCGTAGAAGATATCTTTTGGGATGCAACCATCATCCATGCGGCGAACATGGCCAAGCCAGCGAAGTCTGCGCTGTCTAAGAAGCGTATACATACTTTGAAGGCCAGCACGTGACAACACCTCGACATTTGTCACTTTATCTTTCCACGAGATGCCGAGGATGCGGCGTAGACACCGCAAATGGAAGGTATTGAGCCTTCTTTCTTGCTTAGCATAGGTCGTCCAGGTCTCGCTGCCATATAGGAGTGTGCTGGTGATGCAGGCATTATATACCGCAGCTTTGGTCTTCATAGGCGGAGTATGATTTGGCAGAAAATGTATATTTAATCTCAGGAGCCTGTGTAAACTGAGAGTGACCTGATTATCGAGGCCCGCGACCTGATTTCGTTGTCACCATATCTATTCTTCACCAGAATGAAGTATCTGGCATGTGAGGCCAGTCTGAAGTCTTTTTTGCTAATTGTAGGACAATGGCATTGACTTTGTTTATATAGATGATATCGCCCGTACTACGCAATATATTTGCTAGGCTTACCTGACAGGGCTCAGTCAGGGGTTAGAGCTATTGCATAAACTGTAAACACTGATAAAGACATTGTTACATGTCTAGGATCTGTGATGGTTGAAGCTGACCTTTGTGACTACACATATTATGTACCCGATTGTATACTATTGACTGTTTCGTCCATCATCATCGTATTATCGTACGTCACAAATAAATATTGTAAACATCAGCAGCATTCCCTACTTCACTGACTTCTACTTGTGGTTGTGTGAGTTAATGTGAAGACATCCAAAAGCCTATACGGCCTTCATGTTATCAGCACTGTTATCTACACACTTACACCATCAACCACATTGTCATACAAGTATTACACGTCTGAATCTGCAGGAATACTGACATTAGAAATGTGTCTACTGAACCCTGGCGACACCTCACGCTAGTGACCTAGATTCCTTGCTACTACTTGGTACTGTCCAGGACAACATGACACGCTCAACGTACTACCATTCATAACACAGAAAACAATACGTTACATCAGTACATTTACACTGAGCAACCTTATACATCTCCAGTCTCCGTGCAATCCTACTTCTACATCAAACAGACTTTTACACTTATTTTGGCGAGGTGCACCCCATTTAAGATTAGCACATGTCTAATTATAGAAGACCCTTCGGTCCAGCAATATGATAAAGACCCTTTCCTTTTTTAAAAGATGTTGCGGTCTGTTTCTGTTATGAAGTCCATTTTTTTTTCTTTGATAAGGTGTTTGCTACTTTTCTTTGTAGCATGCCTCTTTCAACCATCTACATGGAGCTGTTGGTTATAGTTATGAAGTCTCTAGTCTTTGAAAACTATGTAATATTTGCTAGATAAATAAAATCTGCTTGGTAAAATGTAATTAAACTTGATATAAACTATAACAATAACTTAAATACTACATACAATTTTTTTTTAAATTTTCAAATAAAGTATTAGTGTCTGTTCAAATACTTTAAATTGCTTTGTAAAATAAAGACATGCAGAGTTGGAAATTATGATCTTTTAATAATAATTTTATCATACTGATTGTTTCCCTTGATTCATAATTTTATTATTTGGATTGTTTCCCTTGATTCAGCTAGACACTTGTTAAATTTTATATTCATTACAGCCCTGTTTTACACATAGAAAAATAAAGCAAACCACATGGAGAGTGCTTACTTTTATTCGGATATGGATCCACATTGCATAATGACTGCTTTTTTAAAGATTTCCTTTCAAGTAAAAGTGAATGGTTAATAGTTTTGAACTATGCTGTAAAATATGGCAGTTGTTACAAAAATAAAATAATAGTTTTTACATTCATATTACTTCCCTTACTTACTCTTTAAATTTTCTTTAACTTGATTAAAGCCGCTGACTTGCTTACATTTTGTTACGGAAAACTTTACTCATAATGTCATAATTAAAATATTAAATTATGAAATAACTCAATGGCATTACCCAGTATTAATTAAAGAGACTCTCTGCCAAAATTCATAAAAAAATAATAAGACATGCGGATTTGTATTAAGAACATAGAAGACAATAATCTAATAAGCTATTCTCATAGGATATTATGACCATGATAAGGTTTCAGCTTATCATACTGCAGGTGTAGAAATGTTCCATAAATTAGTGTGTTAAGGCACATTGATAGTTTACTTAAAAAAAAATACAAATAAACTACTCACTTCATAACCTGGTTCCAGTTTTATTTTTTCACCACTGAATGCAGCTGTAGTCTCAAGATGTCTTGAAGTCTGAGAAGAAAGAGTGATGGGCCATAGCAGGATATCTTACACTGCATTATGCAAGTAAAACTAATGTACACATTAAAAGAGAGATCAAAGCTGTACACGTAACAGAAAATTTACAAATATTATCTACTTAAAGTAAGCTCATTTAAATGTACATATGCAAAATAAAAATGTAACCTCATTATCTTGTTCCTGTTTCACCCTGACAGCCAGACCAGAGATGTTATTTTCAATATTCTCTTCATCCTGGTGGGAGAAAAATCAGAAGATAACATCAGAAGATAAAGAGTTATATTCTAAAAAAAACAAAATATGATTTTTCTGAGAATCACTCGAAACATTTAATTTATTCTATATTTTTGTACAACCCGACCCCAAAAAGGGGTAGGAGTCAACATTATGAAGAATTAGTATATCAATAGTAACAAAAGAGAAAAAAAAAAACACTTTACAATCCTGCTCTAGTTTCATTTTTTCATTCATTACGAGAACTGCGTTTTACTATTTCTTGTAGACTGAAAAAAAAATGATATTTCATTTAAATATACAACAAAGTTTGAAATCTTAAATATGACTAAAAACTCTAAGGTGGTAGAAGATGATGTAGAGATGTAAGTTGTGATAACTAAAAACTCTAAGGTGGTAGAAGATGATGTAGAGATGTAAGATGTGATAACTACAAACATTTTACAGTGTAGTCCAGATAAGTAGAAGTTTCTGGGACCATTTAAAATACCTTCTAAATTCTGCTTATCTGAATTTTGCTCAAAGATGTAAGATGTATTTGTGTCAGAATAAGAGGTAAAGCATGAAGAAACCATACATGCCACACTTAAAGGTTTACCCATAATCTGTACAGGGTGTTTGCGTTTTCAGATGTGTACGGGCCGTACACGGGTCTGTACAGGTTTTTTCGCCTAATTATTAAATATACATATAAATCTTGTGCCACTACACAATTTGCGTCATGAGATTCGGCGAGATTTTAAGCCAAGTGGATAAAAAAAAAAATAACCAATGAAAATCAAGCTGCCTATTTTTCAATTGCCGCGGGATGTGCGTGGCGTGTTCATTCACAATTTTTCGCTAAAGCTAGCACGAGGTTACTGATTATTTGAACGATTACGCAGCACTGAAATCTTTTTTGAGTCGAGCCTATTGTTTAGGATTAATTTCCAGTTTAGTATTGGTAAGTAATTCATTTTTAAAAAAATATTACAATAACATTGTTTAGATGAAGTTAGATTTAACTGTCAGATAACTTAGGCCTATGCTTTCTTTTCCCCTAAGGTTTAGCATAATTGATTATTTATGGCTGGTAAAAAAAAAAAAGCTGATACCACTACATATTATTTGATTTCACTAAAACTTGTAGAAAGTGCGTAAGAAATGTAAATTTGAAAAATAATACAATAGCCTACAAATTATGGGTAGCCTAATAACGTAATGACGGTCGCCGAATGCTCCGCATGTATTTTCGTACCATTTAGAGTTATAATTAGGGTTACAGCTAGGGTTAACCCTAAATCTAAATGGTACGAAAATACACGCGGAGCATTTGGCGAACGTCATTCCGATATTACCAAATTATGAAACTGAAAAGAAAAAAAAACCACAATAGCGTGGAAAATTTACATCTTAACTCGATCAGAGAAAAGTTTATTTGGAGTTAGCCTACTTCTCTTCTTAGTTTTAATTTCGTTTCTTTAAAAAACAATGTTATTTTGCCTTTGGTGGTCATCATTACGGTCATTCAATGATTTATAATTATTAAATAATTAATTAGCCTACTATCAATGTTTGATTGACACTAAAATTTGTATGGGAAGGTCTATTTAAAACTACCAGTTGGGCTTTAACGGCTATTCCAATTTTTGAAGTTCGGTAGAAAATATACAGGCTAATATTACGCCAGCGCTAGTTTATATTTTCATTACCAGCTTTAGCAAAAAATTTATTAGATTTTAAATTTAAGATTCCTAACCCATAATGCTTATTACTGGTCTCTTTAGGCCTGTACTTTTATAAGGCACTATAGAAAACACAGCAACTGTTCTTCATTTCAACCATAAATTGTATTAATTTTTTTCCAAGATTCTATTTCATTATATAATATTAAAATTACAAATAATTATATTTTTCAAATTGATTATTAATATTTGTATTTACTTTTTCACATTAATATTTTTTTTTTCTGTCTAGCAGGAAATATTGCATCCATCTAACAGCATGGCTGAGCCTAACTTTAAAAAAAGGAGGTTAGAAGAAGATCAACGTCGTGGGAAGTTTCAATCTGACTGGACAACTACATTCCCTGGGATTATTGAGACATCCAAATTAGGCTCTTCACATGCATACTGTAGAATATGCAATAGAGATATTAAAGTGATGGCATCTGGCTTACACGATGTGAGGGAGCATTTCAAAACAAAACTGCATGAAAGGAACTATCAGCTGAAGAACGGAAGTTCTATCAAGGCCTTCTTTACTCAGCCTCAACTCTAAGAAGATGATAAAATAACGAGGGCTGAAGTTTTATTTGCAAATTTTATTGCTCAACACAACATAGCTGCTTCTATAGCTGACCATTTTTCAGACTTATCAGCTGAGATGTTTCCGGACAGTGCTATTGCCAAACGTTTCAAATGCAAGCGAACCAAAACAACAGCCATTATTAAAAACTGCTTGGCTCCATCTGCAACGGAGCCAGTCATCAAATTATGCAGGAAGACACCTTTCTCCTTGATGATCGATGAGTCAAATGATAGAAAAACTGACAAGCGTTTAGCTATAATGGTGAGGGTATTTGAAGATGGCATAGGACCTAGAACCAGGTTGCTGGGCATGCCGGTCGGTACTGGTGGAACCAGTGAAGCTATTTTCAGTGATATTGATGCTGTGTTCAGCGACTTACAAATCCCATGGATTAACTGTATAGGTTTTGCAAGTGACAACTGCAATGTAATGGTTGGCAAATCAAACTCTGTACTAACGCGAATCAAGAGCAAGAACCCTGATGTGTTTAGTATAGGGTGTATTTGCCACCTTGCAAATCTTTGTGCCAAGGAGGGTATAAAGCAGCTGACTATTCCTGTTGATGACCTTTTGATAGATATCTTCTATCATTTTGAGCATAGCTCAAAACGGAAAAAATCATACAGAGAGTTTCAACTGTTTACAGGAGTGGATGCACTAGACATACTAAAGCACTGCCAGACTCGCTGGCTTTCTTTGCAGAAAGTAGTGGACAGAATTTTAAATCAATATTCTGCTCTATCTTCATACTTCGAGAGCCACGACGATATGGAAAAACCATGCCGTGTCAAAAACATTCATCAGTTACTAAAATCACCACTGACCCAGATGACTCTACGTTTTCTCCAATTTGTGCTACCTCTGTTGACTGAATTTAACAAATTGTTTCAGACAGATGAGTCCCAAATAGGTGGTATGATGGATGAAATGGATCGTCTGCTACGAAAATTTATTGTCAAATTTGTAGAGATGAAATATGTAAAAGAGGTGAAAGATATAAGATTGTTAAAGTATGCTGAACGTGATCTACAGCATGATGACCATACACTTGCTGTTGGTCTGTCCAACAGGACATTACTGGAAGAGTTAGATATAAGTTCTCAAGTGAGAAATTCATTTTTCAGAGATGTGAGGAACTTTTATGTTGCTGTTGTGAAAAAGATATTGGATAAATTTCCATTTGAGAATGAAGTCCTTAACTCTTAGAGGCCGAAAAGACGCTGGGAGCGTACATCCGCAATACCCATAGAAGCCGAAACAACGATGGGAACGTCACTTTTGTGTTCTGTGAAATGTGTTCCGTATTTTAGTAATTTGGTATTTTAACATAACGGAAGTTACTATTTTTTTATTCAGAAGAGCGCTATCTTTGAGTTGTGATTCGGAAACACGCTTGTTCTAGCTAATTTCACTGTGAAAAAACGGTAAATCTGTCAGCTTTCGATCGGCGATTATTGTTGTTTATACAGACAATGTCTAGCGAA
The DNA here is from genome assembly GCA_024509875.1 of Oreohelix idahoensis. NCBI lineage: Eukaryota > Metazoa > Mollusca > Gastropoda > Stylommatophora > Oreohelicidae > Oreohelix > Oreohelix idahoensis. The sequence continues at coordinate 74,391 of JAMPIV010013712.1, read as the reverse complement.
CCAACCACATCATGTTTATCAAAACGTAAGTCTTTTTTATCTGTAGAAAAAGCTAGGGAACTGTGTATTTTTGACGAATTTAGCGATAATGATGATTTTGAAAGTCAAAATGATGATTTCGAATTAGAACTTAACGAAGAAGCTAGTTCTAATGAGGAGGGGTCGTGGTCACAGCCAGGCCCTAGTGCTACAAAACGACAAAAAGTTTTGACCAAATCATCGACAAAAAGGGGGAAAAGCATTAGTACCAAGGAGCAACAAGGGGCAATTAGTAATGAATGGATTTCAGTACCAAACATCAGTATTACAGAGACCCAAAACGCATTCAGATTTCTTCCCAAATATGGTCGTAAACCAGGAGTACACGATGACTTAGGTCTTAGTGAGGCATCAACTCCTTTTGACTGCTATAGGACATTGTTTACTGATGACATTGCAAATTCAATAGTACATTCTGTAAATGAGTATGCAAATCTTAAAGTTCTTAAAAATAATCCATCCCTAAAAAGATCTAGATTTTCCAGCTGGACAGCACTATCAAACTATGAGTTGTTAAAATTTATGGCTACAATAAATGCTATGGGCATTGATCCCAGACCTTCTATTAGAGACTATTATTCATCAGAAACTGATTGCCTTTATGCTCCATTTTTATCACAAAAACTTTGAAAGAGATAGATTTTTGTCTATCTATCAAACAATGTTGCATGTGGGACAGCCTGATGCTGAGGGAAAAAGTAAAGTGGAGCCATTCATCAACTCTTTGATTGAAAATTTCAATAATGCCTTTACGCCCTTTGAAAATGTTTCGGTTGATGAAATGATTGTAGGATTTAAAGGGAGATGGAAATACAAGCAATTTAATGCAACTAAGCCTAGTAAGTATCATATAAAGAGTTTTGGTCTTGTTGACAGTACCACTGGGTATGTTTTATCCCTGCTTACGTATTATGGAGCGAATACCTCATATGATCCAAGCACAGACACCAATAGTGGGATGGCAATAAAAGTCTTTGGAACTCTATTACAGCAAATTGGAACTGGTTATCATATATTTGCAGACAGGTTCTACACCACCAGGGCACTCATTGACTATTTGCTTCAGCAAAAGCAATACTATACTGGCACCCTCCAGTCAAACCGAATTGGCTTTCCATTAGAAATAAAAGCACTTTCCATACCACACATGGAACGGAAATGCTGGCAAACTAAAGATTCATCTTTGCTTTGTATTGGATGGAGGGATAAGAAAGCAAAAAAGCCAGTAATCATTGTTTCCACCAAAACAAATACAGGAATGACTACCACGACAAAACCAAAGCCAATAACAGTCCATGACTATAATCAGAGCATGAATGGATGCGACCGTGCTGATCAAATGCTTGGGTATTATGGCATTCACAAACGACGCAGCAACAAGTGGTGGAAAAAAATATTCTACTGGATAATGGAAATTACTTGTACCAATGCTTTCATCCTCTATAGGCTCACAGGCAGTAGAAAAATGACATTAAAACAGTTCAAAATATCTCTGATTGATGCTTTGCTTCAGTGGGCCGCAGATCTAATGCCCGAGCCACAGAAGAGTATCAAGACAACCCCGGGAAGACCAAGGACAGCCAACCCAATTCAGAGGCTTGAAGGAGCTAAGCATATGATAGCTTACACAGAAAAAGACAGAAGATGTAGAGTCTGCAGCAAACCAGATTCTCCAAAAAGAACAAATTTTATTTGCGAGGGTTGCGATGATTATCCTCACCTCCACCCAAAACACTGCTTCAAGATATGGCATACGCAAGCCACCATTGACTAAAATGTAAATATCCTTTCAGATAAAATTGTGTACATATTGTTTATGCATAATAATGTAAGTACAATACAATATATGATTTACTTTGAATATGACCTTTTTGTTTCCAAATTTTAATAATGATAGTACGGTCCGCTGGAGAGTCTCTTAAACATTAACAAAACATCACAGAAAGCTGAAACTTGTAATTAATATTCATATATGGATTAGTGTTATTTAAAAAAAAACCATGGAGCACTTTGGATAATATTTCAGTCTTTATGCATCTGTTGGTGGGTACATTTTTCATTCACTAAAATGAATTTTTAAAAAAAAATTGTTTACATTATTACTGATAATTAAATATAATATGAAGAATAGCACTTAAAAGCCCCAATATTATAATTCTAAATATATTTATCTTTACTGTGAAACATAATTTGTGTGTCTTTTGTTGTGTAATATCAACACAATATATGATTTAATTTAAAAGTTCACGCGGCCTTGAATATCTTCTTTTTTATTTTAATGATGATGGTACGGTCTGCTGGATGGTCTCTAAAACATTAACAAAATATCACAGAAAGCTGAAACTTGTAATTAATATTCATATATGGATTAGTGTTATTTAAAAAAAAAACTATGGAGCACTTTGGATAATATTTCAGTCTTTATGCATCTGTTGGTGGGTACATTTTTCATTCACTAAAATGAATTTAAAAAAAAAATTGTTTACATTATTACTGATAATTGAATATAATATGAAGAATAGCACTTAAAAGCCCCAATATTATAATTCTAAATATATTTATCTTTACTGTGAAACATAATTTGTGTGTCTTTTGTTGTGTAATATCAACAAACAATATATGATTTAATTTAAAAGTTCACGCGGCCTTGAATATCTTCTTTTTTATTTTAATGATGATGGTACGGTCTGCTGGATGGTCTGTACAAATTTAACAAAATATCACAGAAAGCTGACACTTGTAAATAATATTCATATATGGATTAGTGTTATTCTAAAATATGCTGGAGCACTCTGGATAATGTTTCAGTTTTTATGCATGGGTTGGTGAGTACATTTTTCATTAACTAAAATGAGTTTTTATTAAAAAGTAGTCTATAAAATATGTAGAATATCACTAACATCCTTCATATTCTAATTCTAGACTCATTTATCTTTACTGTGATGTATAATATGTGTGTCTTTGTTGTATAAAAAAACAATACAATATATGATTTAATTTAAAAGCTTCACGCGGCCTATAATGTCCTATTTCTTTCCAAATGTCTATAATGTTTTTATGGTTCGCTGGATGATCTGTAAAACATTAACAAAATATCACAGAAAGCTGACACTTGTAAGTAATATTCATGTATGGATTAGTGATATTTTAAAAGACCCTAGAGCACTCTGGATAATATTTCAGTCTATTGCATGGGTTGGTAAATACATTTTTGATAGACTAAAATTATTTTTTTTCTTGAAAGTTTTCTATATTATTACTCATAACTGATTACTATAAGTAGAATATCACTAAAAGTCCTTCATATACTAACTCTACATTCATTTATCTTTACTGTGATGTATAATATGTGTGTCTTTGTTGTATAACAACAATACAATGTATGATTTAATTTAAAAGCTTCACGCGGCCTCTAATGTCCTTTTTCTTTCCAAATGTCTATAATGTTTATATGGTTCGCTGGATGGTCTGTAAAACATTAACTAGATATCACAGGGAGCTGACACTTGTAAATAATATTCATATATGGATTAGTGATATTTTAAAAGACCCTAGAGCACTCTGGATAATATTTCAGTCTATTGCATGGGTTGGTAAATACATTTTTAATAGACTAAAATTATTTTTTTCTTGAAAGTGGTCTATATTATTACTCATCACTGATTACTATATGTGGAATTTCACTAAAAGTCCTTCATATTCTAACTCTACATTCATTTATCTTTACTGTGATGTATAATATGTGTGTATTTGTTGTATAATAACAATACAATGTATGATTTAATTTAAAAGCTTCACGCGGCCTCTAATGTCCTTTTTCTTTCCAAATGTCTATAATGTTTATATGGTTCACTGGATGGTCTGTAAAACATAAACAAAATATCACAGGAAGCTGACACTTGTAAATAATATTCATATATGGATTAGTGATATTTTAAAAGATGCTGGAGCTCTCTGGATAATATTTCAGTGTTTATGCATGGGTTGGTGAGTACATTTTTCATTCACTAAAATGAGTCTTTTCTTGAAAGTGGTCTATATTATGACTCATAACTGAATACTTATGTAGAATATCACTAAAAGTCCTTCATATTCTAACTCTACATTCATTTATCTTTACTGTGATGTATAATATGTGTGTCTTTGTTGTATAATAACAATACAATGTATGATTTAATTTAAAAGCTTCACGCGGCCTCTAATGTCCTTTTTCTTTCCAAATGTCTATAATGTTTATATGGTTCACTGGATGGTCTGTAAAACATTAACAAAATATCACAGGAAGCTGACACTTGTAAATAATATTCATATATGGATTAGTGATATTTTAAAAGATGCTGGAGCTCTCTGGATAATATTTCAGTCTATTGCATGGGTTGGTAGATACCTTTTTTATTTACTTAAATTATTTTTTTTCTTGAAAGTGGTCTATATTATTACTCATCACTGATTACTATATGTGGAATTTCACTAAAAGTCCTTCATATTCTAACTCTACATTCATTTATCTTTACTGTGATGTATAATATGTGTGTCTTTGTTGTATAAAAACAATACAATGTATGATTTAATTTAAAAGCTTCACGCGGCCTCTAATGTCCTTTTTCTTTCCAAATGTTTATATGGTTCGCTGGATGGTCTGTAAAACATTAACTAAATATCACAGGAAGCTGATACTTGTAAATAATATTTATATATGGATTAGTGATATTTTAAAAGATGCTGGAGCTCTCTGGATAATATTTCAGTGTTTATGCATGGGTTGGTGAGTACATTTTTCATTCACTAAAATGAGTCTTTTCTTGAAAGTGGTCTATATTATGACTCATAACTGAATACTATATGTAGAATATCACTAAAAGTCCTTCATATTCTAATTCTACATTCATTTATCTTTACTGTGATGTATAATATGTGTGTCTTTGTTGTGTAATAACTCAGAAACTTTAGAATTTATAAAGGTACTGCTTTAAGGTAAAAAATAATTCTGGCAAAACTGATGAAAAAATTCCGGCCTGCAAGAGTTAAGGATATCAAAATTCTTGATCCAGCCTTTAAAGACACAGTTCAATATACAGCAATCTGTAAGCTGGCCAACACTTTTGCACCACATTTAGACCAAGAGGTGTTAAAGGATGAATTTGAAGATTATTGTTTGCTGCCTGATGAATGTATTTCAAGATTTGACGCTGGACAAAAAAGAAGCTTTTCTAGGTACTGGCTTGACATAATCAACCTGAAAACTAGCACTGGTCGTACACGATTTCCCAGTCTGGCAGTCATAGTGAAACGCTTATTGACATTGCCTCACAGCAATGCTGACTGTGAGAGGTCTTTCTCTATGATGAAAAAGATTCACACGGACTGCAGAAATAGACTAAATGATGATACAGTCACAGCATTTCTACAATGCAAAATAAATTCTAACTCTTGTTGTTTAGGTTTTAAAGCAAGTGAAGAAATGCTTAAAAAGGCAAAGGCCGCATGTCACTATGATGGTGCAAAACCATCTAATTGAATATACTTTTACATGAATAAACTCTTTTGTTACGTTTTTCAGTCTTTGTACAGGTTTTGCGGGTCTTTGTACAGGTTTTGCGGGTCTTTGTACAGGTTTTTTTAATTTTTTGTACAGGTTTTTCATCTCTGAGGTGTGGCATGTATGGAAGAAACTGTCTTAGTCAATCAGAAACATGTATTTAGATGTTAAAAGCAATTTAGCAAAGCCAAAAATCTAGTGTCACGTTAATAGTTGTATAGTGGCAAGGGATAAAAATGTTTGAATTGTGTTTTGGCTCAATATTTGTGTGTGTGCTCTGTTAGTGGTTTCTGCACAGAATCCTAGAGTGATAACTATTGTAGGACAAGTGAATCAATGTAAGAGTTACTGATCCTGACCTATATACTATTTTTGTTGTCCAGTGTTTTCCTTCCTTCTGTCTTACAAGAGCTTACCAAATACTGGTTTATGTTTATTATATGCTAGTCATGTGACTTGAGTTTCTACTTTGTTTATCTTCACATCCCAAACATGCTGTCCTGTTGCTGTCAGATTTTAAACCAAGCCCTTTTCTTGCAAACAGAGGGGAACAAGTGATTGCTCAGTTGGCCTGATGATTGCATGCTTGATGGTTTCATGACTAATAGCATTGTAATCTACTGATGGTAGCTCAGACATTTATTAACCTGTTATTGCCTATTCACCAAAACAACTATGTACGACCATGTAATACTGTAACTTGGGTAGTGAAGGCAGAACTTCTACTTATGCTAGTCCAAATCTGAGTAGGTGCAGACAATTTACTTCACATTGTCTATCCCAACAAATATTCTTGCTATCTCATTTCTAGTTGTATATATGCAGCATTCTTTTTTTTGTGTGTCTGCACTTCTTTCATTTATTCCCAGTGGTAAAATGTAGGTGTAACATTTCCTTTGGTAAAAGTGTAGTGGTAACATTCCTTGTGGTAAAAGTGTAGTTGTAACATTCCCTGTGGTAAAAGTGTGAGTGTAACATTCCTTGTGGTAAAAGTGTAGCTGTAACATTCCTTGTGGTAAAAGTATGAGTGTAACATTCCTTGTGGTAAAAGTGTGAGTGTAACATTCCTTGTGGTAAAAGTGTAGTTGTAACATTCCTTGTGGTAAAAGTGTGAGTGTAACATTCCTTGTGGTAAAAGTGTGAGTGTAACATTCCCTGTGGTAAAAGTGTGAGTGTATCATTCCCTGTGGCAAAAGTGTGAGTGTAACATTCCTTGTGGTAAAAGTGTAAGTGTAACATTCCTTGTGGTAAAATAAAAGTGTGAGTGTAACATTCCCTTTGGCAAATGTGTAGGTGTAACATTCCCAGCATAACTCATCACATGTTAGAAGATTTATTTTTGACAAGAATACTTTTATTCTTTATTTTCTCACTACATAATATTTTAGAATAATTTCCTGTAAAACCAGTATTCTGATGTCCTTTCATTGTCTTTATCTCACCTAATTTCCCAGCTTTAATCATTCACTTATTAATGATCTTATAGCTTCTCATGAAGCAAATACCTACAACAAATACAAGCGCCGCCCCCCCTAGAATGCATTCATGGGCCCCCAAAGGGTCCGTGGACTGCATGTTAAGAAACCCTGCTTTAGAACAACACAATTGAACACCAATAATCACTGACACCTATCATCAACTCAGTAGAAAGTCACTATTTTTTTTTCCAAACTTCACAAAAGCCACAAGACACAGATCAAAAATGTTTTCTGTATTAAAAAGAAAAGGTCAATTTTAACAACACTTTTATTCAAGACAACAAAACAATAGAGGTAACACTGTGTATTAGATTACTAGCAGAGAAATATAAAGAGGTTCCGAAAATATTCACAGCTGCTTTTCTACTATAAGAAGGTTTGACATAGCTCATAATGATAAACTAATTTAATGCCTTAACTCTTGCAGGCCGGAATTTTTTCATCAGTTTTGCCAGAATTATTTGTGTACCTTAAAGCAGTACCTTTATAAATTCTAAAGTTACTGAGTTATTACACAACAAAGACACACATATTATATATCACAGTAAAGATAAATGAATGTAGAATTAGAATATGAAAGATTTTTAGTGATATTCTACATATAGTATTCAGTTATGAGTCATAATATAGACCACTTTAAGAAACGACTCATTTTAGTGAATGAAAAATGTACTCACCAACCCATGCATAAACACTGAAATATTATCCAGAGAGCTCCAGCATCTTTTAAAATATCACTAATCCATATATGAATATTATTTACAAGTGTCAGCTTCCTGTGATATTTTGTTAATGTTTTACAGACCATCCAGCGAACCATATAAACATTATAGACATTTGGAAAGAAAAAGGACATTAGAGGCCGCGTGAAGCTTTTAAATTAAATCATACATTGTATTGTTATTATACAACAAAGACACACATATTATACATCACAGTAAAGATAAATGAATGTAGAGTTAGTATATGAAGGACTTTCAGTGATATTCTACATATAGTAATCAGTGATAAGTAATAATATAGACCACTTTCAAGAAAAAAATAATTTTAGTCTATTAAAAATGTATTTACCAACCCATGCAATAGACTGAAATATTATCCAGAGTGCTCTAGGGTCTTTTAAAATATCACTAATCCATATATGAATATTATTTACAAGTGTCAGCTTCCTGTGATATTTTGTTAATGTTTTACAGACCATCCAGCGAACCATATAAACATTATAGACATTTGGAAAGAAAAAGGACATTATAGGCCGCGTGAAGCTTTTAAATTAAATCATATATTGTATTGTTTTTATACAACAAAGACACACATATTATACATCACAGTAAAGATAAATGAATGTAGAATTAGAATATGAAGGATGTTAGTGATATTCTACATATTTTATAGACTACTTTTTAATAAAAACTCATTTTAGTGAATGAAAAATGTACTCACCAACCCATGCATAAAAACTGAAACATTATCCAGAGTGCTCCAGAACTTTTAGAATAACACTAATCCATATATGAATATTATTTACAAGTGTCAGCTTCCTGTGATATTTTGTTAATGTTTTACAGACCATCCAGCAGACCGTACCATCATTATTAAAATATAAAAGAAGATATTTAAGGCCGCATGAACTTTTAAATTAAATCATATATTGTGTTGATATTACACAACAAAAGACACAAATTATGTTTCACAGTAAAGATAAATATATTTAGAATTATAATACTGGGGCTTTTAAGTGCTATTCTTCATATTATATTCAATTATCAGTAGCCTAATAATGTAAACAATTTTTTTAAAAAAATTCATTTTAGTGAATGAAAAATGTACCCACCAACACATGCATAAAGACTGAAATATTATCCAAAGTGCTCCATGGTTTTTTTTAAAATAACACTAATCCATATATGAATATTAATTACAAGTTTCAGCTTTCTGTGATGTTTTGTTAATGTCATCAGTAAACAATGTCCTATAGCAGTCAACTGGAGTTGATGCCTCACTAAGACCTAAGTCATCGTGTATTCCTGGTTTGCGACCATATTTGGGAAGAAATCTGAATGCGTTTTGGGTCTCTGTAATACTGATGTTTGGTACTGAAATCCATTCATTACTAATTGCCCCTTGTTGCTCCTTGGTACTAATGCTTTTCCCCCTTTTTGTCGATGATTTGGTCAAAACTTTTTGTCGTTTTGTAGCACTAGGGCCTGGCTGTGACCACGCCCCCTCCTCATTAGAACTAGCTTCTTCGTTAAGTTCAAATTCGAAATCATTTTCCCTTTCGAAATCATCATTCTCGTTAAACTCGTCAAAGATACACAGTTCCCTAGCTTTTTCTACAGATAAAAAAGACCTACGTTTTGATAAACATGATGTGGTTGGTTCGCTAGACATTGTCTGTATAAACAACAATCGAAAGCTGACAGATTTACCGTTTTTTCACAGTGAAGTTAGCTAGAACAAGCGTGTTTCCGAATCACAACTGAAAGATAGCGCTCTTCTGAATAAAAAAAAGAGTAACTTCCGTTATGTTAAAATACCAAATTACGAAAATACGGAACACATTTCACGGAACACAAAAGTGACGTTGCCATCGTCGTTTTGGCTTCTAGGGGTTTTGCGGATGTACGCTACCAGCGTCGTTTTGGCCTCTAAGAGTTAAAGAATAGGTAAGTATAGAAAAGACGTCTATATGGCAGCAAGACATAGACCCTATGCTAAGCCAGAAAGAAGGCCCAACACCTTCCACCTGGTGTGTCTACACTACATTTTTGGTATTTTGTGCAAGTCTGGCCTTTAAAGCATGAATACACTGCTTTAGATAGCATAGATTACGATGCCTTGGCCATGTCCACCACATGAAAGATGGTCACATCCCTAAAACAAATCTTCTATAGACAAGTAGCAGATGGCAAATGAACAGCTGACTGACTGCACTTGAGGTTCAAAGATGTGTACAAGAGAGATACGAAGGCACAAGACATAAATCCAGAAACAAAGTAAGACAAAGCTACCTTTCACATCAAATGGCGATGTTTTCTATGGCACACCTCAGATGGGTAAAAAGAAGCTTGCATAAGAAGCAGAAGAGAAAATAACATGCTAAAAGAAACAGAAGGAAAAAAGCAGTTACAAGCTATCACATCAGAATAAATGGGAAAATACTGGAAGTCAAGTGATCCATGTCTTGGACACACAGTAAGAGAAGATAGTGGATGTAAAATGGAAATCTAGAAAACAGTACAAAAGACCAAAGCTACATTCAACAACATGAGATAAATACCGACATCTAAAACAATTAACTCATAAATTAAGCCTGTCAATGATCAAATGTTACATATTCTTCATGGTATGGTGTAGAAACATGGACAATGAACAACCAATTGCACGAAAGATTTGAGACCCTCGAGATGGAGCAAATGGGGGGTACACTCACAAATTAAAAATAACAATCTTCAAGCACTATTATTTGTATTACTGTATGGTGTAGAAACTGTAACAATGATCAAACAGATGAAAGAACTGAAGCCCTTGAGATCTGGATATATAGAAGAATGAGGTATTTCATGACAAAATGTGTGTGTGTGTGGGGGGTGAGAATTGAGAATTCTAGTAGAATGGCACGGAATGAAGGGAAATAATGATTGAGATTTAAGTCAAAATAGTTTGATCAATTTTTTTTATAAAATTAATGATGAAAAATATCCCATTCAACCACTGATGGGTTATAATTAGGATATATATTGTTTTCGTATTGAAAATAATATAAACAACTGCTGATAAGGGAAAGTGGCATCACACCTGTCAAATCATTGTAAATAGGGCAAACCACAATTACCAATTATGCGTGTTTGTTTAAAAAAAAAAAACCTGAAACAAACAAACTAGATAAAACTGAACAAAATCAAACACTAACTACAAACAAGAACATTATTAAAGGAGAGGGGGTATAAAGACCTGGAGTTCCAGTTATATAACTGACTTTCAATCAATCAATCAATCAATACCCTTTGGCTCCCCAAGGAGCATAGGCCTTCAACAAACACATGCCAAGTCTTCCTGTACTGTGCCATCCGCTCAAGTTCTTTCTATGTTTTCCTCATCATTTTTACCTCTGTTTCAAGTTCTCTTCTTCGTGTGTTTTTTGGTCTACATCTGCCTCTCTTTCCCTGTGGATTCCAGAACAAGGACTGCCTTGTAATGCTATCAACATGTTTCCTCAATGTGTGTCCTATCCATTGCCAGCGTCTTCTTCTCAACTCTTGTTCCACTGGCACTTGTCTGGTTCTTGTCATGAATTCCACATTTGTGACTTTTTCATACCATTTCAGTCCTTCTATTCTACGCAAGCACCCATTTATAAAAATCTGTAGCTTTTTGGTTGTGGTTTTTGTAGTTCTCCATGTCTCAGAGCCATACAATAGGACTGACTTCACATTTGAGTTGAAGAATCTTATTTTCGTGTTGGATCCGATTTCTCTTGTTCTCCATATGTTTCCCAATGCAATAAAAGCTCCTCTTGCTTTTTGTTATTTATTTTGATATCACTGTCCCTCCAACTTTGTCTATATTTCATTCATAACCCTCCACTCCCAAAGGAGCATAGGCCTTCAACAAACACATGCCAAGTCCTCCTGTCACGTGCCATCATCTCAAGTTCTTTCCACGTTCTGTTCATCATTTTCACTTCTGTTTCCAGCTCTCTTCTTCATGTGCTTCTTGGTCTACCTCTGCCTCTCTTGCCCTGGGGGTTCCAGAACAAGGACTGCCTTGTAAAGCTATCAACGAGTTTCCTCAGTGTGTGTCCTATCCATCACCATCATCTTCTTCTCATCTCTTGTTCCACTGGCACTTGTCTAGTTCTTGTCATCAGTTCCACGTTGGTAACCTTGTCATACCATTTTAATCCCTCTATTCTATGCAAGCACCCATTTATGAAAGTCTGCAGCTTTTTGGTTGTTGTCTTTCTTGTTCTCCATGTCTCCGAGCCATACAATAGGACTGACTTCACATTTGAGTTGAAGATTCTTATTTTCGTGTTGGATCTGATTTCTCTTGATTTCCATATATTTCCCAATGCAATGAAAGCTCCTCTTGCTTTTTGTAATTTTACTTTGATATCACTGTCTGTCCCTCCAACTTTGTCTATATTGCTGCCAAGATATGTGTACGATTCTACATCTTGTATTGTTGTTTCTTCAAGTTCAACCCTGTTATCATTACCTGCATTTATTCTCATTATGTTTGTCTTTTTCCTGTGTATTTTCAGACCCAATTGCTGTGACCTCTCATCGAGTGTTTTCAATTTGTCCTGCACCTGATTACGGTTATGGGACAGAAGAGCCAAGTCATCAGCAAAATCCAGATCATCCAACTGCTTAGCCAGAGTCCACTGGATTCCATTTCTGTTGTGTGTTGTCGATGATCTTATTACCCAGTCTATTGCTAGTAAGAAAAGAAATGGAGACAAGTGGCATCCCTGTCGCACTCCTGTTCTAATCCCAAACGGTTCTGTAATCTGTCCTTCGTGAAGAACTCTGCATGTCATGTCTTCATATGTTTTCTTTATTAAATTAATGATCTTCAGAGGAACTCCATAATGCCTCATCAATTTCAAAAGTGATTCTCTGTCTACACTGTCAAATGCCTTTTTGTAGTCCACAAATCCAATGTATAGAGGTGAATTCCATTCCAGACTTTGTTCAACTATTATTCTCAATGTGGCTATCTGGTCTGTACATGATCTGTTTTGTCGAAAACCTGCTTGTTCACCTCTCAGTTTCTTGTCTTTAGACTCTTTTAATCTCTCAAGGATGATTCTGTTTAACATTATTCCTCTATAATTTGTGCACTCTTGTAAATTTCCCTTCTTAGTCAACTTAACCAGATATCCTTCCTTCCATTCTGCTGGTATCTCTTCCTTTTCCCAGACTTTACCAAGTAATTTATATAACATCTCTGTAGCCGTGTCAATATCTTCATTGCACATATGTTACTAATATGTGAACAGTGAACAAACTGTGATCAATAACAGCTTTCTTACTTTTTCTGTGTTTCTAAATTGAATACCTACACAAAGAGAGCAGAGAAACTATACTGTGATAACATTTTCTGTTACAAGCCTTAGGTAAGTGGAAAATACATTTTTGTTCAAAATTACAAGTTATCTTGTATTTCCATGTACATATTATCTGTCATTACATAAAGATAACATAAAATTAGCTATAAAAGTATATAGATTCATACTGTCCATCCAATGTACTTTAATTTGATATAATGTATGTTATACTTAACTCATGATTAGACACACATTGTCAGTAAAAGTAAATTACATATATGTACATTTTTGGGGCTTAAAAAAAAATAATTCTGTCCATAGCTGAAAATAATTATGTACTGAATCAGTTAATATCTCATTTACTCATCCCTACATGTATTAGATTTTTATCAGGTCTACCATTCTTGGCTTCTTTATCTGCCTTTTCATGTCCCTCTATGCCAACATGTTAAGGTATCCAAGTGATTAAGACTGAACATCCTCTGGAATATAAGTGTGTAGTAGCCAGAAATATCTCCTCTGCTATATCAGGTCTACTACATTTTAATAAGTGCTTTGTGGATCTGTGCTTGAACTGTTGAAAGACAGTTAGTTAACATATAAAACTACATAACCTACCACTGATAAAAGCTATTACGGAAGAAAAAGTTGAAGGCAAGAGAAAAACAGTGTTATAAGTAGGAAGATAACATCAAGAAATTGATGAGAAATAGTCTATTACAGTAAACATTAACACAAGAGACAGACTACACTAGAGATCAGTTGTAGCCAGTATTTTAGTGAACAGAAGGTGCTAGAGATCTATTGCAGCCAACCTTCCAAGTAAAATAGGCAGTTGATGTGAACACATTTCTGATCATTCATTTCTTTTCACAATAAATATATAGGCTAGGCCTACACAAAACCATACCTTAGGTTAAATGCTAAATTAGTAATACATCTGCCACCATGGTGCCCTAAGACACCACTTTAAAATGAGCTGCCCTGAATTCTTTTTTTTTTTAAAGGCTTGAAACAGGGTTTGGGATGAAGTATAGTAATATATCTTCAATGAAATCCAAACAAGTCACACACGTTGTTTGCTATGGGGACAACCTAGTACCTGGAAGTATAGGCCCTAACCAGGTCGGGAGTAGTTTGTGACCTCCCTAAGGTGAATGTGCAATACCCACTGGTGAGTGGACAATGTCCTGGTCAGCATCAACTCAAACCCTACTCATGAGATAAATGTTACTTTTCTCCTCTTCCCGTCATTAGGGTTAAGTTTAGGATTCCGAAACCTTATCTTAACCCCTTTTTACTGAACTCTGTTTCAAAGCTGTATTTATAAGATGGCCGACTGTTCTTCATTTCAAACTAGGTTTGTGATAAGGATATTGCTTTTTTTTTTTTTTTTTTTTTTTTAATTTAGAAAAAAATTCAAAATAGTGGTTCTGTTAAGGTTAGGCCATAAGTTTAGCGTTTTAGGCTTTTTTGTTTGCTTTAATTACCATTGATGGGACACGGATGTTGTATCTATGTCCAATTGGCGGCCATTGTCTACTTTAATTAAACTCTTTCATACCTCATAATCTACTTCCTGTTTTATTTGTGTAGTTTCTTCACATTTCTTCATCTTCGTACAGCTGTTGGAGGATGGTTCCTTTTGGAATGGCGTCTTTCTCAGAAAGATACAAAAATAGGTGCGTATCTTTCGTTTACCCGCAACAAATGTAAACAGTCGAGCTGGCAAAATGGTTACAGCGCTTGCTTCTCAAGGCAGAGTGACCGAGTTTAAAACCAGATAGCAACACTCTTACGTCTACCAAGCTGTAAATGGGTAGCCAGACTCTGCTCTTAAGCTAGATATGACAAAGACACAGAACAGAACTTGTCTGATGACTCGACTTGGGTATTTTAAAGTAAAGAGTGACTGAATGGCCGCCCCTTATGGGAGCATTCGTTGTGTGTAAGCTATTTTTTATTCTAAAATATTGAAAGTTTTTTCACATCCAAACATTATGAAAATAAAACAGACCAAAAAGCTACAACGTCATTGTTAAGTCCTTTTTCGCGTGGGAGTTAAGTGTGTGAGATGCGAGTCTAGTCTTGATAGACGCACATGTGAGCGCATCTGAAATAAATATATTTTTGCGTACTTTTCTGCATTATCGTTGAATGCAGATGACGCGCTTTGCTGCGCCGATTGGTTGCCATACAAATCAGACTTTTGAGGCAGTCTAATATATTAGTCGTCCAAGACGGATATAATTTTCGGTGTTTTTACTCTGACGTGAAGAGAAAACACATGCGCGTTAACATGAATATGTATGGAAAGACGATGAAGCTTATATCCCTGTAGAACTTTTCCAGGAAGCCTTCACGATTTATTACTTTTGCCAGAAAACGGCTGATAGATAGGTCTCATGCCTCAGAGACTGGTAGCTCTGTTTGCTATGGCAGAACTTCCATTGAATCCGTTACGATCAATGGCTAGTGCGCCCCTCTGGAATCAGGAGCGATGATGTTCCAGATTAATATATGTAATACGTATAGAAGATAAACATGGTTCATTCGTAACGATCATGTATTTTGCAAAGCCGTTGACCTTCAGTTCATAATGACCGGTGATATCAATCAAACGTCCGTATTTATACTTACTGCTTGATGTATGAAAGTATGATGGTTACCAGATGTAACTACATTTTTGAACCATTCGTCTGAGTATGATGTCGTTGTTCCTGTCTACGCATAATAAAAACGTATTGTCAATGTACCTTCAAATGGGTCCAGCCTGCTTGATTTGCCAGTCATTGCTGTTGCGTTAACATTTTCTTCATTGGTCATCCATACGGCTCACGATATTCGCGTTAAAAATTAGTAAGTCGGCCATATGGCCAGTCAACACATAGCACCCCAAATAAACGCCTTTTAACAGCTGGTGGGCCAGAGTACGGGGAAAACTCCTGATATTTAAAATTACTTGTCAAGATTCCAGTATGTCCTGTAACGAAATGCGTCTTGCCGATTTTCTCAAGAATATTCCAGAAACAAGCGCCTCTTGAAGTTTCTAAGTTACAGTCAACATTGCTGACCTCCAAGGGATCCAGATACGTACCTGAAGAGAAGGTCAACTTTGGACTACATCACATTTGTTTTGACTCTGCATGCAACACCCGAGACCCATTGTCGGTAGTTTCGCGAAGGCCGGGATTCTTTTTTAAGATAAGAGGTTGCTCTTTGTGTACTCTGCCACTGTTGCATGTTATGTGTTGAGCCTTTCTTTAATATGTCCACTATTAATCTTCATGTTCAATGTTTCATGTTTTATGCGGGCAGGTTGGGAGGTGACTTCCGTTGGGGTAAATCCCAGTTTCACACCAGGGCCCATGGAAGCATTCTATAGGGATTCTTTGCAGATTTACCGCAGTGGAGATTCCAGCATATGTTTGCTGATGGATTATTAGTCCATTGCGTTGGTTGTCTGTGATACTAATAGTTTAGACGTGATGTGGCGTTATCATCGCTGTTATTGTAATATATTTTTCCTCTGTGCCTTGGTTTTATGATTGACTTTGTTCGTGATTGCCATTCTCAATCTTGCTGTCGTTAATTTCTATACAAATTTTATATTTATACCCTGTGTTGTTGCTTGTCTTGTCACTTTCCTCACAGTGTCATTGCATTCTTTGAAAATTTGTTCTTTATTTTTGCTTTCTTACTTATTTGATTCTGCGAACGTTGTCATTTGTTCTTTGGTATCCTGTCCTGGTATTCGTCTTCCTTCGTACCTTCATCATGTATTTCTTGTCTTATATGCTATATTAACTTCTTTTTAAATGCATGATTTGATGATTAATTAATAATTCTGTAATATATTAGTAACTAATAGGAATTTATATATATATATATATATATATATCTATATATATATATATATATATATATATATATACATATATATCTATATATATATATATATCTATATATATATATATATATAGGTTATGTGGACAAGAACCTGTTACACAGTAATTAAGGGATAATCATGATTGATTTTTTTTTTAAATATTTGACTAAGTAAGTTAAATACTTATAAAAGTAGACAAAATGTCGAATTTGGATTACTTTATCATTCAAGCAGGGGAAAACGTTTGGTATGGAACCTGAGAAGTTAAAACAATTCGCAATCACTGAGTATGCAAAAGCTCAGGAACAGGAATTAAAGAAATTTGAAATGGAGGAGAGAAGACGTCAGATGGACGCAGAAGAAAAGAAACTTCAATTAGAAGCTACTGAGAATAAAAACCGTAGACTTCATGAGCAAAATTTGGTATCATTGGAACTTAAAAAACTCAAGTTAATGAACGGAAATAATTCACATAATGCTCCTGAGAATCAGGCTTCTTCACACAAGAACAATTCTAAGTACTACAAAATCAGGTTGCCACCATTTAGACCACCCTCCGATGACGTGCTATTCTATCTCACTATGTTCGAGACCATTTGCGAGGCTCATAAAATTGATAAGTCAGAATACTGTGCACGACTGATGGAATTTCCCTCAGGCGAAGCTATGACTGCTGTTAATATGTTGGAAGGACCTGACAAGAATAACTACGATGCTGTCAGAGCAGTGTTACTTCAAAAATACCAACTCGATGAAGACGGCTATCGTCTCCGCTTTAAATCTCTACTACCGGAGACTGGAAAGGATTTTTCAGAATTTAAAGCACATATGCGTCTTGCATTCTCGCAATGGGTGGAGCTTTCAAAAATTGAGCACACTTATAACGCCCTCGTAGATTTAATGCTACGTGATAAGGTGATGTCCTCCGTCAATCCTGTATTTCTCGCCTTTCTACACGAGCGGAAGCCCACAAACTTGAATAATAATAATAATAATAATAATAGCCCCTTCAGTCATAACTGACTATGGGAATGCGCCCCTGAGGTGACAGCCCTCAGCTGCTTATTTTCCTTGTGCTCCTTTCGACGTTTTCTCCTCACCTCTGCTTCTTGTGTGAGCCTCTCTTCGCCCAATCTGAGGTGGCGCCGTAAATAGCATCGCCACTTAGTGCGATCGGCAGCTTCATCCTCCCATGTTGCTGGATCCATGTCCAGTGCCCTCATATCTCTCTTGCACACATCTTTTAACCTCAGCTGTGGTCGCCCAACTGTTCTCTTGCCATCTGCTAATTGTCCGTAGAAGATATCTTTTGGGATGCGACCATCTTCCATGCGGCGAACATGGCCAAGCCAGCGAAGTCTGCGCTGTCTAAGAAGCGTATACATACTTTGAAGGCCAGCACGTGACAACACCTTGACATTTGTCACTTTATCTTTCCACGAGATGCCGAGGATGCGGCGTAGACACCGCAAATGGAAGGTATTGAGCCTTCTTTCTTGCTTAGCATAGGTCGTCCAGGTCTCGCTGCCATATAGGAGTGTGCTGGTGACGCAGGCAAACTTGAATAATATGGAACAATATTGTCGACAATACGTCACTGCACATCCGAATATAATTATTGGCCACTCTCAAGTCAGAGAGTGTTTACCCGTGGCTTCAGCGGTGCCGTAGGATAATTTTCGCCGTAGATCACAAAGTGTTGATCGCAACTTTGGTAAGGGAGATTACAAGAATTTCAACTCTTACAAAGGGAAATCATTTCGTAGTAATCCTCCATCTCCTGCAAATTAGAGACAATCTAATGTGCCACAACATTTTTCAGGAAATAATTCAGGAGATTATAGAAGGGATAACCACAATAATAATTTGCAACCTCACAATAATTTTCCTTAAGCCCAAAATAATTTATCCAATAGACGTTTTGATCAAAGAGAAAATAGTTATCGCCACAATTCTCGCGGGGTTTTAAATCAAAACAATGATTGCATTAGGGATAATAGTCAGAATCGATCTCAACAAAGAGGCAGATATCCAAATGATAGTAGATCTCCAAAAAATTATACGCTAACTCAGCTCAACATGAGCCTCAAGTTAGTTTAAATCAAGGTGACAGTAATAATGTTCATAATGCTACTGCTTGTTATGCTTTCGATTTTAAGCGTGCATCTCAGTGCTCTGAGTGCACAACTCTATTTCAGCCTGATGCGATTACGACTTTGAGTTGCGGTCATCCTCTGCCGACTCTCCCTGCCTTGTCTGCACATGATGGAAAAGGCTCTCTTACCTTACACAAGGGATTTGTTAATAATATTCCCGTCTCATTGCTCTTTGATTCAGGGTGCTCTACTGTTGGAATTAGGTAATCCCTGGTTCACCCATCTTGCGCAACATGTAAAATGGTAAAATGTGTGACTTTCGGAGGGACGTTTGAGTCTTTTCCGACTGCCATCGTCCACATTGCCACACCATTCTTTACAGGTTATATACACGCATGCATGCTCCCGTCACCAATCGCCGACCTTACTGTTGGACTGATACATGGTATACAGGTGTGTACTCCGGTACAAATTGCTGCATGAGAACGGCAACATCACCTTACTGCCACCACATTAACGACTATGCCAAAAGCTAATCCCCAGGGACATTCTGCTAACGTGATACGTTCTGCTAATGTAGTGGGATCTTGCAGTACTAATGATACTATTATTCAGTTTACCAATGTTGGTGCTTTTTTAGCCCATTCAGTGAATGCAGTCAGCGACCCATAGCTGTACTGCTTGCATCAGGACCAGCGAACCAGAGCTGGTCAAGACCGCACTCCACCTCCACGTGGTGGTCCTGCAAACAGTCTGCAGCAGTGCAGTCTGGCTGAGCGAGTGCGGATCGCAATGGGAAGGCAAACCCGGTCCCTAAAAAATGCCGTGCTGAAGTCGGATGTGTCGACCGAAATGGGCAGATATCACAGCTTAGGCGTAAACAGACACAACGCAACCACCGTCCTTTTCAGGGCGAACGAGGAAGAAGAAGAAAATTATAGTTCTTCTTTGGGTACTATTAAAGAGGAAGATTCCTCTGTTGCATCTGACACACACACTAACTTTGTCGCCACAACTGAATCCACATTCAGTCACGTTGGTTGCAACTTCTTTTCTGCAATGACTTGTGAGTTCTTTACCACATGTTCGGACTTAGTTCTCCGTGCATTTGTATTTATTTTGAGACTATTTATCTTTCTTTCTGGGCCGGTTAGCTCAATATTTTCCTGGTCATCTTCTTTTTGTCGCACACATTGCTATACTTTTGAAATTCGGCGCGCGTCCAGATTCACTCATGTCTGGTTTTGCATCTGTATTATATTTCTCATGCTTTTTTCATTGCCCAGAACACAGGCTATGACATCAGTTCATCCTGTTAGATCTTGGTCTTTGTCGACTGAGTTTCCTTTGTCTCACACGACATCCCGGATAGTCAGTCATAGTTCCTATCTTATCGATTTTCCTTTTGACGTCGGTATCATTTGTATATTTATAACTTCACTGTACGTCATTGCGCACACTCATGTTGTTTCGTGCTTTTTCTTGTGCCTGTATTTCATGCAGCCCATTGTCCTCAGCGCGACTTTACGTCTCACGCTGTAATTTTCTTCAGACAATTGTGTCTTCCTATATCGTTAATAAGTTCATCACTGTTTTGGCTACTATCACTGCTACCCTTTCTCGTGTGTTAAAGAAAGGTTCGCCTAGCATGCCACAGTGGTCAAAAATGTACTAGACCACATACGGTAAGATAAATTTAATATCTTCCTTCACTAATATCAAACGATTACCAAAAAGAAATTTTCATTTCATTATTCGCAAGAACGCTATCTCGATGGGTCTCGGAGCTGTGCAAGTACTCCACTTCTATCGCCAATTGAATGAAGGTGAACAGCATTGCTCTGCTATGTACCTCGAAATCTTCGCAATTGTTGGTCAACACTGTATCTCGCAAGATTTCTGCTTCACGCCCGTTTTTTCATTGCGTCTGAACAGCAAACGCTTATTGGACTTCAGACTGCGGACTTCGCGAATTTCATGCCTGGACGAGATTATACCAACTTCCGTACGTTTGATTTCACCACTCAGGCCATCCGTGATTACGGCACCGCAGTGGTTTATTTTTTCTCTCTATGCCAACAAAATTCTACCGGGCTACTGCACCTCTCAGATTGTGCCGCCACTGCGCTACCCTGTCATCACTGATATATTGCTGCTTGTAGACGATAACGCTACTTGATGCTTTGCATTTCCAGCAATGCGCTCGCTTGTGAATATGACGTTTCCATAATCGCAACTATTGGACTATATTGTAAACGTTATTAAGTACCTCACATTTTCTGGTGATTTTCATAATATTTAACTATCAGTGACTTTGATTGTTCGCCATTGACTTTTGTGCGAGTTTAAATCAATTTATTTCAAAAACTACAGTTACCTTCTCGGAACTTTCTAACGCGTGAACATATTAATGACATTTGACAGTAAAACGTTACACGTACATTTCCTACACTGTTTGTGTTAATCAATAACATTTTTACTTGCCGACTTGGTGACATTTTTAATAAGTTTTCATGACACTTTTACATAATTTAATTGGGGAGTAATTACTAACATTGTAATGTTCGAGGACAGCAGAGAGACAGGAAACAAAATGGACAGAGCATTTCAGAGAAACTCTGAACAAGGAACCATCAGAGATACAATTGAATGTTCCTGAGGCTGAAACCGATCTAGATGTTAATACAGACATTCCACGAAAAGAAGAAATCATCACAGCAATAAAAGGGTTAAAGAATGGAAAAGCTCCTGGCCATGATAACTTAAATGCAGAGCTATTGAAGACAGACCCCGAGCTAGCAGCAGAACTATTAGAACCACTATTTGCACAAGTCTGGAAAACTCGTTGTTAGAAGGCTGTCAATTAATTCAGCCGGCTGTATTATTTCGTTCTTTTCAGTTTGGAAGTATTCATTCTAAAGCATGAAGTGTTGATTTTTGAATCATTAAATATTATATCTGAGGTCTTATAGATTTCTTAATCAAATTGGCTGAGTATTGCTGGAAGGTGGTATTTATTGCTGTAATTTCTGCTCAGTGTTTAGCAGTGAATTATCCACTTGGTTCACGTATTTCTAGTGTTTTGCCGTTTGGGTATTTCATGTATTGTAAGCTTCAAACCAAGCGTTTATTGTGGCCTTGATGGCAGTCATCTGTATATGTATGTATTGTGATGTTAGAGTAGTTTTTGTAATCTCTAAAATAACTGTCTTCAGTGCTGTTGGTTGGTGTCTCTTGTTGTGCTATCCTCGAGTATGGTTTCTGTTATAGGTAGTTTTAACTCCTTTCAGGCATGAAGGATTGGTTATAAAATGTCCATTATTTCTTATGTCTGTAGAGGTGGTATTGCTCTGCTATAGCTGCTGCTACTGACAGTTGTGATTTTTGTTTTAATCTGCTTGTAGGTTTGAACTGTCTGGTTTTGTGTTCTTTTCTTATTTTTCCACCTCGCTCTGTTTCCAGGACAGTATGTTTATGTCAAAGTTCCATCTTTGTGTCGATGTCACAGGCAGCTGTTGTCATGGTTTTTAAGCCCTTACATATGGTCATAAGAGCTTGGTTTTGAACTTTGTCTGCGTGGGTGGTTTAGTTCATTGTCAACTTCAGTGGTAGGTTATTATCCATGACTGATTTGACATATTCCAGATACAACTGAGATTTACTTTTCCTGTTCCCCAGCTGGTGCTTGCAAATGTTTCACAATTTTTGTACATGCCAGTTTTGAGGAGTAGCTGTCTGTCAGCTCCATTCCTAACTAAGCTGGATTGTCATATCCAGAGTAGTTGTCCATCGAGTTTTAGTTTGATTCTTTGATGCTCCAGGTGAAAAAAAAAGATGTATACTTTTTTTTTCTTTGCATGTTTACTTTTAGTTTCCAGAGCTTGCAGTACAAAACTACTGTAGCTGTTTTGTTGTTTTGTGAATGATTTAGTGCCTTCTGTTGTTGTATATATTTTCTATTATTTAAGAATGCTTAAATCCAGAGGTACACTATTTCAGTGTATGGCTATTTTTGTCGTTCTTGCAAAGAGCACCTGCCACCACACTGTATCATATACATGCTGCAGATCCGTGATGCAGCCGTGGTGTGTTTACTTTCTTGGAATGCATCTAAGCTGCTGGGAGACTTTTTCAGGTCATAAATCGAGGATTCCTCAGCAAGAGAGAGGTTGGTAAGAAAACGAAGATGGCTGTATACCGCTCCACCTATGTCCCAGTCTTGACATATGGATGCGAGTCATAGGCAATGACTACAACCCACAAAAGTCAGATCCAAACCTCAGAAATGATGTATCTGAGGAAGGTGGTTGAAGTAACAAGAAAAGACATGGTGGGCAACCAGACGATACGTCAAGGCCTAAAATCCCACCCCCTGCAGACCCAAGTAGAACAGTCCCAACTAAGATGGTTTGGCCATGTCTGCAGAACCGGAGAAGATCGGCTACCACGACAAGCATGGGAAACAAAGAGCCAGGGATCCAGACCCCCAGGACGACCCAGAGTCCGCTGGGAGGACAGCATTAGACAATCTTTGAAGGACCGAGGACTAGAATGGAACCAGGCCAGGAGGAAGACAGCTGATAGGATAGTCTGGCGCGCTCTCTTCCAAACCTCTACACCTCACGGTAGAAGGGGAACGACTAAGTAAGTAAGGAATGCATCTAATGTTTTTTGCACAAAATGAAAGAGTTTGAAATTTGTTCTGCAGCCTTTTCTGAAGCCTGCCCGACTATCATCTATAACCTTGTTGCTTTCCAACCACCAGTAAAGCTTGTGATTCATCATTATCTCAGTGAATTTTCCAATTGCTGAGGTAAATGAGACTGGTCAGTAGATGATGGGTTTTTAGTGGCTTCTTTCTTTTTCTTAGACTTGGCTTGATGTTTGCAATCAGCCCTGCTTTTGCAAGTGTTGTTCATTACTTAAGTAGATGGCTGGAGCCGCGCTGGTGTAATGGTTATCACGCTGCCCTGGCGATCGGGTGATCCAGGTTCAAGCCCGGGCGAGGACATTTGAACGAGTGTCGTCGACTGTGACTTAGACTGGATTAATTCAAGCCCTGGTGAGTACATTTGAAGGAGTGTTGTCGACCAGGGACTGGCGTCTCCTGAGCCAACCCAGCTCTAATGGGTACCCTCCAAAGATGGTGAGTATCTTCCTGAATGGCGTGTGGACACCTGTCAGTGTACAGGGAAAACAAGGATACATACAAATCAATGTCAGGTTACAGATACTCCTATACCGGAGATTCTCGCCTCGTGTTATAGTGGGCATACATTTAAAAAACAAAAAATAGATAGTTGATTAAATTTTGACATTTGGAAGTTTTCTCTATTTTTGTAGAGACTAGTCATATAGAGACTAGTCATATAGAGACCTGTCATATAAAGACTAGTCATATAGAGACCAGTCATATAGAGACCTGTCATATAGTGACTAGTCATTTAGAGACCTGTCATATAGAGACCGGTCATATAGAGACCTGTCATATAGAAACTAGTCATATAGAGACATGTCATATAGAGACCTGTCAGTCATATAGAGACTAGTCATATGGAGACCTGTCATATGGAGACTAGTCATATAGAGACTAGTCATATAGAGACCTGTCATATAGAGACCTGTCATATAGAGACTAGTCATATAGAGACCTGTCATATAGAGACTAGTCATATAGAGACATGTCATATAGAGACATGTCATATAGAGACCTGTCATATAGGGACTAGTCATATAGAGACATGTCATATAGAGACCAGTCATATAGAGACCTGTCATATAGAGACCAGTCATATAGAGACTAGTCATATAGAGACCGTCATATAGAGACTAGTCATATAGAGACCTGTCATATAGAGACATGTCATATAGAGACCTGTCATATAGAGACTAGTCATATAGAGACATGTCATATAGAGACCAGTCATATAGAGACCTGTCATATAGAGCCCAGTCATATAGAGACTAGTCATATAGAGACCAGTCATATAGAGACATGTCATATAGAGACCTGTCATATAGTGAAATAATCCTGCTGCCTTGCAGGGAAGTCACGAGAAACCAAAAGGTAGGGAAGCAGTCCCAAATAAATGCATGCCAACGACAGATGTACTGGCCATAGCGCACACAACATAGCCTTAAGATAAGAGATTAATAGATACAAATATGACTCAACAAGGTGGTGCTCTACCCATGGAGACCTGCTAGGTGGGAAGAGTGCCAGACCTCTTGCCTCGACGGGGTCCAGCCAAAGCTACTGGTATAGCAACAATTTACCTCTCCATGAAAAACTGTTTGGTGATGTCAGGAACCCTGAGCTGACTACTGTCTTTACTAGAGTCATTATTATAGAAGTCTGAGGGCGAACGAAGAAGAAGAAGAACTTCCATAGATTGGTGGTTAATGATAACTCAACGTATTATTTGTAAAATTTTATATGTGAAAATCTTTCGTAC
Organism: Oreohelix idahoensis; assembly: GCA_024509875.1. NCBI lineage: Eukaryota > Metazoa > Mollusca > Gastropoda > Stylommatophora > Oreohelicidae > Oreohelix > Oreohelix idahoensis. The sequence goes on along the minus strand of JAMPIV010013712.1, from coordinate 48,837 downwards.
TTCTTTAACCAATAGATAATTTGTGTAACATTTTATGGTGCATTTGGCAGGTGTCATGGCACACCAGGCAGACACTCGCGGCACACCAGTGTGCCATGGCCCACCGGTTGCAGAGCACTGCCTTAGCACTCTCATTTATTGAACAAGTCTACACTTGCAATATTACCTCATGGTGTGCACTAGAACGACCGCAATAATTTGTTTTCAACATAGGGATTACTTTCACAATTGCCTCCGGCTGACGGAATTGTGGATTTTAAAGCTGCACCTAAGGTGGAGTGGGTTCATTTTCTGCACATGACAACAGGAGGCTGAGACACTTGGGAATCATGACCCAGGTGGGCCCGCCCCATTTAGAGTGTAAAGGAGAATAAGGGGCTGAATCACATCTGATGATCAGATCACCTCCTGTTGTATTGCTCTGTATAGAGTTTCCTTTCTTATTATCATCAAACACCTGAAACCTTATCATGATCATTATATCCTATAAGGGTAGCTAATGTGATTATATTTCTCTATAACCCACAACAGTTACTAGTTCATTGTAGCACTAGAGAACCACACTTTCTTACAGTTATTGAAAATGATGTGTTGTACAGTATGTTTCTCATTTTCTAGAATTATACTTTGGTGGGGCAGGTCTTTGAATTAGCTTATACATGATATGTTAGGAAACTCTATATAGAGCGATACAACAGGCGACAATCTGATCATTAGAAGCTATCGCCCTATCAAACATGTTCCCCCCTCCCCCTTAATCTCCTTTACACTCTGGGGTGGGGGGCACTTTGATCATGACTCCCAAGTGTTGGCCTCCTGTTGTCTTGTGCAGAGAATAGGACAAACTCCCCTTTGGCTGCAGCTTTAAAATTCACTCCTATTTTCTGCCAGCTGGAGGCAATTGTGAAAGTCACCAGCCAGCATGATGCCTTTTCTGCAGTTTTGCTGAGCCTCTTAAGTGCTCTTGTGCTTGACTGTCCCCTCAACCCCAGAAGTTTCGGAAGATCAGACACTGAGCCACCACGAGACCTGTTGTGTCCACTACAACAGCCATGACCCTTGCTTTGAACCCATCATGTCTCAAGTCCGTGGCCATATCATTATACTTGGCGACTTTGAATAAGTGTTGCTTGTCCAGTCTGGATTCAAATGGCATGGTCAGCTCAGTCATCATAATCTTGTGCAATGATAATGAATGCAACATTGTATCTGGCCATCTGAGATCTTCTGATACTCTCTGGATATGCCCCTAGCCCAGATCCAGATAGATCTACTGCCATCTCCCAGTCATATGCACAGTCAAGAATCGATGGTAAACTGCTACTTGATTTACTCGGTTTGGGATGTGCTGACTTTCCAGCTCTCAGACAGTATGAATTAGAACCTTGCTCGGTCTGACTGTGCTGTTCACCTTCACCCTTGCCAGGTCTATTGTAGTAGCTGCTTATTTAGTACTTTGTTGTGGCTCCATGTTATTGCCCTTGCCCTAATGACACCTTGCAAGCTGAGAGCACATGTTCAAGTATCTGCCTCTTGTGGCATTACAGGGCAATGAGCATCATCAGACTTTCCCCATCTCACAAGGTTTGTGGACGATGGTAGGAGGTCATACATTGATCTAATAATGAAGCTGAGTCTTAAGAGATGCCATATGCCATATATCATTCCATGTCAAAGACCTTTGCAGGGGCTCTTTCCATGAAGTTCATTGACCTTGTTGGACCTGCTGAACCACTTTTTGCACCCTCTTATCATTCTCAGCTCCTTGTATCTCCTGAATTACCATGTCTCTGTGATCCCTGTTTGATGCCTTGGACCACCAGTGAATGTCAATCCCTATCTATTCATCTGTGTGTATTCAATTGCTTCTCTCAGCTTGAGCAATTTTTGGGCAGCACCAACAGCTTCATCAACTTTCCACTTCCTTCCAGTTTTCAGTGTTGGCTGAATGGACTTAACTACATCATCTGCTGACTGATGTTAATAGAGTGTCCTAGTGTTTGAATATTTCTAATTGTTTGAGATTGGTACCATTTATATTTATTTGACATTCTGTCTCATACAAGCAAAGAATGTATTGGAATTATTGAAAATTAAAAATATTTTCACTTACTACCCCATGTTATCTACACTGTAGATCTGGGCTTTTCCTGTAACTTTTCTGCTATTCTGAAATGTTCTGAGTTGAAGTCATAAGATCCAGTTTCTCCAGCTTAGCTTGCATTTAAAGGATCATTACACCTGGTCCCAAGCTTGGAGTAAGAAGTGTCACTTGTGTGACTGACTGGAAATAAATAAAGAACATTAAAAGACAACAAAAAAACTTCTACCAGGAATCAAATGCCGATTGGTTGTTTAGAAGGCAAATATTGTAACCATTAAAAAACCAAAGCACCTTGATATGATTGGTCTTTTCGTATTTTTTAAGAGTTTTTATTTACTCTCAGTCAAAATGTTGTCTCTGTCATTAAGCAGAGACATAATCATAAAATTATGAAGGAAGATAGACAACATTTCATTGTATACTCATTTCAGTGAACTCGTAATTTTTAAAATGTTCTCAAAGTCAAAATTAAATATGTCTGTTTCAATATTTTTTGTCATTCATTCATTCATAACCCTCCACTCCAAAAGGAGCATAGGCCTTCAACAAACACATGCCAAGTCCTCCTGTCACGTGCCATCATCTCAAGTTCTTTCCACGTTCTCCTCATCATTTTCACCTCTGTTACCAGCTCTCTTCTCCATGTGCTTCTTGGTCTACCTCTGCCTCTCTTGCCCTGGGGGTTCCAAAACAAGGACTGCCTTGTAATGCTATCAACAGGTGCTAAGGTCAAAGGAGAGTAATCCTGAATATGCTTGGTGGACAAGTTAGATTTTGGATTGCGGCGCTTGTATGCTTGATTAGCTATGATGCTTGTTTAAATATGATAGGAATATCTTCTCGTATGTTCGAGAATAGATCGTGTGATCGCTACTCACAACGTTGAGTCCCCGCCTGTGAAGAATGTATCCCTGAGTTGTGTTGAGCTGTGATTAGCTCGCGGCTAAGCCGCATGTATTGAGAGCTGTGTTCTAAACAGCCGAGTCTCGTGACTGTTTGAGCGGGAGATGTGTGATGCCAGGGAGTCTGTTTCTGAGCGGGGACCGAGCGAGTCAAGCCTAGTGTTTTTGATAGTGTATGCTTGTGCAGTGCTTAAGAAGATGTCGACTTATGTTTTTGCTGTGTGTACAGCATATTTCGTAAGCTGCAGTATGGATTTTTGTGTGTATTTTAGGCCTTGATTTATATATCTGCTGTGTGCAGTATTTATAGCACGGTGATGCCGACCGTTAGCTGGTGGATGTTTAGGAGTACTTAAGGCCTTGATTTATATATCTGCTGTGTGCAGTATTTATAGCACGGTGATGCCGACCGTTTGCTGGTGGATGTTTAGGAGTACTTTAGGCCTTGATTTATATATCTGTTGTGTGCAGTATTTATAGTACGGTGATGTTAGAAGCATCTTTGACGAGGCCATATTTATTGTATTAGCACGGTGATTACGACCGTTTGCTGAAAAGATCCATTAACTGATATAGCATCTTTGATGAGGCATAGTTATTGTATTAACACGGTGATTACGACCGTTTGATGAAAGGATCCATTAACTGTTATTATTGTAGCGCTGGGGTTATGAAGCTGTTAGGATTCGATGTAACTGTATTCGTCCATGTCAACGTGATGTGCTGTGACTTAATAAACCATTATTAAATGTCATTAGTCGTTCCATACTTCGTGACTCCTGTGTGCGTCTCTGTGGTGTGAACGACTTTGCCAGCACACAATCCCTCTGCATTCCATGCGTGACAGTAATAACTCATATTTATATATAGCCCTGTGTTGGCGTGGCTAATATGTATACAGAACGTCTCGTCTTTACCAGATGGCCAAGACTGGTTCTACCTACTTATCATTTGGCGAAAAAGAATGATCTGTATTATTTGGTGGACTGGTTTTTCGGGTTCTGACACCCGCGACATTCGCTTTGAAAGCACTTAATGTATGGCCTGTAATACAGAACAGTGTTTCGTCTCTGCCTGCGGGCAGTCACATAGTTTATAATCTGCCTGTGTGGCGCATTTGAGAAACCACGCACGCCTTATCCGTGGTAGTATTGAATTTTACACCAGTATCAGTTGACATCTTATTTCATGCCTATAGACCACAACAACGTCTGCAGTGGTCACGGAAGTTCAAGTAGACTTTGACAGTGTTTGTACCAGCATTTATACGAGGTGTGACTGATACCTGCATCATTCCGGCTACCTGTTCCAGTTATCACCATTTCAAGTTCAAGAAGTTATGATACACGGTGTTGCCGTGTACCTTTACGACTACAGAGGAGTCAAGAGTTGCGGTGTTTGCTGTATGTCAGTTCCTGTCATCTTGTGCATTGTTGAGCACATATCATATTGACGCAAGTACCTGAAGGGAAAAGAGTCAAGTTCCAGTACCTTCCCGCAGTGGAGTGTTTTTAGCAGTTTATGTGGTATCCAGTATCTTGATGGAAAGGAACGGGATGTTTTCAGATAAGTGGTTTATGTTGTGTGAATTGAGCCACTTCATGTTTGTCGTCAGGCCTTCCTGAATTGTGCATTACTTATTCTATTGATATATGTTGTTGTTATTGTCGATATCTATATCGATTGATTATAGGATTTGATGCATGAGTAATTTATGACTTTACGACATATATAGACTTCCCTTATAATGATATGACTTGATAAAGGTACTATAAAAAGGAATTGGTGATACAGAATTGAGGAATAATCTCATTTCTTGACAGATAGTTAACTTTGTGAGCTGGAAAGGTAATTGTCCAACCTCTTGGGACAATAAAATATAATAATCATAGGTGTTTACATATATAGTTGACTGAGTAAGTAAGTCACTAAGGATGGTGATATAGATCCTGATGATATGAGGCCTGTATTGGAATATTTCTTTGAAGAAGGTAAAGATTTTCAGGGATTAAAAGGCTCAGAGCTTGAAGCACATGTGATGAACAGATTTTTGGTCAATGCGTCATCATCTCTAAGGTGTTTTGCTGAGGATAGGTTTCAGTCCGTTCCTCATTTGAATATGGCTAAGGATTTAGCGGATTTACTGGTTGGGGACCTTCGTCTGTTTTTGAACAATCATATTGATGTTAAACGTGATCTGATATTGAAGAATATTCGGAAGATAATGCTCAACGACATTTCTGATGATCAGAAAAAGAATTTAGAAGATGCAGAACAAATAAAAGTCAACAAACAGAGTGCCCTACAGGAAAGGGACAGTTGTTTAAAAAGTATTGCTGAAGAGAGTGAACTACACAAAACAGTGTCCAGATTAACAAGTGATTTGTATAAATCAAATTCGGAACTTGCTAGTGTGCAAGCAAGTTTAAATTCTGCATTAAGTAAGATCATAGAGTTGGAAGTTCAGATCAAAGTTAAGCATGTTGAGGTGAAAAATCTTACATAGGAGGCCCAACAGAATAAAGAGATGTATGAGAAATTAAAAGTTGAGAGCAATGAACATGAGAAGACTTATATAGAAATGCTTCATGATGTGATGGATAATAATGCGATTCTCAGTGACCAAATTAAGGAGATGAATACTGTACCCCCCAAGAAGAGTAATGAGATTATGAATAAGAATGTTGATATTCAGATTGAAGCCCTTCAAATAGAGTTGTCACAGCTGAGAGCAAATAGAGAAAAGGATGAGAAGAAGAAATTAGAAGAGTTAGCGGCTGAGAAAAAAAAGATGGCTAGGATTGAGAATTTGAATAATAAACTTAGTGAAGAGATCTCACATAAAGATGTTGAGATTGCACAGGTAAGAAAAAGAGTAGATGGTCTACTCGATGTTGTCTTAAACAAGATGTGCTCTTCTGTCAATGTTGACAATGATAGACAGAAAGTTGCTTATCATCAGAGCACTACAGCGAAAAGTCAGCCCCATACACTTTTCGCTCATAGAGAGGTCATACATAGGAAATATAGAGCTTTTCGTGGGAGGTACAACGTTCCAAGTTCTAATATTACTGATGATTCTAGTAATGATTCTTGGCGTCAAACCAACAAAGATTCTAGTGTGACAGCCAGTTCTGTTAACCCTGAAAAGAAAGGTGATAAATTTCAGGTCAAAACTCTTAAGAGCAAACATTTGTCTACTATTGGAAATTCTCAGAAATTAATAACAGGGGTTGAGGCTATTACTACTTGTTCCAAGGATGAAACCCATTTGCGGAACAATGGAGATACTTTTGGTCCGGTTATTTGTCAAAGTCAGCACAGTCAGTTTGAAACAATTGGTAAACATATTCCCATAGGGGGGGGGGGGGGGGGGGGAAAAAAAGTTCTAGTAAGAGAGAAATCCCAAGATTAAACAGTACCAAGGGAGATCAATAAATAATAATTTTCCTTCTCCAAGAAACGGTAAACAATTTAACAAATCTCAAAGTTTTGATTGTAAGAATGTTGGAAAGTATGATGGAGATAACTACACCAAAGAGTACCAATCTTACAGTAATTTTTCTGGAAGACAACAGAGTCCATCTAATAGATGTTGTTTTCAAAGGAAAGAGTTTAATCACAACAATGCTAACTTGAGTTATAGACATAACAATTGTCATAATAGAGGAATTAACAATAATTTCAATAGAGATAATAGCTCTCCAAATTTTACTCCTCGTCACCAGAGTGATTTTGCTCAACAAAAGCCTAAGATTTTTAATAATCAAGGTAATAAGAGTAATAGTGGTCTATCAAATACCACTGCTTGTTCTAATTTTGATGTCGAGAGAGCATCTCGTTGTGTTAGATGTAAAACTTTATTTCAGAATATAGCAGTGACGACCTTCAAGTACGGTCATGTTGTCCCTAAGTCTTATGTGGTGTCTACATGTGAAAAAGGAAGAGTTGAGGACATCGTGAAGAGACCAGAACTTTACACAAGCCACAGTGCTAGGTAATTGTCAATTTAACTTCTCCGTTTTTTCTCATTAAATCTCACCATTGATTAAAATGGAAATTTTCATTGGTATTTATTGACAGAAGCGACTTCGGGATACGAGTCAGCGCTCCTGTTTACATTCTTCTTCTTCTTCCGTCCTTAGCCACCGACCGTCAAAGCAGTCAGTGGCCATTACGCCTAGTGGCGTCTTAGAGCAACAGCAGATAGGTTTTCTTTGCCATTGTTTCCCATCACGCCTATTGGCGTCTTTAGGGCAACGGCAAATCAATCCATTTGCTGTTGTTTCCGTAATCGAAGTGACAGGCAAACGGGTGATCAGCCCGTTCCTGTTTACATTAGCGGTCAGATATGTAGGTCAACTTTACGCTCGTGTGTTTGATCAAGCGGAACCAGTCAGCGTCTATCTAGCATCTGATGTGTTACCTGTTGAGGGTCAGGACATGTTTACAAGGAAGCGGGAGATTTTGCGTCTGATTTTTTATTTTAATTTTTATTTTAAGACAGTAAATATTTTTTGTATTCTATAATAGTACGATATGTTGTTGTTTGGAATAACATGTAATTTCGTTGTAATATTATGATGATATTTCTATGCATCATTTGATTGCCATAATTTAATTTTTTTATTGCTATTTATATAAATGGGTTTCAATGATGTACCAGGACATGTCTACGCTATTTTTATACTATTGTGTTTGATATGTGTAGCATGTCAGTTGGTTATGATTTGTCTGTAATTTTTGATGAATGTAGTGAGCGATTTGTGTCTATACACGTTGGTCATAAACTTGTGCCCACTTGTACAATGCAATCATTGACCTTTATACTCCGTTGTTGAACTTGGAGTTGTTTTTTTTTAAATATAGCAGTGTTTGTTAGAATAGCTTTTGTACATGATAAGATTGCCAGCCCTATGCACAAACTCTTTAGTTAATATGGTGCGGTAGTCACCTTCAGAAAGTCAATGATTGTCTTTATTCACTTTATTTAAATTTTTTCTCGAGTGTTGATTAGATAATTGGTTAATATATTAGTACACTCTGATGATAGACAGTAAATGTTACAGTTAAATGTACTTTTGGAAATGTAACTTGATTGTATTAGAGATAATTTTGTACTTGAATTTGTTAATGTAGTCTGAAACATTGTTTTTTCTAGAGCACGATACCTGAATCTAGACAGATAATTATATCACATACTCTATTTACATTATGTTCTACTTATATATTTATAACTTTGTATGTAGTTAACAGTATGTTGTCCATGTGATTTCTTTTTTTTCTACTGTGACTTTTTTTTTTTTTTGAAAAGAGATTTTTAAAAATATGTCCTTCATTTTCTTAAAATTGATTTCATTGTTAGTTTATTAATTATAGCTTTGGATTAGTTGCATATGTAATACTATTGTTATGTAATTTATCGTTGTGAAACATTTTGGTATTTTATTTTTCTTGGAAAATGTATTTCGGATTAGACATTGTGATATTTTTGTGTGTGTGTGCCAGTGCTAGACTGTATGTTATAGACCTAATTAGTAATTTGTAGTGACATTAGTTCCTTGAAAATGTTTTGATGTATTTTTTTGTATTTAGCACGTGACTGTGTATCAGTGCGAACTTTTTGATAGCGTTGATATTTTTTGTTGGTGTGATATTTAATATAATTTATTTTTAGTTAGGTATAAGTTCTATAATTTGGTTAAATTACTTATTATGCTTAGTTTTGTCGTAAGCTTTCTTTTGTGGTGTTAGTATATAGATATACTTTGTCATTTTGTGTTGTAATTTTCGATTATGATTATAATTATTTAGACAATACGTTGGCTAATTTAGATAGTTATTGTAATGTATTGTTACTATCTTTCTCTACATTTTCATCTTTACTTTCCATCTGTCTTTGTTGACTATTCATCATTCCTTTACTTCTTTTCTGTTGTCTTTTCAGTATCGTTTCATACTTTCGTTATACTTTCGTGCTTCATCTTTAATTCACTTCATGCTTCTTGTATACGTTTTCTTCTTACGCTATTTATACTTTCATTCTTTGTATTGTTAGATTAATTATATAACTTAAGATAATGTAGCTATTTGTGATAATTGTATTTATTTTACATTTAAGGAATTGTATAACTTAATTGTTATCTTGTGATTTTATTTGAAGTTCTCATATTCTGATTTCACATTTTCCTCCATTACGAATCATACTTCGTTTGTTTGATCTTGTCTTTTCATTCACTATTGGTTGTCTCCTGTTTAGTCTGTATTGAACATACTTAGCTTGGTTTTGTATTAGATTAATTTTAGTATGCTTCTTTGATTTTGTAGGATACTTAATTTTTTACATTTAATGCTGATATTTTTTGTAGATGAACTATTTTGACTTGTCATAGGTAAATTTTTGTAGGTATATGTTAGAGCTTCATTATTTTCTAAATTTTTTGTGAGTTAATTTTCAAAAAAAATGATAGAAACATTTTTTTCCCCGGGGGTGTGGTAAACTGTTACGGTCAAACGGGAGTAATCCTGAATATGCTTGGTGGACAAGTTAGATTTTGGGTTGCGGCGCTTTTATGCTTGATTAGCTATGATGCTTGTTTAAATATGATAGGAATATCTTCTCGTATGTTCGAGAATAGATCGTGTGATCGCTACTCACAACGTTGAGTCCCCGCCTGTGAAGAATGTATCCCTGAGTTGTGTTGAGCTGTGATTAGCTTGCGGCTAAGCCGCATGTATTGAGAGCTGTGTTCTAAACAGCCGAGTCTCGTGACTGTTTGAGCGGGAGATGTGTGATCCCGGGGAGTCTGTTTCTGGGCGTAGACCGAGCGGGTCAAGCCTAGTGTTTTTTGATAGTGTATGCTTGCGCAGTGCTTAAGAAGATGTCGACTTATGTTTTTGCTGTGTGTACAGCATATTTCGTAAGCTGCAGTATGGATTGTTATGAGTACTTTAGGCCTTGATTTATATATCTGCTGTGTGAAGTATTTATAGCACGGTGATGCCGACCGTTTGCTAGTGGATGTTTAGGAGTACTTTAGGCCTTGATTTATATATCTGCTGTGTGCAGTATTTATAGCACGGTGATGCCGACCGTTTGCTGATGGATGTTTAGGAGTACTTTAGGCCTTGATTTATATATCTGCTGTGTGCAGTATTTATAGTACGGTGATGTTAGGAGCATCTTTGACGAGGCCATATTTATTGTATTAGCACGGTGATTACGACCGTTTGCTGAAAGGATCCATTAACTGATATAGCAGCTTTGATGAGGCATAGTTATTGTATTAACACGGTGATTACGACCGTTTGATGAAAGGATCCATTAACTGTTATTATTGTAGCGCTGAGGTTATGAAGCTGTCAGGATTCGATGTAACTGTATTCGTCCATGTCAACGTGATGATGTGCTGTGACTTAATAAACCATTATTAAATGTCATCAGTCGTTCCACACTCCATGACTCCTGTGTGTGTCCCTGTGGTGTGAACGACTTTGCCAGCACACAATCACTCTGCATTCCATGCGTGACAGTAATAACTCATATTTATATATAGCCCTGTTTGGGCGTGGCTAATATGTATACAGAACGTCTCGTCTTTACCAGCTGGCCTGAATACCCTGTACTAAATAACGTTGACCCATTTAACATTGATGCCCAGGTCGGCGTGTAGCAGCGATGTCCAGTGATGACCCTTATCACTAATAACAATTATATCATTGAATGGCTAAGTCCCCACAACCTCTTTAACAACAGGTTTCCTCAGTGTGTGTCCAATCCATCGCCATCGTCTTCTTCTCATCTCTTGTTCCACTGGCACTTGTCTAGTTCTTGTCATCAGTTCCACGTTGGTAACCTTGTCATACCATTTTAATCCCTCTATTCTCACGCAAGCACCCATTTATGAAAGTCTGTAGCTTTTTGGTTGTTGTCTTTGATGTTCTCCATGTATAGTTTTCAGGCAAAGTTGCCTGATTTTACTATGAAAACAGTCATACACCACGCATATCAACGTTACTATCCCCAAACTTCATTTATTGAATTGATTATTAGGCCATACACTCTAGAGATTATAGGCAAATGTAGGCCTATGTAACTTCAAGAGTTAGCTGTTTAGCTGACATGTAAAATTACAGTGACAACAGGATTAAAGGTCAATGTTTCCTCATTCCTAATGAAAGTCCATGAGCTAGTTAACCAAAATTCATATTATTCTTAACTACATGAAACAAGACAGTGATCTTTTCGTTATTGTGAAGCTAACATTTGGTCAAATATCTTCATGGGTTGCCTCCCCTGCTGTGAAGTAATGGTTCAACAATGGCCACAACTTAAAATATCTGATGTGGGGCTTCAAATGTATCTACCTTCGCACAAGATTAATCTCAGCAAAGATGTAAATAGAAGAATGATGATACTTCTACCTTGAGGGAGAACCACTTACTACTACTTACTTAGTCGTTCCCCTTCTACCGTGAGGTGTAGAGGGAGAACCACACGATATTCAAAAACCAAGAAAAATGCTGAATGTGTCTTAGCAAAGTTAACTTAGTACCTGGTTGCTGCCTTTTGTGAAGATAAAAATTGTGTATTTTATTAGCTCGTTCAAGTCCCCAAGTGACTGAACAGTAAAATGCTACTTTATTAGCTCTTTTATCTATCGAAAGTACTGATTCATATGTGTGCACTTCTTTCTGTAAGAATTAAATCAACTATGGATTTAATGATCAATTAACTTTTAACAAATGTAAAATAAATAAAGGATTCTTGAGTTAATACTTAACTCCGCCAATGCCGGTCCCAAGCCCGGATGAAAAAGGAGGAGGGCGGCCTGCATGGAGGCCGTAAGGAGGCAGCCCCTCCACCATGCAAAGGCACAACAGGCCAATCACCTGTTTGTCTTAAACTATGATTACGAGCAATACAAGAGAGAAAACCGGACTGATTCTAAAGGCGACGAACTGGAACGGACTACGGACTACGACTTACGGAACTTGGAACACAAGAAGTATAAATGGGAAGGAAGAGGAGCTGGTGGAAGAGATGAGGAAAGCAAAACTAGAAATCCTGGCTATAACGGAAACGAAGAAAAAAGGACAAGGAGTCATGGATCTCGATGGCAACATGTTGCTCTACAGTGGTGTACCCATATCTGAAAGAGCTAAAGGGGGCGTGGGTTGCATTGTGGCCCAAAATCAAAAAGATAGTATCAAGGGATGGAACTTTGTCTCGGAGCGCATTATGGTTGTAAAACTAAAAGAAGGAGAAACCATAATCAACCTGGTCATAGTGTATGGGCCAAATGAGGATGAGAGAGCAGAGGTCAAGGAGGAATTCTGTGAGCTGCTTCAAAGGACAGTGGATGACTGCCTAGATGAAGTTATCATGCTCGGAGATTTTAATGCCAGAGTTGGAAATGACCATGCTAGATGGGGTGGAGTTATCGGAAGATATGGAGAAGATACTCTCAATGACAATGGAAGCGACTCCTTAGATTCTGCAGTGAGCAGAATCTGATCATTACAAACACAAAGTTCCCCCATAAGCGCATACATGCATACACTAGATGTGAACCAACCAAGAATGAGAAGTCAGTGATCGACTATGCCATTGTTCGGAGAAGCTCATTCAGATATGTCCGAGATGCAAGAGTCTGGAGGGGGCCAGCGATTGGAAGTGATCACTACCTGCTAACAATCAAACGAACAACTGAAAGAGTTGCTCAGCCTAGGAACTGCCCAACATCACGCAAGAAACCAAGTAAACGAGCAGGAGAAATGAGCATTAGGACCTACAAGCTGAGAGAGCCAGAAATTAAGACCAGATATCAGGGGCTTATTGCTACAGCAGTGAGCAACACAGAAGAACGACCTGATGACTTGGAAACCCTCTGGAATAAATTCAAGGATATCATAAAGACAGCTGCTGCAGAAGCATGCGGTTGAAGTCCGACTTGGGAACCAGAGAAAGAGGACACCTTGGTGGACAGAGGAAGTCAAAGAGAAAATAAGAGAGAAGAAAATGGCATGGAAACAATACTTAGGAGCTAAAAACACAACAGGACAAATGGAAAAATATAGAGAATATGTGACACTCAGAACAGAAGCAAAGAACAAAGTGCTAGCAGCAAAACAGAAGTCCTGGGAAGAATTTGGAGAAAAGCTAGAAAAAGATGCACAAGAAAACCAGAAATTGTTCTATAAGACCCTAAAGAACATGAGGAAGGAAAAACAATTCCCTCTCAAATTTATAAAGGACAAGCAAGGCAAATTGCTTACTGCCCCGAAGGAAGTAATGGAAAGATGGAAAGAATATTTCTCAGAACTCCTGGATGGTGACAAGGGTGAAGCATCAGAAATGATAACCACTAACACAGAAGAGAAAACCAATGATGGTGAAGATGACATAAAGATGGAAGAACTGAGGGCAGCACTAGAGAAAATCAAGATGGGCAAAGCAGCAGGGCATGATGGTATAACACCAGAAATGGTTAAGTACATGGGAGCATCAGGCGCCCTATTACTCTTAAAGGTCCTACAGGCAGCATGGTGCAACAAGACCATACCAAAGGATTGGGAGATTGCCATCATAACACCAATTTTCAAAAAGGGTGACAATCGACAATGTGGAAACCATAGAGGCATATCCCTTCTCAGTGTCCCTGGTAAAATCTACTCTAGAATCCTAGAGCAGAGACTCCGACGCCTAGCTGAGCCACAATTGGATGAGGTCCAGTGCGGATTCCGAGCAAACCGAAGTACTCAAGACCTAATCTTCACACTCAGACAGCTGAGTGAAAAGGCCCTTGAGTATAAGAGTGAGATCCATCTTTGTTTCATAGACCTGGAAAAGGCGTTTGACAGGGTCCCCTGGAGCAAACTTTGGGACTGTTTGGCAAGGAAGAATATTCCAGCACCTCTGATTCATGCTATACAGAGCTTCTACAAGTCTTGCAGAAATTATGTGAGGACAGCAAACCATAAGTCAGAAGAGTTCAGGACCACCACTGGTGTAAGACAAGGTGATATCCTATCACCTTACCTCTTCATACTCCTTATGGACGATGTCATCAAGGCATGTAAGGAGAGAACAAGAAAGTATTCAGTGGGGTACTGGAAGATGAGACAGGTCTATATTTCGGAGCTGGCATTTGCTGATGATGTTGCCCTGATTGCTAAATCAGAGGCACATCTCCAATCCAACCTGCAAGTCTGGAAGGAAGAGCTGGAGAAGAGAGGGATGGTCATAAGCAGCTCTAAAACAAAATCCATGGTGATATCACGAGAAGAAAGAAAACATCAGATTAAGTTGGGAGAACAGGTCCTGGAGCAGGTCGACCACTTTAAATATCTCAGAGCTATTATAGACCGAAAGGGAGGCATCAAAGAAGAGTTGGCCACTCGAAAAGCAGCGGCTGGGAGACTTTTTCAGGCCATAAATCGTGGATTCCTCAGCAAGAAAGAGGTTGGTAAGAAAACGAAGATGGCTGTATACCGCTCCACCTATGTCCCAGTCTTGACATATGGATGCGAGTCGTGGGCAATGACTACAACCCACAAAAGCCAGATCCAAACCTCAGAAATGAGGTATCTGAGGTAAGTGGTTGAAGTAACAAGAAGAGACATGGTCCGCCACCAGACGATACGTCAAGGCCTAAAATCCCATCCGCTGCAGACCCAAATAGAACAGTCCCAACTGAGATGGTTTGGCCATGTCTGCAGAATGGGAGAAGATCGGCTACCACGACAAGCATGGGAAACAAAGAGCCAGGGATCCAGACCTCCAGGACGACCCAGAGTCCGATGGGAGGACAACATTAGACAATCTTTGAAGGACCGAGGACTAGAATGGAACCAGGTCAGGAAGAAGACAGCTGATAGAATGGTCTGGCGCTCTCTCTTCCAAACCTCTACACCTCACGGTAGAAGGGGAACGACTAAGTAAGTAAGTAAGAGTTAATACTTGTTACTTCACTGGCAGTGGACTACTAAAAGTTTTCATTTGGTTCTGGCCTGATGAGATTTGACTTAGCTGTCAGATTGATGAAGTGTTTCTGTTGGCTGCCGACTGCTCCATCAATCTACGATTTCTGTGGTGAGGGCACATCCCAAAACCTGAGTGCTGGGGTAACTGCTCCTGGGGTCAATTACGAGCATCTTCCCAGGCTGTTGAAGGTTGTTGTCTTGTGTTGACTAAAAGCTCTGAACCACAGATTTGTCTTCCAAACATGTATTATAGACTAGTACCAACAATGGTCTTGTAGCCTCATATGACAATGCTCTTTAAGACTCGTACAACCACCAGCAAGTGCAAACATGTCAAATTCAAAGTAAAAAATATATGTTACAACTTACCCCAATATTTGGGAACTATAGACTTCTTACTCAGTATAATAGTCTTGGCAACTTGTTGAAGATGCATTGAATATGCATTTAGGATAATACTTCTATTAATAATCCCTCACTTGAGTATGAGTGAGATCCGTCTTGGCTTCATAGATCTGGAAAAGGTGTTTGACAGGGTACCCTGGAGCAATTTTTGGTATTGTTTGGCAAGGAAGAACATTCCAGCACCTCTGATTCATGATATACAGAGCTTCTACATGTCTTGCAGGAATTGTGTGAGGACATTTCAGAGCTGACATTTGCTGATGATGTTGTCCTGATTGCTGAATCAGAGGCACATCTTCAGTCCAACCTGCAAGTCTTGAAGAAAGAGCAGGGGAAGAGAGGGATGGTCATAAGCAGATCTAAAACAAAATCTATGGTGATATCAAGAGAAGAAAGAAGGCATCATTTTGAGCTGGAAGAACAGGTCCTGGAGCAGGTCGACCACTTTAAATACCTCGGAGCTGTTATAGACAAGAAGGGATGCGTAAAAGAAGAGTTGGACTCTCAAAAAGCAGCAACTGGGAGTCTTTTTCAGGCCATAAATCGAGGATTCCTCAGCAAGAGAGAGGTTGGTAAGAAAACGAAGATGGCTGTATACCGCTACACATATGTCCCAGTCTTGACATACGGATGCGAGTCATGGGCAATGACTACAACCCATAAAAGCCAGATCCAAACCACAGAAATGAGGTATCTGAGGAAGGTAGTTGAAGTAACAAGAAGAGACATGGTCCACAACCAGACGATACATCAAGGCCTAAAATCCCACCCACTGCAGACCCAAATAGCACAGTTCCAACTAAGATGTTTTGGCCATGTCTGCAGAATGGAAGAAGATCGGCTACCACGACACGCATGGGAAACAAAGAGCCAGGGATCCACACCTCCAGGATGACCAAGAGACCGCTGGGAGGACAACATTAGTCAATCTTTGAAGGACAGAGGACTAGAATATAACCAGGCCAGGAGGAAGACAGCCGACGGGATAGTCTGGCGCTCTCTCTTCCAAACCTCTACACCTCATTGTAGAAGGAGAATGACTAAGTAAGTAAGTAATAATCTCTCTGTGACTTGTAACTGATCCTGTAGTATTCAGGTTTTCCGTATGAAAATTGTTATTGTTAATCAGAATTGATCTCACTGCACTCATGAAGAACCTACAGGTGCTCAGTCTCCCTCAGCGAATGTCAAAAAGTATGAATGCTACTTGTACCTGTAGCACACAGGTTGTACATATGAAGGATGCATCCTGTCTCATGTCCAGCTTTTGCCTTGTTGATTCATCCATTACAGTGTCACTTGCTAGCAGGCAATCGTTATCCACCGTTAGTATCTCTCCATTATCCATATCCTTCTTCTTCCTCTTCTTCTTCCTCGTTCGTCCTGAAAAGGACGGTGGTTGCGTTGTGTCTGTTTGCGCCTAAGCTGTGATATCTGCACCTTTCGGTCGACACATCCGACTTCTGCACGGCATTTTTTAGGGACCGGGTTTGCCTTCCCATTTCGGTCCGTACTCGCTCAGCCAGACTGCACTGCTGCAGACTGTTTCCAAGACCACCACGTGGAGGTGGAGTACAGTCTTGACCAGCTCTGGTTCGCTGGTCCTGACGCAAGCAGTCAAGCTGTGAGTCGCTGACTGCGTTCTCTATTGCTGCGTATTTGGGTCCCATCCATATCCAGTGTCCCTACTATAGGTGCTCTCGAAAACAGTGTCAGCTGTCTCATTGCCATGTACCCCCCCCCCCCCGCCGATGTCCAGGGGGTGCAACATTGGTTGAGCGTCCTTTCACGATGTACTGTCACAGCAAGGCGATGGCGCCGTTTGGTTGGTCCTAGGTTCGAATCCCTGGAAGCTTATCACTTATATTTTCTTTCTGTTGTCTAGTGTCATCCTTTATGTCCAACGATTACCAAACGTCGGGAATGAGAGACTCTTTGTGTTCCTGTCACGCAAGTTGAGTAAATCGCAGTGACAATTTGCCACCATTGAGAAAGAGAGGCGTCCGCAATTTACTGTGCGGCCCAGAAGTTGATTTTCTAACTTAGGGAATGCCTTTCACGATGAGAACAGATCACCAGCCATCTTACCAAAACACCAGAGCAGCCCTGAAAACTACAAACTTGGCACTGAACCTCCAAAACTACTAAGTTAAGATACAATACATCCAGGGAAAACAGAAAACGTGTGCAGACATATTGTTACGAATACCGTACAAGAACAAGGCAGAAATAACCGAACAGGAAGTTATAACAGTTAACAGAGATCAGTAATCACTTCTGACAAGTGAATATGATAAAACTCTAATCATAGCCAACAGGAGACGTGGTCTGATTTTGAAGGAAGCTTATTGGAGGAACCGGAAGAAACTGAACAGTTTGAACTTGCAAGGGAACAAGTAAAAGATCCCGAAATAGTCGCCCTAAAACAGAAAATTGAAAAGGAAAGCAAAGAGGCCAAAATCTATATTGTCAAACAAAAGGACGATATAGTCGAATACACAGACCCTAAGGTGACGGAGTATAGAAAAAATACATACCAAAACATTTGGTTCAAAAAGTATTAAAGGCGTTTCATGATAGATCGGCCATTATATCAGGGTGAGCAAACACTGTGCAAGATAAAACCTAGAGATCTTAGTTACCTAGTCCGCTAGGTGCTGATTAACTTCTTTGTGAGTTAACATTCAATAATCAATAAAATCTAGGCTAGTATGGGAAACTTTAAGTCGAGAAGTTTGTAGCTACTATGATTGCGACAAGATAAAACCCCAAAACTAAAAAAAAACAAAAAAAATTCTAAGTGATGTAAAACTTATTATCATCACTCCACCCCACTTCTGTCAGTACTCAGCTATTGAGAGGATTAGTTACTATCATATGACTGAACACCCTCCCTTGGTACATAGGCAAGCTAGTAAACTGACTCTGTAGCTTCTTATCCCAGATTAAAGACCTACTACCTGGAAAAATATTTAACCCCAAAACAAATTTCTGATTTTAACAACACTAATCGTCAGTCTTTTTAACCCAAAAACTCAGCAGTGATCCAGCAACCTTAACCAGCTGTGACATGTGTAAAATGAACATTAATTGTAACTTGTGATTTATGATTGATGTGGAGAAAAAGCGCTGTTCAGACTTCTTCCAAAAGAAAAAGGTTGATTTGTCTAGGGGATAGAAATTCCTATAAACTGCAGAATTCTAAACTCAAAGAATCAAGATAGAATCTTGTGAGAGATTCATACCGGACTGAGACCTCATCTGTCGTGGTTGAGTTAAAGTTGTAGAGTATTTGTCGAGTCGGACAATTGTAGTGAAATCGACAATGAGAGTGAACTGACAGAATTATAGATAACACACCGACAATGTGTAAAATAGGGTAAACTTGAGACACACCTGGAAGAGGATTCATTAAAGATATCTTTCTTTCCTATCGTCAACACACTTATATAGTCTTAAGCACCACCCGCTCTCTCTCCTTTCTCTTATCAGAGACAATAGTAAGAGCTTCTATATTAAGTATGGATGAAGGGTCGTGAACAGCGCGTTAATAAATTAGTAACATTCTTGAAGGAAGAAAACATATGAAAATAAGTATATCAGCACCACAACATAAGAAAACATCAATATTACATCAAGTTTGCAAATATCCAATTAAACACCAATGAACAAACATCACACCAACCCCAAAACCCGCATGTAGAACACCGAGAAATAAATAAACAGAGTTCCTATCCTTTCGCTTTTGTGGGACCAAGTTCAATAACTCCAGTTAATGTCTTTATATGTATATCCTCTTATAGGTGATGAATTACACTATAAATCCACTGTAGGTGCTATCCAAGCACAGTTGGTTACCCACTAGTAACGAGATAGGCAGGAGATTACTCTGTCTATATTTGGCTGTCCGCTTAATACGTGCGGGTTTTTGAATGACCAGAAACACACACAAGGCGAGGTAAATTTAGGACAAACGGTCCACTGCGCTATTATCCAGTGCGTGAAATAGGCCTTTGTACCCTATGTTTAAATCCGATTTGGCTGGTTTGAACTTTATTTGTGGCAGAGCACTCAGTTTAAGCACACAGGCTTGGTGCTTTCAATTCTGCTGAAGACGCTGGGCTGTAAGATATGCTGGAAGCCCTATGCTCTGACTGGCGATCAAGAGGCGAGTAGGAAACCATTTCTGCCAAATACGATTCCAGATTTTCTATGGCTCGTTATACACTGTGTGAGCTCATTTCCCATTAGAGGGATGGGCGTTGAAAAAGGGTTGTACTTCAGGTATAGGTGACAACTTGTGGTGCTATTTGCTTTCAGGAACCGTAAGATCGATGAGAATTTTACGTTCGTCGCCTGACTGGACTCCTGAAATAGCAATGGGGTGTCCTGAAACTGAGACCCAAGCAGACAACCTTTATATCAAGCTAACAATAAAATCACAACAACGTTATAATAAACAGTCATGTTCCACTATGGGATTTATAATTATTATCATTGCTAGGATAGTCTCGGGCAGTCTTTATCCATATGAGTCGCCCTCCTGTTACTTCCACTCTATCAATTATCAGCATGCGCCCGCATAGGCTGATATATCTTGTACATACATGTACCGACAGCAAATTGCCTTGACAGCAAAATCTACTCCGTCCTCTTCCAACTCAACATACTGGAAACCTAACCCTGTAGTTCCAGCTGAGTGAATATGCGATTCATCTTACAACATTAAGTGAATTTACAAAAAATACAGCACTAGACATTACATATTAAATGGTATGCGCCCCTTGGGGTCGATACACAAAAAGGGAAAAGTAATAACCTCCCAAAATTGAATACATAGAAAATGCACTATTTTAGCTATAATAATAGTTGTGAATTAACCATAAGATATAATTATATCTCTGGCTGGTGACTGCTTTCTGGATTTTCGTGAAAGTTCTAAAATGGTGTCTAACTACACAAGCAGGCATATAATAATTCCACACCCAAGTACTAGAAGTTTCAGTCAGAAAGTAATAAGTGACTACCTCTATAATTCAAGTGTTATCGCGCCTGCACATCACTATTCAGTTTTAAGTGAATAACTTACACCACTGACATTTCCTTAAAGTACTGGCGCGTCTAACTTACTCTTAACCCATGGTAAGCACTGAACTGACTATGAGGTTCTTCGCCTAGTAAGTATCTGTTAGCGTAAGGTTACCATTAACCCATTGTAAACAAAAACACCATGAGACACCTAACAGCTTAAGCACCCGTTAACTAAGGCGGTGACGGCACTACATTATCACTGAATTAATTAACGGGGATAAATCACATAAAATAATTCAAGTCACACTACTATCAGTTATATATTTTTTTTTTTTTTTTTTTTTTTTTTTTTTTTTGCGTTCGCCCGCTAATACTCGAGGCGAAATCTCAGGTTATCATTTATGTCTAACCTGACATTGATTTTACGTGAGTATCCCTTTATTTCTTGTACAGAGACAAATGTCCCTCGCCATTCAGGCAAATACTCGCCGATTTCGGAGGTACCCATTGCAGCTGGGTCGGCTCAGGAGCCGCCAGTCCCTGGTCGACGACACTCCTTCAAATGTCCTCGCCAGGTCTCGAGTTAATCCAGTCCAAATCCCGGTCGACGAAAAATCCTCAAATGCCGTCGCCCGGGTTTGATCCTGTATCACCCGGTCGCCAGAGCGGTGTTGTAACCACTACGCTAGCGCGGCTCCCAAGTTATATATAAAAGCTAACATGAATTCTATATTACAGAAGATGTCAACTTACCCCGAGATGACCAGAATAGGCAACACAATCTAGTAAGTTTTGTGCCCACATTTGCCTGTCTGATTTGGTAATCTACGGGCAGGAAAAATTTACGAGTGTGCTTGACTGAGTTCAACCCTCTAGATTTATAGTCTACAAGAGACGCTAACTCCGGCTATATGGCATCGCATGTATCCACAGATGTACGGCGTATAATGTAATCATGAGTAAGACAAATGTTATTCTAGAGTCTACATCAGAGACACCAACCATGAGAAAGTGTCCTAGATAATACATAATATTATTCTATGAGATAATTGCGGCGGTCAAGGGCCACAACCAAAATCTCAGAACAAACGTGAGTTTTGTCTCCCTTGTATCGGGAGATAAAAGTGGGTACTGAGATAAAAAAGTGTTGTTTCACCTTTGCTCCCGCTAGTATTTGTTGTATATATTTATTGGCTGTGTTTTTAATATTTTCTATATTATTTGTTTTCTTAAGTATTTCTGCTAGGTGGTAGTCCGTGTCTGGTTTCTTGATCTCCCAGGGCGGAATCACTGGCTTGTATTCACAACTGTTATTAATTGATGTAATTAATGTACTCAGATGGACAATTTTCTCCATACACTTCCATCCTGTAGGGTATCTAGGGGTATTCATTGGATTGGCCTGAGTTGTTAGTTGGCATCTGGTAAAAGCTGTATGTGCTGGGTGAGACTTATCTAACATAACTCTGTTCATGTAATTTTGTCTTAACTCCTTTCTCTGTAATTCCAAGGGTAGAATTCCTAAAGCCACCTCTATAGCTCCCATTGATGTTGATCTGATTGCACCTGCTATTGTACATAAAGCCTGATGCTGAATTCTGTCTAATTTAATCTTGTTACTGTGTGCAGCAGAGTCATATATTATACTTCCATAAACTATTTTTCCTCTAATAAAAGATTTATAAAAAGTGAGCATTGTCTTAGTGCTTGCACACCATCCATTACCTTTCAAATATCTTAATAAGTTAGTCAATTCTCTGCAAGACTCCACTAGTTTATCTATGTGTTTATTCCAGTTCAGCTGTTGGTTCAATATCATCCCTAGATATCGAGTAGTTTGCACTGTATTAATGTTTTGCCCTTGGATATTTATGTCTATAATTTTATTTTTTACAACCCTACCTTTACTGAAGATCATTCCCAATGTTTTATTTGTATTCAGCTGAAAACCCCATTTTGTCATACTTTATTTATTTGCTTCTGTAGATCCTTATATAATTTTGGCAGATGTCTCCCAGTCCTCCATATAGCAACATCATCTGCAAACTGTGACAATTTATTTGTTATATCATTAAATTCCTCACCTAAATCATTTACCATTATTGTAAAAATTTAAGGAGACATTACTGATCCTTGGGGTATTCCATTTTGTTGTTCATACAGTTCTAATCTATCATTGTTTACCAGAGCAGTGAAATATCTACCTTGCAGAAAATTCTCTAAATAATTATATATTTTACCAGTTACTCCCATCTTTTTCATTTTAAAGAGAGCACCCTCTCTCCAGCATTCATCATAATCCCTAGCTATATCTAAAAATACTACCACAGTTTTTTCTTTCTTTTGAAATCCTGATTTTACTTCATGTTCCAATTTAATTATCTGATCCATAGTGCATCTGTTCTTCCTAAATCCTGACTGAGTTTGATTATATAAATTATTCTTTTCAAAATAAAACTTTAATCTTTTATTTACTATGGTTTCTAATATTTTACCTAGGTGGGAAGTTAAAGAAATTGGTCTGTATGAACTGGCATCATGGGCATCTTTTTCTGGTTTTAGTATTGGAATAATTACTGCTGTTTTCCATGTTTTGGGAATTTGTCCTGTATTCCAAATTTTGTTAATTAAAGGGATGTTATAATTTTTATGGTACTTTTTGGTATGTGTTTCAAGATTTCATAGCTCAAGATGTCATGCCCTGCTGATGTATTTGTTTTGTCCTTTATTGTATTTTCAACTTCTTCCATTGTAATGTCTGCATTTAAATATGATAAATTTTCAGTATTATAAGGTACTTCTTTACTGAGTCTTTTAAGAAGTGTTGTTCTTCTGTTGACTACAGCCTTACAACTAACTCTTTGGTAGTACCTGGCCAGCACCTCTGCTTTCTGCCAGTCAGTCTGCCCTTTCATGTCTTTTTATATGAGGTATTATCATATGTTTAGTTGTTCCTTTAATGGCTTTTAACTTATTCCCCACATCTGTTGTAGAGTTATTTGTAGGGTTCAGTGTTTGGCAGAAATTTCTCCAATGACTATACATGCCACACCTCAGAGATGAAAAACCTGTACAAAAAATTCAAGAACCCTGTACAAAGACCCGCAAAACCTGTACCAAAAAAAAAAGACTGAAAAAAACGTATCAACGGAGTTAATTCGTGTAAAAAGTTTTCAATTACAGCTGCATTATAATTGAGACATGGGGACTTTGCCTTTTAAAGAAGGTCTTCACTTATTATTTTTTTTTTTTGTACGCCCACTAATACTCGAGACGAAATCTCAGGTTATTATTTATGTCTAACCTGACATTGATTTTACGTGAGTATCCCTTTATTTCTTGTACAGAGACAGGTGTCCCTCGCCATTCAGGCAAATACTCGCCGATTTCGGAGGTACCCATTGCAGCTGGGTCGGCTCAGGAGCCGCCAGTCCCTGGTCGATGACACTACTTCAAATGTTCTCGCCAGGTCTCGAGTTAATCCAGTCCAAATCCCGGTCGAAGAAAAATCCTCAAATGCCGTCGCCCGGGTTTGATCCTGTATCACCCGGTCGCCAGAGCGGTGTTGTAACCACTACGCTAGCGCGGCTCCCTTCACTTATTTTAAAATTCAAACAATAAATGTCTGAGTTTATTTTACACTGTAAAAATGATGTGATCGTTTCATCATTTAGTCTATTTCTGTGCTTAATTATCACTAACAGACCAGGAAATTTTGTTTTTGATAGGACCTTATAAAAGAATTCTGAGACACAGTAAATAGGGTTTTGGGTTAGAAATCCCAAACCTTAATCTTAACCCTAACGACGTTCAAGGTTTATATTGTCGAAGAAGATGTTCCACTGTTCTCACAACTAATATTACTACTTCATTATTATTTTTATTGCAAAGAAAAATTGAACTAAATTATATTATCCTGTTATATGAAATGGAATGGTGAGGTTTCTAGGGTGGTTTAGAATTAGTTCAATAAATATTTGATGTAATTTTAAAAATAATAAAATCTGATATAAATTTTTAAAAAATTAAAAACTCATAATTTGATACAAAAATATAAACTGGCGCTAGCGTAATTTATTCTCTACCAAACTTCAGAAATGAAAATAGCCATTTTAGCCTAATTTGCAGTTTTAAATACCCATATGACTAGTTTCAACCATCAATAAGACAACAATTGATAGTAATTTATTAATTAATAATTTAATACAATAACTCACTGGATGATCGTAATAATGATATATCCATCAAAGAAAAATCAGAATGATTTTAAAGGGAGGAATTTAAAACGAAGAGAAGTTACTCCAAAAAAACTTTTCGAGGGGCTCTGATCGAATCAAGTTAAGATACAAATTTACCTTGCTTCCATGATTTTTTTTCACAGTTTCAAATTTCTTCTTATATTTTTATTGAAATGTACATTTCTTACACAGAATCTACAAGTTTTAGTAAAATCAAGTAATATGTAGTGTTATGTATTTTGTTGTTGCTTATAAGCAGCTGTAAATAATAAATTATGCTCAGTGCGACATAATCGTTAAAATAATCTGTAACATGCTGGCTGCCGTCAGCATTCACGAAAAGTGATGAATGAACGACACACCACACGGACACTCGCAAATCCCACATCAATTGAAAAATATGCAGGTTGATTTTAATGGTTGATTTTTTATTCACGTGGCCTAACCTCTCGCTGAATCTCACAACGCAAATATCGGCTATGGTGTAGCGCAAGACGATCGATTTATATATAGTTAACAATTAGGCGATAAAACCTGTACAGAAATTATGTACGGGGCGTACACATCTGAAAACGCAAACACCTTGTACAGATTATGGGTAAACCATAACGTGTGACATGTATGAATGACTTTCTTTTGAATAAGTATTATTCTGTTTGATTCATTTCTTATGTTCTTATAAACATCTAAATTATCTTCAGATCTATGATTTGTATATTTTTGTAGAGCTTGTTTTCTTTGTTTTCGAATTTCTGTACATCTAACTGTCCACCATGGTACTGGGTTTTTGTTCCAATGTTCATTCTTTTTTGTTTTCTTAATGCAGTGTGGAATTATGTGTTCTGGCATATATGCATTTGGTATATGTTTAACAGCTATTAGCAATATTTCTTTTGTGAGATTATCTGCAAATACATCTATATTTTCATTTTCTACATTATTCATTTTTATCTCTTCCATTTCTACCTGAAAAGCTACCCAATTAGCTTTATTATAGTAAAATTTTGGTTTTTCTACCAGTTTGTTAGGCTTGTAATTATCTTTTAGTGTTACTTCAATGGGTAAATGATCCAAATTTGTATCCCCAATAACTTCCCATTTTGCAATTAGCAAGATTTGATGTTACAATGCTTATATCAATGGCTGTGTCTTGCTGATTAGCACAAGGGTTAATTCTTGATCCATCATTCAGTATTATTAGTTCATTGTTTTCAATGAAGTCCAATAGTAGTTTCCCTGATTTGTCTATTATATTGCCTCCCCAAGCTGTATGATGAGCATTGAAATCTCCCACTATGATAGTTCTGTTGTTTATTCTTTTATTCACGTCTGAGATATCTCTTTCGTTTATGTTTCCACTTGAACAGTAAAGGTTAACTATTTTAATTTCTTCTAACTCAGTAGACACTGTTATAGTTATTCCTTCAAAATTTTCTGTTCTAAATGATTCCCAGTCAGTTATTATATATGTTTTATTAACTAGAAATGCCACACCTCCTCTTGAGTTTCTGTCCTATCATTTCAAAAGACTTTATATTCAGGGATGGTAAAACGTTGACTCGGATTAAGATTAGTCTCTTGAATGGCAAATATTACTTTAGATTGTTTAAACATGCCTATTAATGCTGGTATATTTTTTTTGGCACTTCTGCAATTCCACTGTATTATTCTAATGTTCTGTACATCCATTATTTAATTGTTAAGTTTATTATAAATAGTGTTGTACTCTTTTACTCTGAGAAGTGTATAATATATTTATTTATTTGTTAACAACAAAGTCTCCTAGATTTTCGGTTTCTCTGTTAAGGCGAGTTTGTAGTTCACTTCGAAGATTCAGCATAAAGGCTTTCACAATGTTTGATACATAATGAATAAGTTTTTGACAATCTGTCATTTTTTCATTCCACATTTCTTCTTGTTGGTTTTTATCTGTTCGTTTTTGCTCACTCCTTACGAGTTGTCTTTCTGACTCAATCCTTTTCAGTAAATCTTCATTCTCTTCTTTGAGTTCTGCTAATTTAGCCACATCTTTAGCTACTTCATACTGTATTTTTCTCATGATTTTTAAGATTTCTTCTGGCTTTCTCACTGTATCTTCTGTTATCGATGATTTGATTATTTCACTTTCTTCTGGTAGATTGCTATCTTTTGTCAGTCTTTTTTGGACTTTATTTTCCTTTTGGGTTATTTCAGTATTTCTGGTTCTGACTGTGATTTCTCTTGGTGATGGAGTTGTAGATGTAGCGACTGATGATTGATGTTGTTGTAGTGCTACTTTAAATGGTGTGTTAGTACTGGCTGATTTTATTAGAGCTAGTTTTGTTTGTTGGTAATGTGGACATCCTAGGAAACGTGCACTGTGGTTTTCTAGACAATTTGCACATTTTCTGTTTATATTTCTTGTACTGTAATCTTTATCATCTTCTACTAATTTGCAGTGATCATAGGTGTGGTCCCCTGCACAATATCGACATTTAGTCTTACTTCTACATGTTCTTTTGGTGTGGCCAAATTTCTGGCAGTTTGAGCATTGAATGACTGGTGGTATGTAAGCTTCTGTTTTGATTTTAGTACTGCCACTGAAGAAATATGATGGGATTTCTCATCCTTCTAATGTAACTATTATTACATTTGAAGTTCCTAATCGCTGTGTTATCCTTTCCAGTTTAAGAATCCTATATTTTTGATTTTCTGTTTGTAGTCTAGTTCTTATTTCTTCCTCTGGAACTGTCACAGGTATTCCTTTAATTACACATTTCTTGGTTTCTTTGACTAATTCTAGCCTAGCTTTAATGCTGTGTGCCAATTCCACTTCAACAGGACTTACTTCAATTTGTTTTATTAAAGCTTTTGATTTTTCAGTCATGTTCATTGTGAGTCTTCTTCTTCTTCTTCCGTCCTTAGCCAACGACCGGCAAAGCAGTCAGTGGCCATTACGCCTAGTGGCGTCTTAAAGGGCAACAGCGAATAGATTTTCTTTGCCGTTGTTCCCATCACGCCTAATGACGTCTTTAGGGCAACGACCAATCAATCCGTTCGCTGTTGTTTCCGTAATCAAAGTGACTGGCAAACGGGTGATCAACCCGTTGGTTCATTGTGAGTATTCTGCCATAATTTGTTCTTTTTATGTGTGTTATTGACCCTTTATCTATTACTGTCTCTAGTACATTGATGGTCTTATGCTGATGTCTGGTAATGCTCTAATACTTACCACTTTGCCACTGATTTGAAAAATCCTTAACCTTGGGAGGTTTTGTTCAACTTTATGAGTAGGCCTATTGATTTGTTGGTCTTTCATATGATTCTCAACACCCTTATTCTTTGAATCAATATTCAGATTATTGGTTTTCTCTATCATTTTACTCTGACATCTTCCTTTTTTCTTAATTGGTTACTTTGAAGCTTGTATCTTGCGTCCTTCCTTTTCTCTATTTGTATTCCTGATTTTCCCTTGATCATCTTTCTGTGAGTCAGCTTGTACTATTTCAGCCCATGATTTTCTGGAGATACTACCTGTTTTCAATCTTGTAAGAGCTGGCATGTCTTCTAGAATAATTTTTCTTATTTAACTTTAAATATTTGTAAGTGACGAAAATTCCAAATTCAAAAATGGCGCCTTTGACTTTCAAAACATGGAAAGTCAAGGATGCAAAAGTAATTATAAAATTAAAACTAAGTGTTAACCCATCTTAGTTATTCAATATTCTTATGAAAAACGAAAATAATAATAATTCTCAAAGAATTTAAACAAACAAATTTACTTCCCTGCAGAAAGCTTTTGCATGATAGAAATAGAATCACAAGGAAAACAACAATAGAACCGCCATCTTGTCCATCTGACTTCTGCTAGGCCCAGGATGTCCCACGAGTATCTAACAAGTTCATGTGTTAGTTCTCTGACTTTTCCACACGCATATTGCGTGCGTACATTCCAAGTTCCTATAACAAAACTTTCTCTAGGAAGTTTCAAAACAAGTGTTTGTACCCCATTCACTGACTTAACACTCTCAGGGGGCAATGAGAGCGTGGTCGTTGTTAATCCGAGCCTCGGCCGATCCGGCATATTATTATTGAGTTGACTTTCCATCATAGCACTTCAGTGGGCAAGAGGTTTGCTTGGCGGTGCCCATCTCTTCTCCAAGTATCCTTGCAGGCACATACAAAAATGTACCTGGAGCAATCTGGTTTTAAGGCACCAGACACTCGCCCTTTGCCCCTTCTCCTGTTAGTATTAAACGATGCCGCCACGAGAAGGCCAGGAGCTGGACTTTTGTTGTCAGAGGCTATGTGTTACGCACGCCTTAGGAGCATTTGGTCGGATACTGTGAGCTCAATTCCACTTCTGGCTGTGACAACATTTTTTTTTTTTAATGAAGAAAAATTTCCCGTTTAACCTCTAATGGGTTATAATTGGGACATATATATTGTTCTCAATTCCAAATAATATGAACAACTGCCGATATGAGAAAGTGGCATCACATTTGCCAAATCATTGTAAATAAGGAAAATCACAATTATCAATTATGCTTGTATGTTAAAAAACAAACAAACAAAATCAAGAAGAAACTTTAAACAACAATAATATTAAAGTGGAGGGGTGTAAAGGCCCGGTGGTTCCAGTTATATAACTGACTTAAACAGATATTTAATTGACTTTCATCTGTTAAAAGTCATATGCAATGTAAGAACAGCATCAGACCTCACATTCCCAGCCACTATATATTAACCTTTGTTCGTGTTAAATATTGTTTGACTATATTTTGCAGCTCCCTAGGTCTGTCTATTCTTAACACCTCTTCTATATTTGTAGGTAAGTTTGATGCTTGCAAATAATCTAATATTGGTATTCTCATTTGTTCATACCTCTTACATTTTAACAAGAAATGTTCTATATTATTGTCTTGAAGACATCCTGCACAGTAAGGTTCTTCTATTCTGAAATAGCCTTTTCCCAGCTGTAGTCTGAGAAGTTTCTTGTTACTGGGAATTTTAAATTCCTTAGATATCTGACATTTTCTTGTTGGAGCCTTGAACATCTTATATGCATGTCTTCCTTTCAGATTTTTATCCCACTCTGCTTTCCATTCATCTGTTATTAAATCTTTAATTAAGCTCTTAATCTCTGATTTACTCGTCCCTACATTTATTAGATTTTTATCAGATCTACCTTCCTTGGCTGCTTTATCTGCCTTTTCATTTCCTTCTATGCCAACATGTGAAGGTATCCAAGCAATTAAGACTGAACATCCTCTGGAATATAACTATGTAGTAGCCAGAAATATCTTCTCTGCTATATCAGGTCTACTACATTCTCGTAAGTTTCTAAGTGCTTTAATTGTTGAAAGAGAGTCAGTTAAAACTGTTAATTTTTGGGGAGTGTTATTAAAGAATATATCTAGTGCTTTTAGTATTGCCACCATCTCTGCAGTGAAAATGGATGTATTTTCCGTGATGCTATCTAAAAGAATTTAAACAAACAAATTTACTTCCGTGCAGAAAGCTTTTGCACGACAGAAATAGAATCACAAGGAAAACAACAATGGCACCGCCATATTTGATCACCGGAAGAATACATCTCCCATGACAACAGTTGGCTACGTCGTTATATATAACTCAATTATAACATGTTTCCCTTTTGTATATCATCTCTTTAATAAGTTAAAGATAGGAAGCAGAAGACAAAACAACAGATTTTTAATGAAACATAGATGATACAAAAAAATAAAAACATAAGTCAAAAACATTGGACAGGCAGCCGTGGATCATTGCAACCCATGTTTTGATGTTGAGATGGCGCTCTGATTACTCTAAACCGTTCCTAGACAAATACTCTGATTACTCTAAACCGTTCCTAGACAAATACTCTGATTACTCTAAACCGTTCCTAGACAAATACTCTGATTACTCTAAACCGTTCCTAGACAAATACTCTGATTACTCTAAACCGTTCCTAGACAAATACTCTGATTACTCTAAACCGTTCCTAGACAAATACTCTGATTACTCTAAACCGTTCCTAGACAAATACTCTGATTACTCTAAACCGTTCCTAGACAAATAGCCTACTCTAAACAAAACAACCAATGCTCCCATAAGGGGAGGTCACTATACTTTAAACCCACCAGACAATTAAATCGGACTGGTTTTCTCGTTCGGTGGCTGTTAGCTTTATATCAAGAGCGGAGTGAAGACTACTCATGTACAGCTGAATAAACTTAAGGATGGCAGTATATGGTTTGTACTTCGGTAACTCTGCCATGAGAATCAAGCGCTGTAACCATTTTGTAAGCTCGACTGTTTACATTTAAAGGTGAAGGACACGCACCTCATTTTTATCTTACCGTTAAAAGACGCCATTTATACTTCAACAAAAACTACACCGTACTCCAGAACTGTACGAAGATGAAGAAATGTGAAGCAACAACACAAATAAAGCAGGAACTAGACTGTGAGGTATGATACATTTTAAAAAAAAGTAGACAAAGGTCGCCAATTTTACCAAGTGTATATCAATACATCTGAGCTCTTTCAGATTAAAAAAAAAAAAAACAAGGTACACAAGCACTAACCTTAACACAAACCCAACTTGAAATAAAGAACAGTCGGCCACCTTCTTTTTATTATTATTATTATTTTTTATTATTTAATGAAAAAAAAATATCCCGTTCAACCTCTGATGGGTTATAATTACGATACATATTGTTTTCAATTCCAAATAATATGAGCAACTGCCGACATGAGAAAGTGGCATCACATTTGTCAAATCAATGTAAATAGGGATAATCACAATTGTGCTTAGGAATACGTTAAATAAATAGAAAAAAAAAATAAAAGCAAACAAACAAACAAAATCAAGAAGAAACTATGAACAAGAATAATAGTAAAGTGGAGGGGTGTAAAGGCCTGGTGGTTCTAGTTATATAACGGACTTTAACAGATATTTAATTGACTTTCATCTGTTTAAAGTCACATGCATTGTAAGAACAGCATCAGACCTTCACATTCCCAGCCACTATATATTAACACCTTCTTAATATGCCACTCAAATATAATTTATAGATGCAGTAAATATAGGTTATGGTATTTCACCTAATTAATATGAAACAAATATAAAGGTATGTCATAAGGCACTCATAGGAAATAAAGAAGTAGAACACTAGACAACAGAAAAACAACAGACATGAGTGGCTTACCCAGGATTTGAACCCTGGACCTTCCGTGCGACAACACTGCCTAGCTATGCAAGCGAATCACACTGTCCTCTCTGCCATCTACGCATCCCCAAAAAAGGATGTTTCAATGACAGGTCATTAGTGCGAACCTCTATACATAACACTAATGACCTGTGAAGGCATATTCCTTCAGTTGCATCTCTGAATGCATCTTTCAAGAGTAAGGCAAAGAAAATCCCGAAGAGGGTCAGAGCCAGAACACAGCCTTGTTTAACGCCACTTCGTATGTCAAAGGGCTGTGACGTGCTTCCAGCATATTGGACTGTTCCCTTCATGTCATCATGGAATGACTTTATCATTTCCAGCATTTTAGAAGGGCAGCCTATTTTCTTATAGTCAAAAAGTGCATGTAAATACTTTTAGGAACCTCTTTATATGTTTTTGCTAGTTTTCTATACACAACAATGTCTGTATAGTTCTGCTGTGTTGAATAAAAGTGTTACTGAAATTCACCTTTTTTTTTATTTTGTTAAATAGTTAAATTTTATTTCTATTTGTGTTTTATGGCTTTTGTGAAGTCTTAAATATAAAAATATTGTCTTTCTAATGACGTGATGATAGGTATCATTTTCTGAAGTCTAAATTTAAAAATACTACCTTTCAATTGAGTTAGTGACCTAAGAAGTGCTAGAAAATGACCTTTACAAAATACATTTATGACCCAAAAAAGAAAATCCCAAAAATACCCTATAACTTAAAGATAATGACCTAAAACACACAACTGTCTCTTTTAGTTTTCATGTTAAACTAAAATTTGTTTGCATTATTAAAAGGTAATATATATATATATAGTCAGAAATGACTGAAAGGGAAGATGGATGGGAGGGCAAGTTCTGTATCCTACTAATGACAGGCGGTTGCTACTGGTGTCAGACTGTAATGGCCTGACCGTTCCTCTGACACTCAGGCCGGGTCTTGCTGCATGGGCAATAGCTTGATCTACAATTGCCTAACCTCGTGCCACAAAAGTTATTTCAGGAGGTACGCTCCTATGGTCAGTAATGACTGGAAGGGAAGATATATATATATATAAGTAAATTACTTATATATAATCACTAAATGTAGAGGCAAATTGCTCCTAAATACTATTTCAATAAGGAAGCTGACATTTTTCAGTCACATAAAACAACATAATAGTCTGGAAAAATTAGTAACGGAAGGCATGGTCCCTGGAAAAAGGGGAAGGAGACGACCTAGACGATGCTGGATCCAGGACATCACAGAGAGTCTGAACTTGTCTTTGGATGATGCAGGTTGACTTGCCCAAAATTGTGATGGGTTCACAGCAGCTGTAATGGAGACAACATTCTGGAAAGAATTCATTACATGATATGTATATATATATCATATATATATAGATACTTCCTACATTTGCAAGTGAGTTATGGACAATTGATAAACAAGTGGGGAAGGCACTAGAGGCTACAGAGGTGTGGTTTTACATAAGAATGTTGAGAATACCATAATAATAATAGCCCCTTCAGTCATAACTGACTATTGGAATGCCTCCCTGAGGTGGCAGCCCTCAGCTGCTTATTTTCCTGGTGCTCCTTCAGCGTTTTCTTCCCTCCTCTGCTTGTTGTGTGAGCCTCTCTTCGCCCAATCTGAGGTGGTGCCATAAATAGCATCGCCACTTAGTGCGATCGGCAGCTTCATCCTCCCATGTTGCTGGATCCATGTCCAGTGCCCTCATATCTCTCTTGCACACATATTTGCACCTCAGCTGTGGTCGCCCAACTGTTCTCTTGCCATCTGCTAATTGCCCGTAGAAGATATCTTTTGGGATGCGACCATCTTCCATGCAGCAAACATGGCCAAGCCAGCAAAGTCTGTGCTGTCTAAGAAGTGTATACATACTTTGAAGGCCAGCATGTGACAACACTTCGACATTTGTCACTTTATCTTTCCATGAGATGCCGAGGATGCGGCGTAGACACCGTAAATGGAAGGTATTGAGCCTTCTTTCTTGCTTAGCATAGGTCGTCCTGGTCTCACTGCCATATAGGAGTGTGCTGGTGACGCAGGCATTATATACCGCAGCTTTGGTCTTCATTGTGAGTTTGGAGTTTCCCCAAACACGTGATGTGAGGCGGGCAAAGGTAGCTGCAGCTTTGCCAATGCGGCTGTCGATTTCTGTATCCAGTGAGAGTTTGTCATTGATGGTAGACCCTAGGTATGTGAAGTGGTGCACCACTGCCAATTCATAGTTATTGATAGTGATAACTGGTGCAGCACCCACATCCTGACTCAGCACATTCGTTTTCTTTAGACTTATTGCGAGGCCAAAGTCCTTGCATGCTTTAGTGAAGCGATTCATCAAGTTCTGAAGCTCCTGTTGGCTTTGAGTGATGACTGCAGCATCATCAGTGAACAACAAGTCTCTTATAGTGACCCTTCTGATTTTTGTTTTTGCCTTCAGCCTTGAAAGATTAAACAGATGGCCATCTGACCTAGTGTGAAGGCATATTCCTTCAGTTGCATCTCTGAATGCATCTTTCAAGAGTAAGGCAACGAAAATCCCGAAGAGGGTCAGAGCCAGAACACAGCCTTGTTTAACGCCACTTCATATGTCAAAGGGCTGTGACGTGCTTCCAGCATATTGGACTGTTCCCTTCATGTCGTCATGGAATGACTTTATCATTTCCAGCATTTTAGAAGGGCAGGCTATTTTCAGGAGGATTTTGAAGAGTCCATCCCTACTAACCAGGTCAAATGCTTTTGTGAGGTCTATAAAAGCAATATATAATGGTCTTTCCTGCTCTCTTGATTTTTCCTGAAGCTGGCGGACAGAGAAGATCATGTCTGTTGTTGATCTGCCAGCTCGGAATCCACACTGTGACTCTGGATATATGCGCTCAGCTAACTTGTGTAGTCGCATTAAGATGACTTTGGCAAAAACCTTACCAACAATACTAAGAAGTGAGATGCCTCTGTAGTTATTGTAATCACTTCTGTCTCCTTTATTTTTATACAGTGTTACAATCTTGGCATCTTGCATGTCTTGAGGAATAGTTGTCTCTTCCCAGTACTGGCACAGCATCCTATGCAGGGGATGTAATAGCGTGCTCTTACAGCATTTGATTAAATCAAAGAATACCATGGACAACCAATAGAAGTAAAGAGGATATCCTGAAAGTCCATGGTATTCTTAATACAAAAAGTCCATCATGAAAATAAGAATCGTCTTGGGCTTTTTGTATTAAGAATACCATGGACAGCCAATAGATGTAAAGAGGACATCCTGAAAGATGCCAATGCACAAATAAAACTTATTTCACAAGTTAGAAAGATGCCAATGCACAAATAAAACTTATTTCACAAGTTAGAAAGATGCCAATGCACAAATAAAACTTATTTCACAAGTTAGAAAGATGCCAATGCACAAATAAAACTTATTTCATAAGTTAGAAAGATGCCAATGCACAAATAAAACTTATTTCACAAGTTAGAAAGATGCACAATGGGCTAATCACCTGTTTGCCAGTCACCTCGATTACATGTCCTGCCCATGAGCCTTGTGCACTTGGGTCCCCTCTACACCTCGTTTCACGGGGTAGAAGAGGTTCCGATTATGAGATGAGATGAGAAAGATGCCAATGCACAAATAAAACTTATTTCACAAGTTAGAAAGATGCCAATGCACAAAGGAAACTTATTTCATAAGTTAGAAAGAAGCAATCCACATTTTTGGGGCATGTTATGAGAAGAGGAAAGCTGGAATACATTGTAACAACAGGTAAGGGAATATATCGTAACTTACTTACTTAGTCGTTCCTCTTCTACCATGAGGTGTAGAGGTTTGGAAGAGAGAGCGCCAGACTATCCTATCGGCTGTCTTCTTCCTGGCCTGGTTCCATTCTAGTCCTCGGTCCTTCAAAGATTGTCTAATGTCCTCCCAGCGGACTCTGGGTCGTCCTGGAGGTCTGGATCCCTGGCTCTTTGTTTCCCATGCTTGTCGTGGTAGCCGATCTTCTCCCATTCTGCAGACATGGCCAAACCATCTTAGTTGGGACTGTTCTATTTGGGTCTGCAGCGGGTGGGATTTTACGCCTTGACGTATCATCTGGTTGCGGACCATGTCTCTTCTTGTTACTTCAACCACCTTCCTCAGATACCTCATTTCTGAGGTTTGAATCTGGCTTTTGTGGGTTGTAGTCATTGCCCATGACTCGCATCCATATGTCAAGACTGGGACATAGGTGGAGCCATCTTCATTTTCTTACCAACCTCTTTCTTGCTGAGGAATCCTCGATTTATGGCCTGTAAAAGTCTCCCAGCCGCTGCTTTTCGAGTGGCCAACTCTTCTTTGATGCCCCCCTTTCGGTCTATAATAGCTCCGAGATATTTAAAGTGGTCGACCTGCTCCAGGACCTGTTCTCCCAACTTAATCTGATGTTTTCTTTCTTCTCGTGATATCACCATGGATTTTGTTTTAGAGCTGCTTATGACCATCCCTCTCTTCTCCAACTCTTTCTTCCAGACTTGCAGGTTGGATTGGAGATGTGTCTCTGATTTAGCAATCAGGACAACATCATCAGCAAATGCTAGCTCTGAAATACATACCTGTCTCATCTTCCAGTACCCCACTGAATACTTTCTTGTTCTCTCCTTACATGACTTGATGACATTGTCCTTGAGGAGTATGAAAAGATAAGGTGACAGGATATCGCCTTGTCTTACACCAGTGGTGGTCCTGAACTCTTCTGACTTATAGTTTGCTGTCCTCACATAATTTCTGCAAGACTTGTAGAAGCTCTGTATAGCATGAATCAGAGGTGCTGGAATGTTCTTCCTTGCCAAACAGTCCCAAAGTTTGCTCCAGGGGACCCTGTCAAACGCCTTTTCCAGATCTATGAAACAAAGATGGATCTCACTCTTGTACTCAAGGGCCTTTTCACTCAGCTGCCTGAGTGTGAAGATTAGGTCTTGAGTACTTCGGTTTGCTCGGAATCCGCACTGGGCTTCATCCAATTGTGGCTCAGCTAGGCATCGGAGTCTCTGCTCTAGGATTCTAGAGTAGATTTTACCAGGGACACTGAGAAGGGATATGCCTCTGTGGTTTCCACATTGTCGATTGTCACCCTTTTTGAAAATCGGTGTTATGATGGCAATCTCCCAATCCTTTGGTATGGCCTTGTTGCACCATGCTGCCTGTAGGACCCTTAGGAGTAATAGGTCGCCTGATGCTCCCATGTACTTAACCATTTCTGGTGTTATACCATTATGCCCTGCTGCTTTGCCCATCTTGATTTTCTCCAGTGCTGCCTTCAATTCTTCCATCTTTATGTCATCTTCATCACCATTTGTATCCTCTTCTGTGCTAGTGGTTAACATTTCTGATGCTCTACCTTGCTCATCATCAAGGAGTTCTGAGAAATATTCTTTCCATTACTTCCTTCGGGGCAGTAAGCAATTTGCCTTGCTTGTCCTTTATAAATTTAAGAGGGCATTGTTTTTCCTTCCTCATGTTCTTTAGGGTCTTATAGAACAATTTCTGGTTTTCTTGCGCATCCTTTTCTAGCGAATATATCGTAACAACAGGTGAAATTGAAGGAAAAAGAGATAGGGGAAGACAAAGAGATGGAAAATACTGGACAGTTTAACATTGTGGCATAGAAGTCAACAGCAGAATTGAGAAATTGTACTGGAGACAGGAAGTTGTGGAGAGACATGATCACCTATGCCACTAGACATGGTACTCGAAGAAGAAGACTATTAAAAGGATAAAATGAGCAGCTTAAAACGTAACTAAAAGAGCTTAACAAAAAAGTTAATTTTATTAATTTTTTTTACTGTTAATTTTCAATCAATACCCTTTAGCTCCCCAAGGAGTAAAGGCCTTCAACAAACACATGTCAAGTCTTTCTGTCCTGTACCATCTGCTCAAGTTCTTTCCATGTTTTCCTCATCATTTTCACCTCTGTTTCCAGTTCTCTTCTCCATGTGTTTTTTGGTTTACCTCTGCCTCTCTTTCCCTGCGGATTCTAGAACAAGGACTGCCTTGTAATGCTATCAACAGGTTTCCTCAATGTGTGTCCTATCCATCGCCAGCGTCTTCTTCTCAACTCTTGTTCCACTGGCACTTGTCTGGTTCTTGTCATCAATTCCACATTTGTGACTTTGTCATACCATTTCAGTCCTTCTATTCTATGCAAGCACCTGTTTATAAAAGTCTGTAGTTTTTTGGTTGTTGTTTTTGTTGCTCTCCATATCTCAGAGCCATACAATAGGACTGACTTCACATTTGAGTTGAAGATTCTTATTTTCATGTTGGACTTGATTTCTCTTGTTCTCCATATATTTCCCAGTGCAATGAAAGCTCCTCTTGCTTTTTGTATTCTTATTTTGATATCACTGTCTGTCCCTCCTTCTTTGTCTATATTACTTCCAAGATATGTGTACTGTTCTACATATTTTAGTGGTGTTTCTTCAAGTTCAACCTTGTTATCATTTCTTGCATTTATTCTCATAATCTTTGTCTTTTCCCTGTGTATTTTCAGGCCCACTTGTTGTGACCTCTCATCAAGAATTTTCATTTTCTGTTGCATCTGATTATGGTTATGGGACAGAAGAGCCAAGTTATCTGCAAAATCCAGATCATCAAGCTGTTTAGTCAGATTCCACTGGATTACATTCCTGTTGTGTGATGTCGATGTTTTCATAACCCAATCTATCGCCAGCAAGAAAAGAAATGGATACAAGAGGCATCCCCGTCCCACTCCCGCCCTAATCCTAAATGGTTCTGTAAGTTGTCCTTCATGAAGAACTCTGCATGTCATGTCTTCATAGGTCTTCTTTATTAAATTAATGATCTTTATGGGAACTCTATAATGCTTCATCAGTTTCCAAAGCGATTCTGTCTACACTGTCAAATGCCTTTTTTGTAGTCCACGAATCCAATGTATAGCGGTGAATTCCATTCCAGACTTTGTTCAACTATTATTCTCAATGTGGCTATCTGGTCTGTACAGGATCTGTTTTGTCGAAAACCTGCTTATTCATCTCTTAGTTGCTTGTCTATAGACTCTTTTAATCTCTCCAGGATGATTCTGTTTAATACTTTTGCTGGCACTGATAGTAACATTATTTCTCTATAATTTGTGCACTCTTGTAAATTTCCCATCTTAGGCAACTTGACCAGATAACCTTCCTTCCATTCTGCTGGTTATTTCCTCTCTCTCCCAGACTTTGCCAAGTAATTTGTATAATATCTCTGTAGAGGAATCAATATCTGTTTTGATGGCCTCTGCTGGAATTCCATCTGGACCAGCTGCTTTTCCATCTTTCAGAAGCTTTATGGCTTTCTTTGTTTCTTCTCTTCTTGGTCTTTCACAGCTGACTTCTTGCTCCTCTTCTGCTGGCTGGATGTCTGGGGGATTAGTTGGAGATGGTCTATTGAGAAGTTCCTCAAAATGTTCTGTCCATCTCTTCATTTGTTCTTGTATATTACTAAGCAATTTTCCATTCTTATCTTGTATGAGGCCATTTGCTTGCTTATATTTCCCTGTTAGCTTCTTTGTGTTAGGTCCCTCATATTTCCTTTGACTGCAGCTTCCTCTGCTTCCCTTGCCAAATCATCAATATATTTCATCTTGTCTCTTTTGATGTTTCTTCTTACTTCTTTATTTGCTTCTATGTACACTTTATGAGCCTTGGCTTTGGAGCTTCTGGTTTTGCTTCTGTTTAAATCTGCTTTCTTGTTTTTCCTGTCTTCTATCTTACTAATGGTTTCTGTTGTTATCTAGGCTTTGTGCTGATGTTCTCTTTTTCTCAGTACTTCTTCACATGTCTTGTTCCATATATTTTTTACTTGTTGCCAATGGTCTTCCGTATCTGTTTCATCTTCTAGCTGTTGGAAGACTTGGTATTAGTTGGATGCTGTGATTGAAATTTTTTCTCTTATTTCCTGATTTCTTAGATATCCCACATTATACTGTTGTCTATAGCTATATGCTGATGTAAATTTCTTGAGTTTTATTTTTGTGTTAGCCAACAGAAGACGGTGGTCTGATACAACATCTGCTCCTCTACATAATTTCACATCATGCAATGATGACATAAACTTCTTGCTTATGCATATGTGATCAATCTGATTCTCAGTTCTGTGGTGGGAGCCGCGCTAGCGTAGTGGTTACAACACCGCTCTGGCGACCGGGTGATACAGGATCAAACCCGGGCGACGGCATTTGAGGATTTTTCGTCGACCGGGATTTGGACTGGATTAACTCGAGACCTGGCGAGAACATTTGAAGGAGTGTCATTGACCAGAGACTGGCGGCTCCTGAGCTGACCCAGCTGCAATGGGTACCTCCGAAATCGGCGAGTATTTGCCTGAATGGTGAGGGACACCTGTCTCTGTACAAGAAATAAAGGGATACTCACGTAAAATCAATGTCAGGTTAGACATAAAATAATAACCTGAGATTTCGCCTCGAGTATTAGCGGGCGAACGCAAAAAAAAAAAAAAAATATTCTGTGCTCTGGTGATATCCATGTTGCTTTATGTATTCTTTTATGTGGAAATATGCTTCCTCCTATAGCTAGTTGATTTGAAGCACAGAAGTTTGCTAATAGTTCATCATTCTCGTTCATCATACCTAATCCATGCTTTTCCATGATTTCTTCAAAGCCAGTGTTGTCTGTTCCTATTGTCACATTTAGGTCCCCCATCAAAATTGTGATGTCCTTTCTTTTCTTATTGTCCAAGACCCTTTGTAGTCTGGTGTAAAAGTCTTCTTTTACAGATTCTTTATCGTTTGTTGGTGCATAACACTGAATGATGTTTATATTTACTTTCTTTTTGGCTGATTTAAACCTTGCTGTTATAATTTGGGGTCCCATTGCTTCCCATTCTATAAGTGCCTTCTGTGCTTCCTTGGCCAGCATTAGAGCCACCCCTTCACTGTGGTGCGCTCTTTCCTCCTCATGTCCTGAGGACAACACCATTTCTCCTGTGATCAGTCTCCTCTTCTCTATCCCTTTCCACCAATCTCGCTGAGACCCAGGATATCAATCCTGTAATTTGTCATTTCTGCTGCTACCTGTGCAGTTTTCCCTTGTTCACACAGAGTGCGAACATTCCAGGTGCCAATCCTGGAGATTTTCTTAGATGAAAAAAGGTTAGTCTTTCGGCTTTCTCTAGGTTGCTTCATGCGTCTCCTTTCCAGAGGACTGTCTTGGGCAGGTGAGTTAATTTATATTCTTTATTTGACTTGTCCATGTTTGTTGAAGTTTTTGTGGTAAAAAGTTTTTTACGGGATGGGGTAACAGCTCATGCCCAACCCTCCTAAGTCACTTTTTACGACATGCCTGGTAGGGTACAGTGTTACTATTCTTTATTCCCCTTTCGGGCCCCAGAAACACAAGGGTGACTGTTACTCCGCCAAATTTAAATTCTTTTGTTTACTAACTAAAAAATGACTAATACAACAAAATAAGAAAAAAATCGTAAAAATACAACTTAATTTTTTACGTTTTCTGGGTCAGAGTTTATTTTATTAACCAAAAAATGCCATGTAAGGAAAAATAAATAAAAACCTTAAAAATGCAATTTAAATTTTCAAAGTATCTGTGCCAAACTGAACATTTTAATTTTACTAACAAAATAGTTCCTTATTGAAAAACACAAAATACAAACAATATCAGCTGAATATTTTTACAGTTTCTTTGACAGACTGAAAGTCTTTATTTGATGAGTCCAGAATTACAATGTACAACAACAACAATAATGTACAGATTTTCAACAGAGAATGACTTCGTATTGCCTACCAACAAAGCTTTCAACATTGACAAGCTCCTCTCTACCTCTACTGACACCTCAGGAGCTTATTTAAACAAAATAATGTAACTTGGTTTTTAAGTCCCCCAAAATTTCACCAAGGGAAATATTTTTCCCTCAAAGGACATCTGAAATTAAGCAAAGCTTCTCATATCTCACATTGTGTTTTTCAAAACTTGCTCAGTTTTCCTTTTCACTTCCAGTCACATTGTCTAAGTCATTCATCACTTTCATCATCAAATCTATCTGATCCACTAACACTACTAACAGAACTGCTGACTTCATCAAATCTATCTGATCCACTAATAGAACTACTGACATCATCAAATATATCTGATCCACTAACAGAACTACTGACATCATCAAATCTATCTGATCCACTAACAGAACTGCTGACTTCATCAAATCTATCTGATCCACTAACAGAACTACTGACATCATCAAATCTATCTGATCCACTAACAGAACTGCTGACTTCATCAAATCTATCTGATCCACTAACAGAACTACTGACATCATCAAATCTATCTGATCCACTAACAGAACTACTGACATCATCAAATCTATCTGATCCACTAACATAACTGCTGACATCATCAAATCTATCTGATCCACTAACAGAACTGCTGACATCATCAAATCTATCTGATCCACTAACAGAACTACTGACATCATCAAATCTATCTGATCCACTAACAGAACTGCTGACTTCATCAAATCTATCTGATCCACTAACAGAACTACTGACATCATCAAATCTATCTGATCCACTAACAGGACTGCTGACATCATCAAATCTATCTGATCCACTAACAGAACTACTGACATCATCAAATCTATCTGATCCACTAACAGAACTGCTGACTTCATCAAATCTATCTGATCTACTAACAGAACTGCTGACATCATCAAATCTATCTGATCCACTAACAGAACTGCTGACTTATCCAAGGAAGTAATGGCACAAGGCAGAAATCCAAAATTTAACTTTTGTGTTGGGGAAATTTATGCTCACAATTTACAATGAAATGTTCATGAGTGCTATATGTTTTCTTTATAGCTACTGACCAAGCACTACGTTAACCACATTTCATCTGAGAGAGTCAGTTGTCTCATCCATTGACACCAACTTTTTTTCTAAATATTTACTTTCTTTTGAGTTTATGATAGGTGTCATTTTGTGAAGTATAAATATAAAAATATTGAGTTTCTTTTGAGTTGATGTTCAGTGTCATTTTGTGTCTAAATGTAAAATATTGATATTTGAGTTGACAATAAGTGTTATTTTGTGAAGTCTA
Source organism: Oreohelix idahoensis (assembly GCA_024509875.1). Classification (NCBI taxonomy): domain Eukaryota; kingdom Metazoa; phylum Mollusca; class Gastropoda; order Stylommatophora; family Oreohelicidae; genus Oreohelix; species Oreohelix idahoensis. The sequence continues at coordinate 5,864 of JAMPIV010013712.1, read as the reverse complement.
AATATAAAAATATTTGCTTTCTATTGAGTTGATGATAGATGTCAGTTTATGTTGTTCTAAAGCAGGTTTTCTAAACCTGTCGTCCACAAGACTAATAAGGGGTCCATGAACAGATAATACAGTAGTGGGTCTGTATACAATATATAAATTTGAATTTTGTTTTGATCTGGATTCATACTGGGAAAATTATGATGGGTTTTCGCTCTTAAAAAAAATATATATATTCTTTTTAAGGAATTTTTTGATCTATAAGATTAACGATTTGTCCTTTTAATAAAATGTATTATTTGTGTGATTGTCTGATTTATAGAGTGGTTAGAGCACTGGTCTCTTGTGGCTAAGGTACTGGGTTCTATTCACAGTATCAACACACTCCAGTCTACCAAGCTGTAAATGGGTATCTGACTTTGCACTTGAGTTAGGGGAGGAAAAGGCAGCAAGGAAGGGAACTGGTCATGCACATCTTGATGCTGGATCTAGTATAATGAAGTCTCTAACACTTCACTCCCACCTCTTGATGCTGGACCTAGTATAGTGAAGTCTCTAACACTTCACACCCACCTCTTGATGCTGGACCTAGTATAATGAAGTCTCTAACAATTCACTCCCACCTCTTGATGCTGGACCTAGTATAATGAAGTCTTTAACACTTCACTCCCACCTCTTGATGCTGGACCTAGTATAGTGAAGTCTCTAACACTTCACACCCACCTCTTGATGCTAGACCTAGTATAATGAAGTCTCTAACACTTCACTCCCACCTCTTGATTCTGGACCTAGTATAATGAAGTCTCTAGCACTTCACACCCACCTCTTGATGCTGGACCTAGTATAATGAATTCTCTAACACTTCACTCCCACCTCTTGATGCTGTACCTAGTATAATGAAGTCTCTAACACTTCACTCCCACCTCTTGATGCTGGACCTAGTATAATGAAGTCTCTAACAATTCACACCCACCTCTTGATGCTGGACCTAGTATAATAAAGTCTCTAACACTTCACTCTCACCTCTTGATGCTGGACCTAGTATAATGAAGTCTCTAACACTTCATACCCACCTCTTGATGCTGGACCTAGTATAATGAAGACTCTACCACTTCACTCCCACCTCTTGATGCTGGACCTAGTATAATGAAGTCTCTAACACTTCACACCTACCTCTTGATGCTGGACCTAGTATAGTGAAGTCTCTAACACTTCACTCCCACCTCTTGATGCTGGACCTAGCATAATGAAGTCTCTAACACTTCACTCCCACCTCTTGATGCTGGACCTAGTATAATGAATTCTCTAACACTTCACTCCCACCTCTTGATGCAGGACCTAGTATAATGAAGTCTCTAACACTTCACACCCACCTCTTGATACTGGACCTAGTATAATGAAGTCTCTAACACTTCACTGCCACCTCTTGATGCTGGACCTAGTATAATAAAGTCTCTAACACTTCACTCCCACCTCTTGATGCTGGACCTAGTATAGTGAAGTCTCTAACACTTCACTCCCACCTCTTGATGCTGGACCTAGTATAATGAAGTCTCTAACACTTCACTGCCACCTCTTGATGCTGGACCTAGTATAATGAAGTCTCTAACACTTCACTATCACCTCTTGATGCTGGACCTAGTATAATAAAGTCTATAACACTTCACTCCCACCTCTTGATGCTTGACCTAGTATAATGAAGTCTCTCACACTTCACTCCCACCTCTTGATGCTGGACCTAGTATAATGAAGTCTCTAACACTTCACTCCCACCTCTTGATGCTGGACCTAGTATAGTGAAGTCTCTAACACTTCACTCCCACCTCTTGATGCTGGACCTAGTATAATGAAGTCTCTAACACTTTACTCCCACCTCTTGATGCAGAACCTAGTATAATGAAGTCTCTAACACTTCACTCTCACCTTTTGGTGCTGGACCTAGTATAATGAAGTCTCTAACACTTCACTCCAACCTCTTGATGCTGGACCTAGTATAATAAAGTCTCTAACACTTCACTCCCACCTCTTGATGCTGGACCTAGTATAATGAAGTCTCTAACACTTCATACCCACCTCTTGATGCTGGACCTAGTATAAAGAAGACTCTAACACTTCACTCCCACCTCTTGATGCTGGACCTAGTATAATGAAGTCTCTAACACTTCACACCCACCTCTTGATGCTGGACCTATAATAATGAAGTCTCTAACACTTCACTCCCACCTCTTGATGCTGGACCTAGTATAATGAAGTCTCTAACACTTCACTCCCACCTCTTGATGCTGGACCTAGTATAATGAATTCTCTAACACTTCACTCCCAGCTCTTGATGCAGGACCTAGTATAATGAAGTCTCTAACACTTCACACCCACCTCTTGATACTGGACATAGTATAATGAAGTCTCTAACTGTTCACTCCCACCTCTTGATGCTGGACCTAGTATAATGAAGTCTCTAACACTTCACTCCCACTACTTGATGCTGGACCTAGTATAATGAAGTCTCTAACACTTCACTCCCACCTCTTGATGCTGGACCTAGTATAATGAAGTCTCTAACACTTCACTGCCACCTCTTGATGCTGGACCTAGTATAATGAAGTCTCTAACACTTCACTCACACCTCTTGATGCTGGACCTAGTATAATGAAGTCTCTAACACTTCAATCCCACCTCTTGATGCTTGACCTAGTATAATGAATTCTCTAACACATCACTCCCACCTCTTGATGCTGGACCTAGTATAATGAAGTCTCTAACACTTCACTCCCACCTCTTGATGCTGGACCTAGTATAATGAAGTCTCTAACACTTCACTGCCACCTCTTGATGCTGGACCTAGTATAATGAAGTCTTTAACACTTTACTCCCACCTCTTGATGCTGGACCTAGTATAATGAAGTCTCTAACACTTCACTCCCACCTTTTGGTGCTGGACCTAGTATAATGAAGTCTCTAACACTTCACTCCCACCTCTTGATGCTGGACCTAGTATAATGAAGTCTCTAACACTTCACTCCCACCTTTTGATGCTGGACCTAGTATAATGAAGTCTCTAACACTTCACTCTCACCTTTTGATGCTGGACCTAGTATAATGAAGTCTCTAACACTTCACTCCCACCTCTTGATGCTAGACCTAGTATAATGAAGTCTCTAACACTTCACTCCCACCTCTTGATGCTGGACCTAGTATAGTGAAGTCTCTAACACTTCACTCCCACCTCTTGATGCTAGACCTAGTATAATGAAGTCTCTAACACTTCACTCCCACCTCTTGATGCTGGACCTAGTATAGTGAAGTCTCTAACACTTCACACCCATTTCTTGATGCTGGACCTAGTATACTGAAGTCTCTCACACTTCTCTTCCACCTCTTGATGCTGGGCCTAGTATAATGAAGTCTCTAACACTTCACTGCCACCTCTTGATGCTGGACCTAGTATAATGAAGTCTCTAACACTTCACTTCCACCTCTTGATGCTGGACCTAGTATAATGAAGTCTCTAACACTTCACTCCCACCTCTTGATGCTGGACCTAGTATAATGAAGTCTCTAACACTTCACTGCCACCTCTTGATGCTGGACCTAGTATAATGAAGTCTCCAACACTTCACTCCCACCTCTTGATGCTGGACCTAGTATAATGAAGTCTCTAACACTTCACTGCCACCTCTTGATGCTTGACCTAGTATAATGAAGTCTCTAACACATCACTCCCACCTCTTGATGCTGGACCTAGTATAATGAAGTTTCTCACACTTCACTCACACCTCTTGATGCTGGACCTAGTATAATGAAGTCTCTAACACTTCACTCCCACCTCTTGATGCTGGACCTAGTATAGTGAAGTCTCTAACACTTCACTCCCACCTCTTGATGCTGGACCTAGTATAATGAAGTCTCTAACACTTTACTCCCACCTCTTGATGCTGGACCTAGTATAATGAAGTCTCTAACACTTCACTCCCACCTTTTGGTGCTGGACCTAGTATAATGAAGTCTCTAACACTTCACACCCACCTCTTTATACTGGACCTAGTATAATGAAGTCTCTAACACTTCACTCCCACCTTTTGATGCTGGACCTAGTATAATGAAGTCTCTAACACTTCACTCCCACCTCTTGATGCTGGACCTAGTATAATGAAGTCTCTAACACTTCACTCCCACGTCTTGATGCTGGACCTAGTATAATGAAGTCTCTAACACTTCACTGCCACCTCTTGATGCTGGACCTAGTATAATGAAGTATCTAACACTTCACTCCCACCTCTTGATGCTGGACCTAGTATAATGAAGTATCTAACACTTCACTCCCACCTCTTGATGCTTGACCTAGTATAATGAAGTCTCTAACACATCACTCCCACCTCTTGATGCTGGACCTAGTATAATGAAGTCTCTCACACTTCACTCCCACCTCTTGATGCTGGACCTAGTATAATGAAGTCTCTAACACTTCACTCCCACCTCTTGATGCAGGACCTAGTATAATGAAGTCTCTAACACTTCACTCCAACCTCTTGATGCTGGACCTAGTATAATGAAGTCTCTAACACTTCACTCCCACCTTTTGATGCTGGACCTAGTATAATGAAGTCTCTAACACTTCACTCTCACCTTTTGATGCTGGACCTAGTATAATGAAGTCTCTAACACTTCACTCCCACCTCTTGATGCTAGACCTAGTATAGTGAAGTCTCTAACACTTCACACCCACCTCTTGATGCTGGACCTAGTATAATGAAGTCTCTAACACGTCACTCCCCTACACCAATATCTGCTCTGGGATCAATTTGACCTTGACCTTGTTGTTGTTATTTGTGTGCACACATTTTAATCATGACGTCTGTGTAGATTTTTGTCTAACAATGGGGCCATAGCCTTTATGGTACAATTCAAGCATATGTGCAACAAGAAATCAGATAGCAAGAATAATTGATGGGATTAATCCTACAGCTTACTAGAAAGTGGTATTTTTTTGTCTAAATATAATGTTTGTAACTATCACCACTTACATCACTACATCATCTCCTAGCCTACTAGAGTATTTTTTATTTTTAGGATTTGACATTTTTAAAAATATTTAAATGAAACCTAATTTATTTTTTCAGCCTCCAAGAAATAGTCAGACACAGTTCCCATTTATAGATGAAAAAGTTAAACTAGAGCAGGATTGTAAAGTGAGTTTATTTTTTTTCATTGTTACAACTGACATACAAATTCTTCCTAATGTTGGCCCATACCCTTACTAGCAGTTAACTTAACACTACATTTTAGGCTTCACTAAATTGCTTTTGAACATTTTAAAAGATGCAGAAATGAAAATTTGAAACTAAAATTCATGTTTCTGAATGGTTAAAATAATTGCATAAAGATTTATTTCTTCAAATGTCTACTAGGATTTTGTTTAAGCAAATATCTGCAATGTCAGCTGATATCATGGTAACAATAACAACAATATGGTCCCAGTAACTTCTACTTATCCAGACTGAACTGTATATTATGTGCAGTTATCATCGGCGTCTGTGGCCTAATGGATATGAACGCAGTTTCATAATCCAGATATACCAGGTTCGAAACCTGCTGCAGGCGGTTTGGTAGCAGATCGCTTTGTATGGATTTTTAACAATGGTATAAGCGCCGTACCGTTCAGAAAGCAATGGCAAACTACTGAATGAAAAAAATTGCCTAGAAAAATCACAAACAGCCAATAAAAGCTGGGGTTGATTTCCACGTCCTGTAAAGGATAAGCAACTAATTTAATTTATCCTCACTTAATCCTGCAACATCTTCTGCTCCACTAGAAGTTGTTGTTATTTTTAGGATTTCATACATTGTTGCATATTTATATAAACCATAAATTTTTCCTC